>JAKJMR010000372.1:743646-756786 GCA_024449315.1 Daboia siamensis | reverse complement strand
TCCATGAGTCATAAAAGAGACAAGGCTGCCTACCCCTGAACTAGACATATCCAATTCCTGCAACCATTCTTCATATATTTTATTTTCTAGCCCCGTAATCAGTGGTGGGATTCAGCCTGTTCGCACCACTTCGGCAGAACCGGTAGCTAATTTTTTGTTGCCCAGGCCCAGAATGGACTTCTGGAAGCGGCACCCACCCAGAGAACCAGTTGTTCACCTATTGGAATCCCACCACTTCCCATAATCATCGTTGCTCTTCTCTGCACTCTTGCCCGAGTCTCAACATCTTTTTTATATCGTGGTGACCAACATTGGATGCAGCATTCCAAGTGTGGTCTTACCAAGGCATCTATAAAGTCGCACTAACACGTCACGTGATCTCCATTCTATCCTTCTGTTAACGCGGCCTAGAATTGCCTTGGCTTTTTGGGCAGCTGCAGCAACCAATGGAGGCCTCAAGAGTTGACGTTGTGTCAGAGGAGCAAGGAATTATGCAGAACCACAGGAAGACATTTTATTGTCTGAGGGAAGTTGGTTAAGTCACACCTTTGTCACGGAGACCATGAGATCTGGACTACGGATCCAATTTGTAATGGGTGGAACAAGGTGCTTTTTCAGAGGCCTCCAACGTTGCGGATAAGCTGCTCAGATAAACTGTCGCCACAACATCTGTGGCAATTCCTTGTGGGGTTCCCTTCCTCATGGTAGCCAGAATTCACCCTCAGTTTTGCCTGCGAAAGGGGGTGCCTTTGCGTCTGGCTTGCCCATTAGGCCTACTTGTGTTATATACTCTGTGTCCGTATACAGGTAGTCCTCGACTTATGACCACAATGGAGCCCAATATTTCTGTTGCTAAGTGAGGCATTTGTTAAGGGAATTTTGCTCCATTTTATGATTTTTTTTCCTTGCCATAGTTGAATCACTGTGGGTGTTAAGTCGGTTTGGCTCCTCCATTGACTTTGCCTGTCAGAAAGTCGCCAAAGGGGATCACTTGACCCCGGCATGCAACCGTCATAAATATGAGTCAGTTCCCAAGATGTCTGAACTTTGATCACGTAACCATGGGGATGTTGCACTGGTTGTAAGTGTGAAAAACAGTCGCCTCAAATGGTGCCATTGTCACTTCAAACGGTCACTAAATGAACTGTTGTACGGTAAGTCGAGGACTCCCGGTGGAACACTCCTGGTTGAGAAGACAGGAGATGTGAAACGGAATCTTCCTAGCTTAAACTCGCCTCGCTGTTCTTCTTGCACCCCGCTTTGAAGAAAAATGAGGTCTCCCGGCACCCCAGTATGCCTTTCATTAAGATTTAATAAAGCGACTATGTGGCTTTGACTATCAGGCGCCTTGATTGAGGATTAATAGCAATATATTCGGTGCCTATCTGGATCTCAAAGGCATCCGTTTCAGAGCTTCAAAACTCCACTGAGCTGTGTTTCTAATTGGCCTTTGAGAACAGGCTGTGGCTTTATTAAATCCTAATTAAATACACATTGAGTCCGTGCAATTCAAAGCGGTTACCATAAGCTACTTGTCATTAATATGCAGCCTAATGTGTTTTTCAGCTTGGCTGCTCCATTAATTATGAGGAGTTTATGTCTCTTGCCTGGCTTTTGTTGTTTTCTTGCCATTTGGGAGATGATGGCTACGTGGTTCAAGGGGTGCTTTGGGAGGAAAATCAATGCTAAAAGTGTTGGAACTTGGTGAGCTAGTGCTAAACCCAGGGTTTATGCAGAAGGCAGAACTGTTTTGCATGCAATAACATTCATATTTGTCGTCTGTATTTGTGTGTGAGTTAGAGCAGAGATCCCCAACCCCTGGTCCATGGACCGGTAGCGGGCCGTGTCATGCCAGCAACCAGTCCACACAAACAAGCAAAGCCCCATCTGTGGGATGCAGGCAGCACACAAAAACACGCACCCTCCGGTCTGTGGAAAACCCTTTCTCCACAGAACCGGTCCCTGGTACCCAAAGGTTGGGGACCTCTGCTTTACAAGCATGGCTATTGTAACTATTGGCTGCATTTGCCCTTAACACTCAGCTAGCAATTTAAGGATGGTTTAACGACCTGGCATTGCCCAGTTCAGGGGTCCACAACCCCCGGGGTGTGGACCAGCGGCGGGTCGTGGCATGCCAGCAACCGGTCCACACAAACAAGCAAAGCCCCATCCGCGGGATGCAGGCAGCACACAAAACCACGCACCCTCTAGTCTGTGGAAAAACCTCTCCCCACGGAACCGGTCCCTGGTGCCCAAAAGGTTGGGGACCTCTGGGTTAGAGAGACAGAGAGAGAAAGAGCAAACATTAAACCATGGTTTGCATTAATTCTGGCTTATGGAGCATACCATTGTGCATGCACCATGGTATGATGATTGTGATATCTATTTAGTCATGTCTGACTCTTTAATATAAACTACATAAAGTCTTTAATACAAACCAGTTATATTATGACTCGAAGGCAGTCTTTGTGCATAGCAGTTGGGGAGCATCAAGTTATAGGTTTGCACAAAATGGCTGTGATGGAGAGGTGGTATATTCACAATATAATTGCCACAATAGGTGTGGCTAGTCATAAACTGCTAGGGAGTCTCTCAGGGGCCCAAACCTAGCTAATTTAGCCACAATTGGGTAAAAATGGTTTTGATTTGGGTAACAACACACCAGCCTTTACCCCTCACAACAGGAACGTATAAATGGACTTGAAGATTGCCATGTGCGTTAAAATATATTTGAAAATCTCCCAAGGTGTTTCTATTAAGGTGAAAAATCAATGAAATTACCAACGGTATGTTGTTGAAAGGGCACAAAGTTCATTAATGTCATCGTTCCCAGTATACAGGCAGTCCAACTGTTCCAAGTTGGGATGGTCCTGAAGGAAGGTCCTCACAGTTTGGTAAGAGTTTCTGAGAAGACCTTTTAGGGTAACGAAGGAGAAAATTTAGGAAGCAATACTTTAAGCAATTCAAAGGTGACACAGTCTGTTTAAATGTGTGACACTTTAAAAAGCAGCCGATCTAATCGGAGGAGATTTCTTTCTTTCTTTCTTTCTTTCTTTCTTTCTTTCTTTCTTTCTTTGAATAAAATCAGAACCAGGCTGGTTTCATAGCAAGCTGAAGAAATAGTTTTCCATCTTACCTCTTCTTTCCTGGGTGAATTTGTACTGATTCGATGCTTTACTCCATTGAACAACAAATCTAATGGAAGGAGAACCAGCATGACACCGATGAAAACATGTTTGGCTCATTAAACGCTTAAAGCGCATCACTGCAGCTTTTTAAAAAATGAAATCGGCTGGAAGGAAGTTGCTGATACCAGCCACGTTTCTGAATTTCTGCTGCTTTCCTTTGCTGGTGTCTGTCTTTTCCCATTGGGGCACTCCCCTAGATGGTTGGGCTATATTTCTGCTTTTCTTGGAGATGCTTCTCCGTGACTTTGTTCCACAACTGTTGGATGTGAACCATTGGCCATTTCAATCATAGCAGTTCTTGCCACCGATGTAAGTCGGATACTGTAATCAAAATTTTTGGACTGTTTTATCATAGAATTTTTTTTCCCCTTGCTCTTCTTTCTGCTTCAATAAGAGTTTACAAACTCAAGGGTTTCCCAGGCACGTAGGAGTGTTTTCAAGTAGAACTCAGAATAACAAAATTCACAGAGTTGGGAGGGAACTTGGAGATCTTCTAGTCCAACCCCTTGCTCAAGAAGGAGATCCTATACCATTCCAGACAAGTGGCTGTCCAGTCTCTTCTTAAAAGTGATGGGGCATCCACAACTTCTGAAGGCAAGCTCTTTCATTGGTTAATTTCTTGGCTACAGTCCCCATCTGCAGTGATCTTGGAGCCCGGGAAAATAAAATCTGTCACTACCTCCATTTCTTCCCCATCTATTTGCCAGGAATTGAGAGGGCCAGATGCCATGATCTTGGTTTTCTTAATGTTTAGTTTCAACCCAACTTTTGCACTCGCCTTCTTCACCCGCAACAAGAGGCCCTTTAGTTCCTCTTCACTTTCTGCCATTAGATTTTCTCTGCTGCAACACTCAAATTTTAAAATAACTTCTCCTGATAGGACCTGCTTTTCTCCCTCTTCTTCCTTCTATCCACCTATTCCCCCCCCCCCCCCCTGAAATATTTTGGGCATATTTCTAGTTTATTTTTTCTTAACAATGCTTTTGATGTCCATTGGTCTGAAAAGCAGTGGAGGAATGTTAGTGTCATTCTGTCTATATACCTGCCGATCTAAAGTAGGATATTCCTGTAAGGAGGGATCCTGTTCCCACAACCAGTCAGTTCTTTGCATGGCCTTTCTCAAATCCTCAGGATATGCCATTCTTCTTGGTTTTCAATTCTCACTAAGAATTAAGACATGCTGTGACCATTAAAGAGTCATTTTATTTTCTCCTGTTCAGAATTTTTTTATAATGGCAAAAAATATTCTACTTTAAATAGATATACAGAAGTATACACACACACACACACACACACACACACACACACACATACACACACACACACATATATATATATAAAGGTAAAGGTAAAGGTTCCACTGCACATGTGTGCTAGTCATTTCCGACTCTAGGGGCCGGTGCTCATCTCCGTTTCAAAGCCGAAGAGCCAGCGCTTGTCTGAGGACATCTCCGTGGTCATGTGGCCGGCATGACTAGACGCCAAAGGCGCACGGAACGCTGTTACCTTCCCACCGGAGTGGTCCCTGTTTTTCTACTTGCATTTTTACGTGCTTTCGAACTGCTAGGTTGGCAGAAGCTGGGACGAGTAACAGGCACTCACTCTGTTACGCGGCACTCGGGATTCGACTCGCCAAACTGCCGACCATCTGATCGACAAGCTCAACGTCCTAACCCACTGAGCCACTGCATATATATAATCACCATGTATATAATCTCTACATCATCTCCGTCTCTCCATCCGTGTCTCTCATCATCATCTATCATCTTTTATCTAACCCAGTGATGGCAAACCTTTTAGAGACCGAGTGCCCAAACTGCAACCCAAAACCCACTTAGATGCTGGGTGTGCGTGCCCATTGGGTGGGCATGGGTGCAGTGGTAACAGCAGACTGGCTGGGACTAAAAAGTTCAGTCAATCAATTCCAACTTTGCGAGATCTTTTTTTTTCCTTGAGAAGTTGAAATTGATTGATTGAAACTTTTTTTTTTGCACATGGCAGCGGAGGCCTAATGCGAAAAGGTTTTATAAAACCCAGCTGAAGGCCTAGGACTGGGATGATGGCGCACATGCCCACACAGAGGGCTCTGCGTGCCATAGGTTCGCCACCACGGATCTAACCTATCTCTATCTAACCTACCTCTGTCTGTCTGTCTGTCTGTCTGTCTGTCTGTCTGTCTGTCTATCTCTATCTTCTCTGCCACGTCTGAACCTTTCTTGGTTTCCAGTGCATCAGTGAACCTCAAGGGAAGATGTCATGGTGACAACCCTCTTATGGGCTCTTTCTGATTGGGAAGGCGCCATTGGCGGTCAAGAGCGTTGGGAAAATATGTCCCCGAAAAGAATCCGTTGCCCCCACCATCAATGGAATCAGCTCAGTGACCTTCAAGAAGAGTTCCCAAGGACATCCCAAATGCCCTGGAAAAATCATCTAGAAAAAAAAAAAAGCAAGCATGGATTGGGGAAGAAACCCTTTGAGAAGCCGTAAGGCAGATGGCAACGCAGCATTAGCAGAGATCAGGCAGCTGTTTTGCCTCTCTGCAGTGAGTGATCTCCAAGTCAACCGAGTCAGAAGTCGTCTCCGAGTCCCAATCCTCTGCTGGCTTGGAGTCAATTCAGGAAAAGGAGACCATGCCAACAGGGCTGCTTGGCCAAGCTTGTGACTGAGCCCATGGGAGCAGGATGACATTTCAACTGGGATTTTTTTCTTCTTCTCCTCCTCCTCCTCACGTTGATTGGGCTTCGGAAAATAAAGCTGCCTTTTTGAGATCTGTTTGAGACAGGAGTGGGTGGGAGAAGGATGTGAGGCTAATCCTGCGTAGGGAGGAAGAAGCAAAGGGTTGGGTGATGCAGTGATTAGCCCCTGGTAAAGGTTTCCGAATTGCGTGAAGCTTATCACAGCTTTCCCCCCACCCCACCCTTCTTGCTTAACCCCTCTCCTGTCAGCAAGTCTGCCTTTACTTTTTCCAGATGGTCGCTCACAGTTATGGGCATCGGGATTATTTCCCTTGGATTCCATCCTCACCGGGACTTCCATGTCCTTCTCCCCCCCACCTTCCCTCCTGAAGTTTAGAAAAGCTACATAGGCTTCTGGAATCCTTTCCAACCCTTTTACCAGCAGGAGATGGATGATAAGATAGCATCCAGAACTCCAGGAGGCAAGTAGTTCAACTGATTAATCATTCTCACCATCAGGAAATTCCTCCTTATTTATTATCAGGTGGGATCTCCCTCTGAGGAACTTCCACCCATTACTGCTTGACCTGCTCTTGGGTGTTTTGGAGAATAGGTTGACACCCCCCCCCCCCACACACATACCCCTCTTCCGGCTAATGACCCTCTTTTACCGGTCTACTATAGAGAGTGTCCTCTCGTATGGTATTGTGGTTTGGTATGCTGGTCTGACAGCCGCGGACAGGAAAGTATTACAGAGGGTAGTGAGCACAGCACAAGACATTGTGGGCTGTTCCCTGACACCACTGGATGACATCGCCAGGGCTCGTTGCCTTGGAAGAGTGAGGAAGATTCTCAGGAATGACTCACACCCTGGACGGTATCTCTTTACTCTCCTACCATCCGGTAGGAGATATAGGAATATAGCCAGCCGTACCAACAGGCTGAAAAATAGCTTTTATCCGTGGGCTGTTAGGCTTTTAAATGGGACATAATCTTATGCAGAATTGACTTGGGAGGCCGGTGTGTGGTGTAGTTGGTACACATGGTGTGGTAGGATGGAGGGTTTGTTGTCACTGTGTGTTGGGGGGAGAGAGCTCAGCTAATCTCAATGTACACATGTTGTACTTTGACAATAAAGGTTTATTTATTATTATTTATTATTTTGACAGCCCTTCATGTACTAGAAAACTGCTATCACAGTGGTGGCGAACCTATGGGAGACCAAGTGCTCAAACTACAACCCAAAACCCACTTATGTATCTTTGGGTGCCGGGTGGGCATGTCCCGTTGGCTGGGTGTGGCCAATTGGCTGGGCGTGGTCCATTGGCTGGGTGTGGCCCATTGGCTGGGCGTGGCTGTGGTGGTAACGGCAGACTGGGTGGGACTAAAAGGTTCAATCAATCAATTCCAACTTTGCAAGATCTTTTTTTCTCTGCGAGAAGTTGAAATTGATTGATTGATTGAATCTTTTTTTTTTGCACACGGCAGCAAAGGCCTAAAGCGAAAAGCTTTTATAAAACCCAGCTGAAGGCCTAGACTGGGGCAACGGCATGCGTGCCCACAGAGAGGGCTCTGCATGCCACCTGTGGCACGCGTGCCATAAGTTCGCCACCACGGTGCTATCATGTCTCCTCTGAGCCTTGTCTTCATTAGGCTAAACATACCTAGTTCCCTTAGCCTGTCCTTGTACGATTTAGCCTCTAGACCCCTGATCATCTTTGTTGCTCTTCTCTGCACACTTTCGGGGGGGGGGGGTTGGGGTGTCTCAGCACCTTCCCCAACTTTGCCCCCTTCAACCCTAGTTACATTGTACAGTTCTCTCATGTAATAAAATGGCTTTTGTCTCCTGGGGTGGGGGGAAGGTTTTGTGGTTAAAGAGTGGTATACATTTAGAAAACGATTCTGAAGGATTAAATTAGGTGTCGGTCTTCAAAATGTGGTGCAGGACCAGTCCCGCTGCCTTGCATATTTCCACTGCATTTTGGAGATGTGTCCAATAATTATTTTTTTAAAAAAGGAAGGATAAACACTGGCATCCAAAATGTAAATAGAGGAACCAGATGAAGTTGAAGTTGAAAGGAATCTGACTCTGCAGAGCTTTAATGGGCTGCCTGGATAAATAGCAAAGTGATAAAACAGTGGGCAATTTCTTTCCTCATTTTCTTGCAATCTCCATTTTTGGTAGCATGGATTCCTGTTGTTCATAATTTGTCTTCTACAACCAACAAGCAGAAGCAACAAGCAGAGAAGATGATCCCCAAGATGATTTGGGGAATGTAGGCTAAACCGTACGATGAACATTTGTGGGAACTAGGTACAGTATGCATTCAAGGTGGTAAAAGCCAATCTATTTCCAGTCTGTTTCATGAAAAAGTTAATCCCACGAGTTATTCCAAGAGTTGAGATCCCCCCCCCATACTAACCCATTGACCATTGACCTTACCGGACAAAAACAAGAGATTAAATCAGACTGAGAATAGCAATAGCAATAGCACTTAGACATAGATACTGTGTCTGCATATTGCCTCCAACACTCCTTATTTTACCGACCTCAGAAGATTGGAAGAATCAACCATGAGCTGGTCAGGATCGAGCTCCTGGCAGTGGGCAGAGTTTGCCTGCAATACTGCATTCTAATCACTGCACCACCTAGAGGATACTAGGAGAAGAGTCAGTGGTGAAATGTTTGTGGAAAGGGAGTTTACCTCTTGGTGTGTTGGAGCCTTAAAAGAGCCATATACAGAGTTTTCTATTCATTAAGGGTCCCTTCCTCTAAAGGTGTTCATAGCGGGACTAAGAGCAAGGACCTTCTCCACAGGGGCTCCCTCCCCGTGGCACATCCATAGGAGAACATCGGTAGCAGAACATCCGTAGTATCCATAGCAGAACATCCAGATTCAACCATAGTTTCATTCCACACAGCATTAACCTTGCGAACTCTCAGGCTTCCTCCTTCCTTTTATATATTCAAATTGGACAGTATTTAATATTTTATTGTTATGTATATGTAGGGACGTGGTGGCTCAGTGGGTTAGGATGCTGAGCTTGTCGATCAGAAGGTCGGCAGTTTGGCGGGTCAAATCCCGAGTGCCGTGTAGCAGAGTGAGCGCCTGTTACTCGTCCCAGCTTTTGCCAACCTAGCAGTTTGAAAGCACGTAAAAAATGCAAGTAGAAAAATAGGGTCCACTCCAGTGGGAAGGTAACAGCGTTCCGTGCACCTTTGGCATCTAGTCATGCCGGCCACATGACCACGGAGATGTCCTCGGACAAGCGCTGGCTCTTCGGCTTTGAAACGGAGATGAGCACCGGCCCCTAGAGTCGGAAATGACTAGCACGCATGTGCGGGGGAACCTTTACCTTTACCTTTATATGTAGGGGTGTGGGTCTATACATATGTTGTATGTAGTAGGTTTTTTTGGGGGGTGTCATGTATATGTCTCACTTTGACAGCGGGCAACTAAATTTCATTTCTGATGTGCGCCATTATGCCCACAGTAAAAAATGATGATAAAGATTATCTTATCTTATCTTATCTTATCTTATCTTATCTTATCTTATCTTATCTTATCTTACCTTACCTTACCTTACCTTACCTTACCTTACCTTACCTTACCTTACCTTACCTTATCATCCCCGTGGAGATAAGATTAGTTTCCACTTTGACACTCTTTTGCAAGGCTCTGTAGACCTGGTTTTTCCAATGGGCCTGAGGACCCCAGAGTGGGATGGAGCCCATTAAGTGGTTCATTTGATGGGCTCCAGGAGGGTGTGTGTGTGTGTGTGGGGGGGTGTTATTGCTTTTTCACTGTTCTTGCAGAGGGCTTTTATCTTTGTAAGCCAACCAGAATTACTAAGAGTGTGGAGGGTGGCCATATACAGTAATTGCTCTTAAATAAATACATAAATTACAATAGAAATGGATTTCTCCACTAGACTATCTCACAGAAACTAGGCATTATAGCGGAGAAGGTTAGCTGACTGTTGCCTTAGCAACCAAAACCAATTGGAAAATACCAGCCTGAATCTTCCCTATATAAACTGTTATGGAGAAGGGCCAGAGGTTAAATACAGCAGATGTGTGGCATTCATTAATAGGATTTCACTTCTGCTGGAGTGTCTCTCCAAAAATGGCTACGATTTTAATTCTGGGGATGCTCCTGGTTAGCAGACTGCAGAGGTGTTGCTGTTTGATCTCCCCTGATTAGCAGGGGATGGTATAAGTTCTCCTGTTTAAGCAGGGGATTGGACTAGAAGACCTCCAAGGTCCCTTCCAATTCAGTTATTCTGACGTAAGAGGTAATAACAACGTTGGAGAAGCATTTTGTGTTGACCCCAATAAGAAAAGGGTGGTTCCTCTGAAGTTTTTGTAGAAAGGTAGAACCTCTTGACAACGTTTGGCATGATTCTTCTACAACTTCTCAGGTGGGACTGGATGAGTCTTAGGCCCCTAATTCCATCATTCTGAACTTCAGAGTATGTATAATAAATAATGTTGCTATACCTGTCAGGTATAGATCTCTAAACATTCTTCAAAAAAAGGTATCTCTGCAAAGATCCGACGCAGAATTAAAGAGAAATTTCCTGATGGTGAACACCAATCAGTGGAACAGCTTGGCCTCCAGAACTTGTGGATATTCCAACAACAGAGGTTTTCCAAGAAAAGACTGGACAGCCACTTGTCCTAAGTACTATAGGGTCTCCTGCTGGAGCAGGGGGCTTCACTAGAAGACCTCCAAGGTCTCTTCCAACTCTGTTATTCTGTATTCTGATGTCAGAAGGTCAAACAGAATGGCCAAAACTCTCCATTCCTAATGGTGGTGGAGAACACCACTGGCAGCTTAAACAACTGATGCCTGGTAAACAACTGCAGTGTGGACATCCTGTACCCAATAATTATACTTTCTGCTCATAGTGTCCGGCTAATGATTTGTGTTGTGGGACAGATGCGAAGAAAGTCAGAACTCTATAACAGCACATGGTTCTCTCCTGCAAGCTCAGCTAGATCAAGGCAGTACAAATCTGTCTTGAATTATGGCCTTCTTCACATCTTCACAGGCAACTTATCCCTTCCCCTCTTTTTTTCACTCGTTCACTCAACCAGTTGGAAAAAAAACTCTTCGGATAAATAGTAAACCCAGACCATTAAACTGGCATCTTTCTGCTCATGGAAAAGCAGGGAATGTTTCTGGGCGAACCACGTGGGTTGAATATGAATGTGGACCAACGTGTCCATGCCTGAGGCCTCAAATTAAAACCCTCCATGTGTTAGCGACACTCCTAATGAGCTGAAAGCTAATTACTCTAAACAATGGAAAGAATAACAATAGAATTTTTTAGCCACAGGATTTGAAAAAGAAGGACTGATTCCTTTCATCTCAGTTTGACAAATCAAAGCTTGGTTGAGCCTTTATGAGGCTGAACCAACCATCACCAGCTTTCTCCAGAAATAAAGCTGGAGGAATCTGCACGCTCATGGGTAGGATATTGTAGTTTTTAGCACGCAAAATGATCAAGGTTTATTAGGCCAATGAACTTCCTGTGCATTTAAACCATAATTAATATTGATACAGATTTAGATGCACTGTACAATTAAGAAACCGAGAGAAATATAAATGTATATTCTATCTCTCTGATTGGGAAGCCATAATTCTGGGTTTAATAAGAATTCAAACTCTTATAGCAATAGCAGTAGCACTTAGACTTCACATTGCTTTACAGCCCACCCTAAGCGGTTCACAGAGTCAGCCTATTGCCCTCAACAATCTGGGTCCTCATTTTACCAACCTCGGAAGGATGGAAGGCTGAGTCAACCTTGAGCAGGTCAGGATCGAACTGCTGGCAGTCGGCAGAGTTAGCCTGCAATATTATGTTGGTTAAATTAATTAAAGTAGGTTATGTGAAAAGTTAGTATAAATTGTAACTAACTAACTAAATTGTAACTGCTAACATCGAATGTTCTTCCTTTGACACTTAAATTAATTTGATCTTAATGGACGCTAAGCTGCTTTTGGAAGGAAGTCCCAATGAACTTAATAGAACTTACTTCTGTTCAGTCTCTTCTTAAAAATCCCCAGCAATGAAGCATCACAATTTCTGTTGTAAGCCGTTACACTGATTAATTGTTCTCACTGTCAGGAGATTTCTCCTTAGTTCTAGGTTGGAGGACTCCTTGATTATTTTTTGTCTGTTACTTCTTGTTCTCCCTTCAGGCGCTTTGGAGAATAGCTTGACTCCCTCTTCTTTGTGGCAGCCCCTGAGATATTGGAGCACTGCTATCATGTCACCCCTCACTCTTCTCTTCGTTAAACTACACATACCCAATTCCAGCAGCCGTTCCTTATATGTCTTAGCTTCTAGTCCCCTAATCATCTTTGTTGCTCTTCTCTGTACTCTTTCCAGTGTCTCAACATCTTTTTACATCGTGGTGACCAAATCTGGATGCAGTATTCCAAGTGTGGCCTTACCAAGACATTGTAAAGTGGTATTAATACTTCACGTTTTTCCACTGATTAATTGTTCTCACTGTCAGGAGATTTCTCCTTAGTTCTAGGTTGGAGGACTCTTTGATTATTTTTCATCTGTTACTTCTTGTTCTGCCTTCAGGTGCTTTGGAGAATAGCTTGACTCACTCTTTTTTGTTGCAGCCATTCAAGTATTGGTAGACTGTTATTATGTCATTCCTAATTGTTCTCTTTGTTAGACTAGTTATACCCAGTTCCCTCAACTGTTCATCATATGCTTTAGCCTCCAGACTCCTTATCCCAACTGGAATAATTTAAATTAGGCTTAACCTGCCACAGAAATCAAGAGATTTAAAATTGTTCAACCAACTGGATTGTTATTAGTCCATATGGGAATTCTCCCAAGCTCAAGAATTTTTATATAAAACTTTTGTTCATCCATAATAATTCCAAATCCGTCTTCTCTGAAAGAGAATGCCAGACAGTATGATTTTTCACTTTATTTTCTTCCTGTTCGATACTGTCTATAAGCTATTTCATGAATACAACAGTAATAATCCCAGATTATATCATATGAACATCATGTATTGAAAGAAAGCAGTGCGTCAAGATTTATAATGGTATAAGGAAAAGCAGGGGGCGGGGAGTTTTAGCTGTTTATGCTTGGTTTTTGTCACTCGTAATTGTTTTTTTTTAAAGCTCTCTGGATGTGTTTCTACAGCTTGCTGAGAGATGGCAGTGAAGCCTCTAAAGAAAAAAGGATACGTATTCTCTCTCTCTCTCTCTCTCTCTCTCTCTCTCTCTCTCTCTCTCTCT
>JAKJMR010000372.1:727716-738186 GCA_024449315.1 Daboia siamensis | reverse complement strand
CCCCCCCAACCCCCTCAGATTCCTTTAAACAGAAAGATTTCTGGATAGAGAACGAGAGAAAGATTTGCCAACATTCCAAACTTTGTGCCAATGTGAAATATTGGGGGGGAGCAAGTTGCGCCAATCAATTTTCAACACAACATATGCGTTGGCATGCATTCCTAGGAAGAGGTGATTTCCACCACTACCCCTCATAATCCAGACTAACTCAGCTGCTGTTCTAGGTTAGCTGTGTACAGAGACAAGTATGCAGGGAGGCCAAATCCAACGAGTATACATTTGCCAACACAATTCTTGGAAAAGCGCTCAGCATATACACAAAACGGGCTGCGCACACACTTAACCCATGAAATCCCTGTTGGGGCTGCAGAGCTCACACTAGCCATGCAGCTGAATGTTCAAGCAGAAAGGTGAAAGATGCCAATATGAGTATTTTTTTTCAGGAGAAATCAATACCTCTTGTCATTATCCATTAAACAGGAAAGGGGAGAAAATGCTTTGCAGATGTACTTTGTACAATTTATGTTTTTCATTTTCGATCCAAGAGCTTTTATTCACTTGTCTATTTGGATAATTCTCAAGTGGGAAATGTGCAGCTGGACCTAAGTAACTCAACGTCCACAAATGAAACCTGGACTTCTACACCTCTGGACAGATCGCTAAGGGTAACCTTGGCTCTTTTATGACTCGTGGACTTCAACTCCCAGAATTCCTGAGCCAGCCATGCTGAGGGGAAAGGGAGAGGTTTCCATGCTGAGCCATGCTGGCTCAGGAATTCTGGGAGTTGAAGTCCACGAGTCATGAAAGAGCCAAGGTTGCCTACCCCTGGTCTAGGCCTAGGCCACTTTATGACTTTTGGACCTCAAGTCCCAGAATTCCTGAACCAGCCATGCTGAGGGGAAAGGGGGAGGTTTCCAAGCGAAGCTGTGCTGGCTCAGGAATTCTGGGAGTTGAAGTCCATGAGTCATAAAAGAGCCAAGGTTGTGGCTTCCTAGTCTTTTGGCAAGTTTCAAATGTCGCATTTGAAGCAGGGTTGAATTAAAGCCAACTCATGCCCTAATAATTGCTACCCAGTCATGGTGCCCCTTGGAGAATGGTGAGATTCAGCCAGTTCACACCATTTCAGCAGAACTGGTAGCTAATTTTTTTGTTGCCTGGGGCTCAGAATGGACTTCCGGAAGTGGCATCCACGTAGAGAACTGCTTGTTCACCTATTTGAATCCCACCACTGTCCTTGGTGGAAGCCAACATCATGAGAAGCCTGCCCTTTCTGCATCACATGAGAAAAGCACCTCTTCTTCCCCCTGTCCTGACCACTTTCTGCAGAGGGACGATCGAGGGCATCCTGTCATACGGCATCACAGTCTGGTTTGGAAGCATCCCTACTTCGGACAGGAAGGCGGTGCAGAGAGTGGTGAGGAGGGCCGAAAAGATCATTGGCAGTTCCCTCCCCTCCATCCAGGACATAGCACAGAAGAGTTGTTTGAACAGGGTCCGTAAGATTATCTGGGACACTACATACCCTCTTCACGACCCGTTTTCCTTGTTCCCAGAAGGAGGGGGCTTCGTGGTATCCGTAGCAGAACATCCAGATTCAGCCATGATTTCATTCCATACAGCATTAACCTTGTGAACTCTCAAGCTTTCCTCCTTCTGTTATATATTCAAGATGGACAGTGTTTAATATTCATTCTTTACGTATATATAGGGGTGTGGGTCTATACATATGTTGTTTATAGTATATTTTCGGTGTGTGTCATGCATGGGTTTCTATTTATTTATTTATTTATTTATTCATTCATTCATTCATTCATTCATTCATTCATTTATTTATTTATTTATTTATTTATTTATTTATTTATTTATTTATTTATTTATTTATTTATTTATGGGACTTATATGCTGCCCTATCTCTCGAAGGACTCAGGGCGGCTCACAACAATAAAACAGTTATAAAAAACAGTAATACAAATATTAAAAAAGAATTAAATTACAAGCCCCATAATTAATTACTAAAACAAACAAAATTAAAACTTTGAGAGTGGGCCACTAAATTTCATTTTTGACGTGTGCCATTGTGCCCACAGTAAAAAAAAAAAAAAAAGACAATAAAGATGATCTTATCTTAGCTGTGATCCTAAGTCGAGATGGATAATGGATACGACCATTATGATCCGATCACGAATACAACCTGTATCTATTTCAAATGAAAAAGATTTAATGACGCATATTAAACAGAAGTAAATGCGCTCCTTTCCTTGTCCTGGAAAGCTGCTGGGAGATCTTTTCCTGCATCTACTCTCTCCACACCTCAACTTGAGTGCTGCTTGATGATGACTTCAGTAAGTTGACTCCACAGCACACCTGCCTAGGGCTGAGAAATAGTTTGCATTCCTGCCTGCTGGAGCCCACTTCCTGCCTTTTATTTTGCTGGAGAGAACCCTGTCCTGGCCTGGACTTTGCTTTCTTAGAGGGCGGGCCTTGGGCTCACCGTTTCCTGGCCTGGAAGAACATCGGAATTCTCGCTTTTGAGGTTGGGTGGAGACTGGGCTCTTGAATTCACCTTGTTTACTCTTTGCAACCTGTCCCTTTGGCCTGATCATCTCTTCTAGGGAGCAAAAGTGGTGCAAGTCATCCAACGTTCTCTCCCTCTCTCTCCCTCTCTCTCTCTCTCTCTCTCTCTCTCTTTCTCTCTTTCTCTCCCTCCCCCCTCTCTCTCTTTTCTTTTTCTCTCTCTCCATTCCCCTCTCTCTTTCTTTTTCTCTCTCTCCATCCCCCTCTCTTTCTTATCTTTCTCCTTCCCTCCTTCTCTCCCTCCTTTCCCCTCTTTTTCTTCTCTCTCTCTTTCTTTTTTCTCTCTCTCTCTCTCTCCTTCCTTCTCTCCTTCCCTCTCTCTCCTTCTCTCTCTCCCTTCCCCATTAATTCACCTCCTCTCCCTCTTCCCCTGCCCTTCTCACTGGACGGTTATCTTGCTTCCAACTTGGTGCAAAACCCAGTCCCAGTTAATCCTTTCTTGATCTCCATCTTTCTAAAAAGGCTTTTTGACATTTTGGATTGACCTTTCACCCAAGCAAAGCCTGGGCTTAGAAATTTGTCAGGCCTTGTTGGTTCATACAACTTCAGAGCCTCGTTCTTTCAGGAAATCTCAGGTGCAAAGGGGGAAAGCCTTCAGATGTGCCCTCTCCACTGACAGCCTCTTCAAATATTATTCCCCTTTCCTGTCCCGCAAGAAGAACAGCACGCCCATCAGGAAACCTCAAATCAGGGCCAATGTTTGTGAAAGACTTTAAAAAAAAGAAAGAAAGAAAGAAAAGAAAATACACATCTGCCAATATAATCTGACTTTTCCAAATAAATAAAACCAGGTCTTTCCAGCTTTGATCTGAAGTTCTAGCCACTAAAAAAAAAAAGTATTTACTTTTTCATCCCATCCAAATTTTGAATAGGCTGGCTGCCCCTTAGCTGCTGAATTTGCATTCTTTGGGGCTGATCATGGGGTGTCTCACCTCTTTGTTATTATCCCAACCTCCTTGGCTAACTCAAGCTTGTCTGAATGGTCCCTCTTTTTTATATTGAAATGGGTGGAATAAAGTGAATGAATAAAATGGAATAATAAGACAGATGTCCCGAATGTGGGGAAGGGATGATAAGGAATCCACAAGGGTTCTTAAAATAAAGCTGTCAACATCCAGTTCGAGAATCCAAATAAAACTCCAGGTTAATTCTGTTTCGAAAAATCTTACTGTTTATTGATTACACACTGCTTGGTTATGTCAAAGCAAAACTAACTCTGAGGTCCCCACACTTATTCGTAGACTTAAACAATAGTTTTCCCAACCAAACCTTCAACAGTTTGCGTAATCCACCTCAAAAAGTCCACTAGGTTATGTGAACTGTCTGCTTCACATTCACATCTGTTCTGGTGCCCTTGACAAGGCTTCAAGTTCTCACAGTCTGCAGCTGAATAGAAGAAGTTTCATTTCTCCATCTACCCACTTGAAAGTAACACCTCCTCCCACTGATCTAAAGGCAGGTTGAAATGCAGAGGCACGCAGCTGCCAAAGTTTCATCCTTGACAAAAGCTTGCTCAAAATACCCATTGCTATAGGATATGGGCACAGATATTTTAGTAACTTCTCTACTTGATCTACTTTCATACACACAGCCATATCTCCTGCTGATGTCACCAAGTAAAGCATAAAGGCATGCTAAAGAAATCACTCACGATTCTTCCAACTTCATTCTAGATCTGAATAAACATGTGACGCAAGCAGAACGGAACTCTGTCTCTTTGTGCTGAGCTAGACCTAATCTTTTTTTTTAAAATCCCATTTATATCCCGCCCTTCTCCGAAGACTCAGGGCGGCTTACAATCTAAAGCACAAATCAATGTGCTTATCAATAGCCTTCATTCTATGTATATGCCTGCTTATTAGGGCTTTCGGGGGGCCCCAAGCGGCATTATTACAAAGTCAGCTTATTGCCCCCAACAATCTGGGTCCTCATTTTACCTGCCTCGGAAAGATGGAAGGCTGAGTCAACCTTGAGCCTGGTGGGACTCGAACCTGCACTAATTGCAGGCAGCTGGTGTTACTTAAGGAGGCATTAGCCCACTGCTCCACCAATCTAGGTGATAAGGGGGCTGGAGGCTAGAACATAGGAAGAATGATTGCGGGAATTGGGTATGTTTAGTCTAGTGAAAAGAAGGATTAGGGGAGACATGATAGCAGTGTTCCAGGGGCTGCCCCAAAGAAGAGGGAGTCAAGCTATTCTCCAAAGCACTTGAAGGCAGGACAGGAAACAAACAGATGGAAACTAACCAAGGAGAGAAGCAACCTAGAACTAAGGAGAAATTTTCTGACAGTGAGAACAATCAATCAGTGGAATGACTTGCCTCCAGAAGTTTTGAGTGCTCCAACCCTGGAGGTTTTTAACAGGAGACTGGACAACTATTTGTCTGAAAGGGCATAAGGTGTCCTACCTGAGCAGGGGGTTGGACTAGAAGATCTCCAAGCTTCTTTCCAACTCTTATTCTGAGTAAAGAAAAATCGAAGAGATGTAGATGTGCACGGTAAACCACAACCATGTCTTTGCTCTCCATCCATGTGGTTGGCCTAGTTGAGGGAAAGTTTTTGTAGGACCCGTTTGCTTGTTCGAATATTGACTTTAAGTGCGGGAAATATATTGAGGATTGTTTCAAGTTAAGGGAAGTGTGGGAAAAAAGGGGAGGCAGTGCTCCATCACTAGAGGCTCTTGAGAAGAAACTGGATAGCCATTTGTCTGAAATGGTATAAGGTCTCCTGCTTGAACAGGGGGTTGGACTAGAAGACCTCCAAGGTCCCTTCCAACTCTGATGATGTTCTGTGATGTTCTCTACCTGCATAACCATATCTTTAGCCAGGACACAGCAAAAACAGTTGTTTGAGGGATGCTATTTAGCTCATCAAGAGATGCCATTTTCCCCTGTGGCTTGCAATTGGGTTGAGGTGTGGGATGGGTGGCAGTTTTTTAGGCAGGTATCACACGGAGATCAAGCTGGAGATCTTTCTCCCTCTCACTTCACAAGTGGTCACCATCCCAATTGCAGAGATTAGGACAAAGATGAAAAGAAAAAAAAAAACCTCATTAATAGCATCTGTGCTGGACCCTTCATTTCCTTGTGATGAAAGAAAGTCAAGGCAACAGATTTGTGATGCGAACCGAGCAGAGGGAAGTGGGCAGGGACCCAGCGAGACGAAGCTGAACCTAAAACAATACCAGATCCAGCCAGTCAGCTGCAAAAACTAGAGACCCTTTCGCCTTTTATTGGCTGCATTTAAAATCCAGGACTAATTTTTTTTTCCACTTTTTATTTCCCCATCCAAGCAGGTAGAGGAATGGGGGCCGTCCAGTGGCTAACCGCCATCAGCCATGCAGGATCAGTAATACTCCTGAAATAAACCTCTTTTGTTACACAGCTATAAAACAAGGCAGCGGAAATGTGGAAAAATGGAAACCACTTAGCGTTAAAGGAACCTAGCGTGGAGGAATATTTTAAACAAATGCTTACTTTTCTTCATTTTTTTTTTTAAATTTGGGTTGGTATTTGTTCCCCAATGAGATGGCTATTTATTTATTTATTTATTTGTTGTTGTTGGTTTGCTTTCTTTGCTGGGCAACAAGACCCTAGACGTCAACGAGGCAGGGGGAAATGGATTTTAAAAAGGGGCAAGGAAGGAAAGAAAATAGTCGCTAGATGCTGACTTAATCCAGACTGGTCCGTTTTTAGCAGATTGTAATATATTCTGCACATTTTAGAGAAAGGGCAAAGCATCATTAAAATGTCCAGTTCATCTGTTTTTTCTTGTTTTTTTTTTTTGTTTTTTTTGAGGGAGGGGAATTTTTAACAGGACTCCTGAATTCATGAACCGCCCCAAACATTAAAGCTGGCTTAATGGAACCCAGTTGTGCTGTTCAAATACTGCGCAATCTTTCCAACTAATAATACCATTTTATCGGACGGTCTTATTCGTACCACTTGCTAAAACAAACTCTGGGTTCCTGCGACAGCAAACGCACAGCTGCAGTTTAGCCTCCAGTAGGGATCTTAGTCAGAGTTTGATGTGTCTGCAGGACACATTAAGGAAGCAACTACTCATAATGAGCAGTGACATCAGTGTCATTCCTGGTTTGGAAAAAGTTGAAAAGTTGAAACGGAGAATTTGGGATGCATCCACCTCATTCCAAAGGCATTTGGAGAGGAAGGCCTGCCCAGATGCAGTCCTTGGAGAGAAATTGCCACCTTTTAGTAACTAGTCAAGGGACGCGGTGGCTCAGTGGGTTAGGACGCTGAGCTTGTCAATCAGAAGGTCGGCAGTTTGGCGGGTCGAATCCCAAGTGCTGCGTAACAGAGTGAGCGCCTGTCACTCGTCCCAGCTTCTGCCAACCTAGCAGTTCGAAAGCACGTAAAAATGCAAGTAGAAAAATAGGGACCACTAGGGAAGGTAACAGCGTTCCGTGCGCCTTTGGCGTCTGGTCATGCCGGCCACATGACCACGGAGAAGTCCTCGGACAAGCGCTGGCTCTTCAGCTTTGAAATGGAGATGAGCACCGGCCCCTAGAGTCAGAAACGACTAGCATACATGTGCGGGGGAACCTTTACCTTTACCTTTAGTAACTAGTCATTCAAACAATTCCATAGACCTTTGGATTGTGTGCTGGGTGAAATGAAGGAGCTTTCAAAGACCTTAGTTGTTAATGCAGAGGTGAGTTTGAAAGGGATGATCCTCGTCAAATCCCCTTGACTGGTCGTTAAATATTATTTCATAGGCATCATATGCTCCAGTGAAGAACATCTTTTTCTGAAACAGCACAGAAGTTGTATGTAATCCAAAGATTCCAGGACTCATTTTGAGGAAGGAAGGAAGGAAGGAAGGAAGGAAGGAAGGAAGGAAGGAAGGAAATGGAGAACACAATACAAAATGAAGTTGAATCCAGGTTAACCTGCAAGCATCTAGATTATCTTTTGATGGGTGAAATGAGATTATGATTTAGATTATGGAAATCTTAACCATCTAGTGGTGATCTCAGCTTTGCAGCCCAGTTTAGTAGTCCTAAGTTAGCATGGTTTATGAACCAAACTCTCAGCCTAAAACCCAGGTTAGTGAAGGTTGGGAGATAAAGCTCAGTGGCTTTTCAGACTTAGCAACTTTAAGATGTGTGGACTTAACTCCAACAATACTGGTTGGGGAATTCTGGAAGATGAAGTCCACCCGTCTTAAAGTTTGAAAAATACACATATAGCTGAAAGGACTCAACTGAATGCATCTATGAGTTCCTTCAAGGAAAGGAAGATTCGAAATAACACTAAACACTTGCATCTAACAATAGTTTTGTGTAAAGGAAAAATCCAATTTTTACATCATTCCATTTGTCTACCAATTGGAAAAATGCTCTTTCTGTCCCTTAAATGCTAGACAATTTCTAGGCCTAGTTATTTTGCAATTCACTACAGGGGGGAAGACAGCCAATAATTCTTTTTTGCCAACGGAGGTTTCCTAGCTTTTTCAACCACAAAACAGCTGTTTTTCATTTCAGGTGGATGATATATATATATATATATATATATATATATATATATATATATATATAAATATAAATATAAATATATATATATATTCAGGCATTTATTTTATTTCAGGCATTTATATGACTGCCCAAACTCAGACAACAAGACTCTGAGTGGTGTACCAATAAAATACAATAAAATAAAAATTCAAAATGATCAACTCACAACTACAAAATAAATCAGCAGCTACCAGTCAAACCCAACAAAGACAATAAAACAGTGATTGGAACTAACATCTATATTATAACTCAGGGCTTTTCAACCTTTCCCCCCATTGTACCACTTTTAGGATATGGCAACATTCGAGTACTACCAGTCGCCAAGCAAGGTGTCAAAAACTTGATGACCAAAAAAAAAGAAAGAAAGAAAAAAGTGATGAAGTACAGGTAGTCCTCGACTTACAACAGTTCGCTTAGTGACTGTTTGAAGTTACAATGGCACTGAAAAAAGTGCCCCTCCAAACCACAGCCGAGCAAGACGCCTGCCCGCCCGCCCAGTGGCGCTCTTCCTCCTGTCCGAGGTTTTCACTGTTGTGAGCATTTCTGTTGAGGATTGGCAGCAGGGGTGGGGTGGGGGTTGTTTGGTTTTTATCCCCGCCCCCCTCTGCTGGTTGGCTGCAGCAGGTTTTGGTCACTTCACATGACCCTGGGACACTGTGACTGTCATAAATATGTTGCCAATCCTCTGAATGTAAATCACAAGACCCTGGAGATGCTGCAACATTCCAGCTGATCGGCGCTTCTTCTGGGCTCAGAAGTGCCAGGATCAGCGCTGAGCTCCTGGTGCTGATCCTGGTGCTTCCGCTGAGCCCTCACAGCCCCAAAGAAGCGCTGATCCTTGCGCTTCCACCGAACCCTGGCAGCCCTGCAGCTTTAGCCATCTCTTGCTCAGGCTTGTGCGGTGCTGCCACCGGTTCAGCTCATTCCCCTCCCCCACTACCACTTTTCTAGGATGGCCACTTACCACCTGCCAGGTGCCAATCTACCACAGGTGGTACCCTTACCACTGGTTGAAAAGCCCTGTTATAACTTAGCTAGTTGGGAATTCTCTCTAGCCTGATCTCTAGACTTGGGAGGAGAGCCAGGTCTCAGCGGCCTTTCTTGAAGTCTATGGGGTGGGGGCTAATTGTATGTTTGGTGGGGGGAGAGGGCATTGCAAAGGGCAAGATCACACCTTAGAAAGGTGTGAGCTTGTAGCCCATAAACCTAGGATAGATAAACCCTTGTTTAAGTACAATGTGTCACTCCAGCCTTTGGGAGCCAACTTCCCCCTTTCCTTCCCCACTGCTAACTGTAATAGTTTGTCGAAGGCTCTCTTTGACTGGAACGTCTACTTGATACGGACCTCGCCACGGACTCTCTGCGTGCACACATGTGAATAACAGAGGAGGATGTTCTTCTACTTTTGTACGGAGAAGTAGTCCTTGACTTATGATGGCGATGGAGCCCAAAGTTTCTGTCGCTAAGGGAGAGATGTGCTAAGGGAATTTTGCCTCGTTTTACGACTTTGCTTGCAGAGTTATTAAGCAAGCAAATGCTGCAGTTGCTAAGTTAGTAACCTGGTTGTTAAGGGAATCTGGCTTCCCCATTGACTTTGCTTGTCAGAAGATCACAAAAGGGGATCACACGATCCCGGGACACTGAAAATCGTCATAAATAGGAACCAGTTGCCAAACGGCTGAATTTTGATCATGTGACCACGGGGATGATGCAACTGTCATATGGGTGAAAAATGGTCCTAAGTCGCTTTTTCCAGTGCCGTTGTAACTTTAAATGGTCACTAAACCAAATGCTGTAAGTCAAGGACTACTCCTAGTCTATGGCCCTACTACTCCCTAGAGGCCTCTTATCCCAAGTACTCTCTAGGCCATGTCTTCAGGAGCTTGAGGAGGTCCTAACTTCTCCACCAACATGTAGCTTCAAGCTGAAGGACAGGCAAAGAATGAGAGAGAGAGAGAGAGACAGACAGACAGACAGACAAAGAGAAAGAAAGAAAGAGAGACAAAGAGAAAGAGATAAAGAGAGAGAGAGAGAGAGAGAGAAAGAGAGAGAAAGAAAGAGACAAAGAAAGGGAGAGACAAAGAGAGAGAAAGAGAGAGACAGAATGAAAGAGAAAGACAGAGACAGAGTGAAAGAGAAAGACGAGAGAGAGAGAGAGAGAGACAGACAGACAGACAGACAAAGAGAAAGAAAGAAAGAGAGACAAAGAGAAAGAGATAAAGAGAGAGAGAGAGAGAGAGAGAAAGAGAGAGAAAGAAAGAGACAAAGAAAGGGAGAGACAAAGAGAGAGAAAGAGAGAGACAGAATGAAAGAGAAAGACAGAGACAGAGTGAAAGAGAAAGACGAGAGAGAGAGAGAGAGAGA
>JAKJMR010000372.1:712422-727616 GCA_024449315.1 Daboia siamensis | reverse complement strand
GAGAGAGAGAGAGAGAGAGAGAGAGAGAGAGAGAGAGAGAGAGAGTGCTAACTGCACGTTTCATTTGCTGGCAGGGTGTCCCTGGATGCTATTATGCAATATAATTGATAGATCTGGAGGCAGATTATGCCATAGGATTGATAGGTTTGGGGGCAGATGGCGTGTGCCAGAGTTTCGCCAAGGCCGCTGAGCTGTCCAACAGGCTGATGGCTGAAGCGTGTCCAGCTCATGAAAGATGACCTCTCCTGTGGCTCAGTCTCCTCCTCTCTCACCCTCTGCCCCGGGCTGCTGCCGTCACGCTGGGGTGGGCAGGTGATGGAGCGTGTCTACTGGAGGAAGGACGTCATGGCCTCTGCTGGGCCGTAGAGTTTACAGCTGGGTCACCTTTCTTGCAGACCCAGCATCCTTTCCACTCCCCGGGCCAGATCCGCCACTGACGTCAATCACCGCTACACACTCCAGTTGAGGCAAGTAGAACGAGACACTCAGGAACAATATTTCGGCCCAGATGTGATTCAGCCGTGTTCGGTGGTTCCAGGGGGGACACTGAGATGTTAGCTGGGTTGAAGGAAACAGCTTGGAATGCAGGCCGGGTCTGGTCCTCTTTGGAGATTTAGCTGGGCTGTCACAACATGAGGGAGAGAGAGAGAGAGAGAGAGGGAGGGAGAGAGAAAGAGAGGGAGGGAGACAGAGAGAGGGAGAGGGAGAGGGAGAGGGAGAGAGAGAGAGAGAGAGAGAGAGAAGAAAAAAGTGAGGAGGGCAAATGGCAAAGAGGATCTGTTCACACAACTCTCTAAGAAGATCAGGGAAAAATCTACCCAGCTGCATTTGCACAAATCAGGAGTTAACCTTGGTTTTCTCCCAGTACAGATACTTGCAATACTTGAGCCCCAAATTTCTATGGTTAAGTTTTTGTTAAGTCAGTTTTTGCTCCGGTTGACAATGTTTTTTTTTGCCACTCTTGTCAAACGAATCTCTGCAGTTCTCCCGTGATCAAAAGTCAGATACTTGGCAACTGCCATGTATTTAGGATGGTTGCAGCGTCTTGGGTGTGTGTGTGTGTGTGTGTGGATGTATGTGTGTGTGTATGTGAGGTGATCCCCTTTTGTGACCTTCTGACAAGCAAAGTCAACGGGGGAAGCCAGATTTGCCTCACAACCATGTTACTAATTTAACAACTGCCGTGGTTCACTTAGCAACTGTGGCGAGAAAGGTCGTAAGATGGGGCGAAACCCACTGAACAACGGCCTTGCTTAGCCACAGTAAATCTTGGGCTCAGCTGTGATGGTAAGTCAAGGACTAGCCACCCCTTTCTGAAACCCCGATGCGCCATATAAATCTTTAGATCCTTTCTCACCAATTAGTCCTTTATTCTTGGTTGGTTTTATTTCCCTGACAATTGTGCTTTAGATTTGTGTGTCAAAAGCTGCTGAGAGGCCATCGACATGCACATTTAGGAAATGAAAAGCACATCTGTGAATGGTGTTTTTTTTTCATTGTGATATCTTTATTTTGTTCTGTTGGACAACATAGGAGCACCAGTTAATTAAGCTCTGCAGCCAGGGTGCATATCTTGTAAACTGAAGCTTCTCCAATCCTGGTTTGACATCTGATAATTTTCCAGCCACTAATCTGGAGCCAACACTTGTTGCCAGCTTTAGTTTACAGCCCTATAAACTAGGAACTTTCTTTTTTTAAAAAAACAAAGTTAATTGCCCCCAGAGGCTTAATTAGGTACCCATTACTAACACTCTGTGGTTGAAATAGAAAACAAGCTGGCCAATGCAAGTTGGTACATTGAGTAAAATAAAGAGAGGACTGTCTGGTTTTTAATAGGATTGTGAAATGGGTTTATGCGGGCCTGAATCTGGAGAACAATGTAGCAGGAGAGGAACCAGTGAAACAATTAAGAAAGAGCAATGGAAGAAGAAGAAGAAGAAGAAGAAGAAGAAGAAGAAGAAGGAGAAGGAGAAGGAGAAGGAGAAGGAGAAGGAGAAGGAGAAGGAGAAGGAGGAGAAGGAGAAGGAAGAGGAGGAGGAGGAGGAGGAGGAGAAGGAGAAGGAGGAGGAGGAGGAGGAGAAGAAGAAGAAGAAGAAGAAGAAGAAGAAGAAGAAGAAGAAGAAGGAGGAGGAGGAGACCCAGCCAAAGTGAGATTCTTTTTTTTTTTCAAAGTGAGATTCTTAAATCTGGACAAATTGCGGTTCGATAAGTAGTCACTTCTCAACATCTCTGCTGGAATGTTCTAAATGGGATAAGAGTGACTCCAGATGTTCTAAAGATTTCTTCAAAACATAATGGGAGTTTTTCTTTCTTTTGCACAACACATCCCCACCTGTGGCCCTCATGCTTCCCATTGGTGCATTAAAGCAAAGGAGACAGGCTTTTAAAACTAGCTGGGATAGATGAATGCCACCCTTGGAATCCGGCATCCAGTTTTGGTCACCACGATGTAAAAAAAGGTGTTGAGACTCTAGAAAGAGTGCAGAGAAGAGCAACAAAGATGATTGGGGGACTGGAGGCTAAAACATACAAGGAACGGTTGCTGGAATTGGGTATGTCTGGTTTAATGAAGAGAAAGACGAGGGGGGACATGATAGCAGTGTTCCAATATCTCAGGGGCTGCCCCAAAGAAGAGGCAGTCAAGCTATTCTCCAAAGCACCTGAAGGCAGGACAAGAAGCAAAGGATGGAAACTAACCAAAGAGAGAATCAATCTAGAACTAAGGAGAAACTTCCCGACAGTTAGAACAATTAATCAGTGGAACAGCTTGCCTCCAGAAGATGCTCCAGAAGATGCTCCAACACTGGAAGTTTTTAAGAAAAGACTGGAACAGCCATTTGTCTGAAATGGTATAGGGTTTCCTGCCTGAGCAGGGGGTTGGACTAGATGACCTCCAAGGTCCCTCCCTACATATTATTATTATTATTATTATTATTATTATTATTATTATTATTATTATTGTTGTTGTTGTTGTTGTTGTTGTTGTTATTATTATTATTGTTATTATTATTATTATTATTATTATTAGCCAGAGATACTTTTCCCATAGAATTGCCCACATCCAACTGAATGGATGACATCCTCATCACATAAAAAATGAAATGACATGCTATAACAAAGTCTTTTGGAATCCAAGGGATTACTCTGATGTTCTAAGATATATAGGAGGAAAGACTGCTATCATATCACCCCTGGTTCTTCTCTTTATTAGGCTAAACATGCCATTTGCCGACTGGCAGGTTCGCGTTCAAGTTCCGTTGCGGCTGCAGGGTGGGGTGAGCTCCCGTCACAGGCTCCAGCTGCTGCCGATCCAGCAGTTCAGAAGTAGGTGACCCGAGTAGATTAATGGGTACCACTTTGATGGGCAACTTCACAGGGATATGAAAGGAGCCCCAACTGGGCATCCCTCGGTCCATGGTGATATCACTGGCAAATCTTTTCTCTGCGGAAGCAGTTGAAGTGCTACTGGGCCACAACATCTTGTCCGCCCCCAAATTTGACCATCCACATCCCCAAAGTTAAAATGGGTGGTGCTAAAAACTTCCTTCCAGCTCCTTGACTCTAAAGAGTCTAAAACGGGGGTGTCAAACTCAATTTCATTGAGGGCTGCATCAGCATTGCGGTTGCCCTCAAGGGGCCGTGTGGGTGTGGCCAGGGTGGGTGTGGCCTACTGGGTGGGCGTGGCTAGAGTGCGTATGGCCTACTGGGTGGGCGTGGCCAGCTCTACATCGTTGGCATCAAGGGTGCCTATGGGGGCCTGGGCAGGAGTGGGACAGATCTGGGGGTCTCTGGCAGAAGGAGGGTCTCTGGGCCAGGGCCAAGGCAGCAGGGGCCGTTCCCTCACTGTTTCCAGGATGGCTTCGCGGGCTGCATGAAACCACTTCGGGGGCTGGATCCGGCCCCCGGGCCTTGTGTTTGACATGTCTGGTCTAAAAGGTCTGTCTCCTGCCAGAGACATTTCCTTCTGATCCTGTTCTTCCTTTCAGCATGCCATCTCTCAGTTTTAATGGAAACACACGGCAATAAAGCTTGAAGGCTTCTGCCAAACCTTAGTTTTGATTTCATTGGCCCTTTGCATTGTGCTGCACCAGAATCCTAACACACACGCACACACACACACACACACACACACCATAAATTCCACACGTCTGGAGACCATCAGATTTCTAAGCTAAAAATAAAAGTCTTACTCTGGCTCCGTTTCAACCAAAAATAATAAAAATACCTCTTCTTTTGCACACTTAATATCTTTTCGTATAAAGATGACGAAGCGTGGAAAGCTGTTTTTTTTTTTATTGTTTCGCAACAAGTAGCTAAGTCAGTCTTCTCCTCCCAGGATATGAAATATCCGATATACGATCAGCAGCTAATTTCAGGCTGCTCCTAAAATGCCAACTATAGCATGACTACCTACTCTAAAGACTGTTAAAACAGACTTGGCTTCACTCGGCATGGTGCAAGTAGGATTTAAAAAGCAAGGTCGTTTTTTGCATTATGGGGTAGGTAGTCCTAGACTTACAACCATTCGTTTAGTGACCATTTGAAATTCCATTGTCACTGAAAAAACACACTTGTGACCATTGTGTCATAAGTGGCCATGCAATCAAAATCCAGGTGCTTGCCAACTGGCATGTTGCATTGTCCTGGGATCATGTGAATACCGTTTGTAAGCTTCATAGCTGGCTTCTGACAATTCAATAATCTGATTACTGAATTAACCTATTTTTGCACACTTCAGTAAATAACCCTCCTCCTCCTCCATTGATATTGGATTAGGGCAGTGATTTATGGAATTTGGATGGAATTATGGATGGAATTTGCCAGCTGTGGTCAGGGAAGCAAAGGGAAGATGGAAAATTTCACACCTTGTGGGACAATGTCAAGCTAATCCTGGATGTGTCTCAACCAGGCCCTCTTCCTTTCTCCGATTTGTGGCTGCAATAAAGACCTCAAGCTTAGATGCTAGAAGAACAGCATAGCCTTCTCTATTTCACTGCCAAAAGGAAAATGGGGGAAAAAATGGGGGGGGTGGTGTCATTTCCAGTCGTGGGATTCAGCTGGTTCGGACCACTTTGGCAGAACCGGTAGCTAATTTTTTTGTTGCCCCAGGCCCAGAATGGACTTCTGGAAGCAGCATCCACAGAGAGAACCGGTTGTTCACCTATTTGAATCCCACCACTGGATTAGGGTCAAAACTACCAAATGTGAGCTGGAAAAATTCTCAGAGAATCACCCAAAGCATCTCCTTTGTTGCAGCTCAGATCTGGTACTCCTAGGGAACACAGCCTATGTTTGTAAGCTTCGCAGATAGAAAAATCCATCTCTATGGCCAAGTTGTCACTACTACTTTCTTGGAAAAACGAGATCATGAATACAACCCCTTCATTGTACATAGAATAGAGCTTGATTAGCACTGGAAGCTTTCTTCATCTTTTTTAACAGGACTTTGCTTTCTGTTGAGCCAAGGGCAACAGGCTTCATCACTCATTCATTTTTGTTCTCCAGCAACTCCTAACACACACACACACACACACACACACCCCACACACACATATCTGCTTGGGCTGTTGCTTCAATGTACCCAATAACAGGACTTGCCCTTTCTCATATTTATGACGGGAAGAATGATCTCATTGAAAGGATAGCTTTTCATCTGATCAAAGGGTCAACTGGTTGTGGACTCCTTGTGGAAGGCATCTCATTTCCTGGAAGGGTGGTTGGGAAGGTGGTTTCCATTGGTGTAGGAGCCTTGGAAATCATTCGCCGTTTGAAAGGGGGAAAGAAATTAGGTCACGGAAGAACAGCAGCTGCCATGGTAAGGAAGGGTAGACAAAATCCTTCCATTTATCTTGGACTTCTAAATAGGTTATGAGTGTTGGTTCCACTCTGTACATTCTGCGCTCCTGGTAGTCCGAAGTGTTTTCTTCCACACTGCGTGGGTTCCTGCAAGGGGAAAAAAAACCAAGAAACAAAACTGCCCAGTGTTTATTTTGAAAACAAAAATCTCTGCTCCTTGGAGTTTCTGGATAATGTGATTTGTCCAGGATGAAGGAATAAATAGTTTATTTTAATCCCTTGTATACAGACATGTTGTATAAACAGAGCGTGGGGGTTTTTCTCACAAAGGGCTTGTGGTTTATGATCCGTTTAGGAGGATGGAATTTGCCAGCTGTGGTCAGGGAAGCAAAGGGAAGATGGAAAATTTCACACCTTATGGGACAATGTCAAGCTAATCCTGGATGTGTCTCAACCAGACCCCTTCCTTTCTCTGGTTTGTGGCTGCAGTGAAGACCTCAAGCTTAGATGCTAGAAGAACAGTATAGCCTTCTCTGATTCACTGCCAAAAGGAAAATGGGAAAAAAATGGGGGTGGGGGTGTTTCATTTCCAGTGGTGGGATTCAGCCAGTTCGCACCGCTTTGGCAGAACCGGTAGCTAATTTGTTTGTTGCCCAGGCACAGAATGGACTTCCAGAAGCAGCATCCATGCAGAGAACTGGTTGTTCACATATTTAAACCCCACCACTGGTCATTTATGTATATTTTCTGTCTCCTGAATTCCTAGCAAATACTTGCTCTGCACTAAGTCCTCTGGAAAAAGCCATCTTAGCCACCTCAGTGCTATTATATGTAAGAAGATGCTGGTAGTCCTTGACTTACAACCACAATTAGAAAAGAATAGAGCTGGAAGGGACCCTGGAGGTCTTCTAGTCTATCTCCCTGCTCAAGCAGGAGAACCTATACCATCTCAGACAAGTGACTGTCTAGTGTCTCTTCTTAAAAATCTCCAGTGATGGAGCGCCCACGATTTCTGGTGGCAAGCTGTTCCACTGGTTTAATTGTCTTCACTGTCAGGCAGTTTCTCCTTAATTCCAGGTTGCTTCTCTCTTCGGTCAGTTTCCAACCATTGTTTCTTGTCCTGCCCTCTGAGGCTTTGGAGAATAGCTTGACGCCCTCTTCTTTGTGGCAGCCCCTCAAATACTGGAATACTGCTATCATGTTACCCCTAAATATAGAAAGAGCATTCAGTGTTAATACGTGTCTTGACAATAAACCAGTCATGTGATGAATGTCTGAAAGGTCAGAGTATCCCAGATCTTATTTGTTCCATTTTCCAGGCAAATATAATCACTTCATCCAGACAGATCATGTTGTTTTTGCCCGAGAAACTGCCAAATCTATAAATGAAGAATTTGTAATAAGCATCTGGATCCAGTCCAGGTAGAGGAAGACCAACATACATTCAGCTTCTTTGGACCCTTAGCCTGACAGATAATCCTTGAAGGCTCCCAATTTTTCCAATCCCACCAGACAACGCTGAAGTTTTTTTATAATTTGGTGGCAGAAACCTTTGGGGCAGGCTGACCTTTACCCTTGTTTTAGGACGCACATGTGTGCGCACACATATCAATATTCCAGAAACTTAGACTGGACAGTGAATTAGTAGGTGGAGTATCCTATTTCCCCCCCCCCCCTGATGGAATTGCAATAATCTTTAACCAAAGAACAGAGTTGGAAGGGACCCTGGAGGTCTTCTAGTCCAGCCTCCTTCCCAAGCAGCAGAACCTACACCATTCTGGACAAATGGCTGTCCAGTCTAACTCTTAAATAACTCTAATGATGGAGCACGTGAAATTTCTGGAAGCAAATCATTCTACTGATTAATTGTTCATACTGTCAGGAAGTTTCTCCTTGGTTCCAGGTCAGAACACTCTCCTTGATTAGTTTCCATCCATTGCTTTTCGTCCTGCCTTCGGGTGCTTTGGAAAATACGTTGACCCCTTCTTCTTGGTGGTAGACCCTCAGATATTGGAAGACAGTTTTCATGTCACCTCTAGTCAGTGGTGGGATTCAAACGTCCGAACAACCAGTTCTCTCCATGGATGCCTCTTCCGGAAGTCCATTCTGGGCCTGTTGGGCAACCAAAAATTAGCTACCGGTTCTGCCGAAGCGGTGGGAACCAGCTGAATCCCACCACTGCCTCTAGTCCTTCTCTTCCTTAGACCAGACAGTCCCAGTTCCTGTTCTTTAACATTCTTTCCACCATCACTAGAAAAGCCTTAAGGTAAAGGTAAAGGTTCCCCCGCACATGCATGCTAGTCGTTTCCGACTCTAGGGGCCGGTGCTCATCTCTGTTTCAAAGCCGAAGAGGCAGCGCTTGTCCGAGGATGTCTCCGTGGTCATGTGGCTGGCATGATTAGACGCCAAAGGCTCACAGAACGCTGTTACCTTCCCACCGTAGTGGTCCCTATTTTTCTACTTGCATTTTTACGTGCTTTCGAACTGCTAGGTTGGCAGAAGCTGGGACGAGTAACAAGCGCTCACTCTGTTATGCGGCACTTGGGATTCGACCCGCCAAACTGCCGACCTTCTGATCGACAAGCTCAGTGTCCAAACCCACTGAGCCACCGCGTCCCTTAGAAAAGCCTTTAAAAAGCCTAAAATACAATGTAATGCAACATTCACCAGGTGGATTCAGGTCTTCTCTAAAATGCCTGGAGACTGGATTGCAGTTCTAGTCCCTCCAACACTGGACTCTGTAGACATTTCCAAACTGGCCTCTTAACAGATGCTTAGCTGAATGTCCCTGAATTTGTAGTTCTCGATCGGGCTGGCTAAGCATTCTACATATTCGGCAGGTGCCAATTTCAGCAAGGCTCTTGGCAAAATTAGCTTGCCTCCAAAAGCCCGCAGTTCCCTGATTTGCCAAGGACAAATGGTCGCAGCACATTCCATCAGTCAAAAGAAAAATGGGGAATCCTGGTCATCCCTGCCTGTGTCGGGCACGGCCCGTGATGCAGTCATTCATATCTGAATGAGAAGATCAACGCGCCAACCGGGTCTCCTTTGCAAGCCACTTGGGCACAAGCCGGATCTTTTTTTTTTCTTTTTTAATCCCATTTATATCCCGCCCTTCTCCGAAGACTCAGGGCGGCTTACAATCTAAATCACAAATCAATGTGCTTAGCAATAGCTAAGCTATTCCATTGAAAGAACCAGTTGGTTGTGTCAGAAGAATAATTTGGGTTCCAACTCAAGCCGAGGTTGCGCAAGAATAGATAAAAATGAAATCCAGTCATGGTGATGACCTATAAAGCCCTAAATGGCATGGGTCCGGATTACCTTACGGAGCACCTGCTGCCAGGTCAGCTTCCCATCGTCCTGTGCACGCCCACAGGGAGGGCCTCCTTAGGGTTCTACCGGTTAGTGATTCCCAGGGGAGGGCGTTCTCTGTGAGTGCGCCCGCCCTTTGGAACGAACTGCCGATGGAGCTTCGGACTGCCCCCGACCTTCGCTTGTTTCGCCGAGACTTAAAAACTTGGTTGTTTGAATTGTCTGGCCTGGACTGAGGGATTTTAAATTATATTAATTAAATTAAATTAAATTAAATTAATTTTAAATTTTAATTTTTAATGTTATCTTAATTGTGGGCTGTATTAATTTAATTTAATTTTATTCTCTCTTTTGTATTGTTTTTAACTTGCCCTCTGAACCGCCCTGAGTCCTTCGGGAATAGGGCGGTATATAAATTCAACTAATAAATAAATAAATAAATAATTTGTGAGGAAAGGAAGAGGTTTGCCAAAGGGGGCAGCTACAGAGAAAATGGGGTACAGAGAGATTGTTTTATAGGGTGTGTGTGGGTTCTAGGGTGTGACGCTTGAGGGGCATGGTTGTGTGTGTTGACCCCGGAGAAGGGGTTGATTAAATGAAGCAACGTGATTAACTCTCTTCATTTGAACAGTGCGCATTATAATTATGATTGCATTATGTTGACTTTTATGTGTTCGTGTGTGTTTACAATTTGAAATAAGTAATTAATTTTCATGTTTGCTATGAGTTTAAAAGGTTTTGGAGGCTCTTCCTCAGTAACTCTTTTGGAGACCTGAGTTAGATAACCTGTGATTCCCTAGGCAATATTTCCAACACACTTATATAAATTTATAAATCCTTCCCACAGTGGCTCTTGAAAGGGCTGCTAAAAGGAAAGAGCGCTGGCACGCCAAGCCATAATTCTCGTTCTTTTATTGCAAATTGGTCATGTTTGGTCATTCCTTCTTTAATCCAAACAGATGGCAGGAAACTTTATGGACAGACAACCCCTTGGCAGTGATTGGCCGCCCATTAGTGCAGCAGTCATGGTTAACTCAGAATATTTCCAACAACTATGATACTGACTTTAAACATTTATTTAGGCTTAAATGCCACTCCAGTCATGCCTGACTCTGACAGATCTTGAGAACTGGTAATAAAAGTAAAAATACAACTGAGCAGCATGAATGGAACAACTTAATAAAACTGTAGCATCCCAGGCACCAAGGAGCAACTGTAGCATCATCTGCACTGGCAAAGTCTAATTGAGTCATTTAAGTAGTGATATTAAGATGACAGTAGTGGAAATGAAAACCTGGAGATTCTTGTGGATCTCAGAGACTAATTATTGCTAGTGGAGTTGTGTGTGAAGCCAGGAGATCCTCGTGGATGTCTGGCTACCAGTCTGTCTGTTACTCATTTAGCACCACCCAGGAGGCACGTGTGGCTTAAGGTTTGCCACGGACGTGCAGCCCTTGGGCTCTGCTACTCTGTAGTGGAATACTGCGCACCTGTATGGATAAACAGCTCACATACAAGACTTGTTGATGTTCATCAGGGACCAGCGCACATCAAACGGATATATCTTGCATTGATAGAGATTGATTCAGAAACAGAAATTGTTAAGGACTGCATGATAAAATGGGCACAGAATATTCAGGAAGTTATTACAATGGACACTTGGGAAAAGATTTGGATTAGAAATGTGAAATTTACGCAAGCTCAAAACTTAAGAGAGAATTTTTATAAAATGTTTTATAGGTGGCATTTGGATCCTAGAAAGTTAGCAAGTATGTATCCGAATTATCAGCCTAAATGTTGGAGATGTGGTGATCAAGATGCAACGTATTTTCATATATGGTGGACTTGTAAAAAGATCAAAGCATTTTGGATCAAGATTTGGTGGAATATGCAGAAGATATTCAAGAGAAGCATAAAGTTTTGTCCGCAGTTGTTTTTATTGGGCATTATTACTGACACTATTGTGCTGGACATTAATTTGATGTTGAACTTAATTACGGCAGCGAGACTTTTAATAGGGCAATATTGGAAGAAGGAAGAATTGCCGACTATAGAGGAATGGACTTTAAAAGTTTCCAACCTGGCGGAAATGGCGAAGATTTCAGCATATTTGAAAGACCATTCACAACAACGATATATTGTGGAGTGGAAGAAATGGATTGATTACATCCAGAATAAATATGGGACTAAAAAGTTTCATCTAGCATTTGAATAAGTATATTGCTTGTAGTCAATTTATAAGAGCTAAAGTGCGAGAGATTTAATAGTTTATTGTTGTTAGTTTATGGGAGTTTATGATTGGTTATTTTATTTTTATACCTTGTATCTAGCTCTGGGAAGTCTGGGGGGGGAGGGGGGAAGGGGAGGGTGAGGGGGTGGGATAGGGTTGGGAAGGGTTGGGGGATGGGATGTAATAATTAAAATGTACTGAAAAACTTTTTAATAAAAAAAAAAAAAAAAAAGACTTGTTGATGTTCAACTCAACCATACAATGAGATTAATTACTGGGTGCCTAAAATCTACACCTATTCACTGGCTACCAGTTCTTAGCCACATACTTCCCCCGCACTTACGAGGACAAGAAGCTCTCATTCGGGAGTATAGTAAGATCCTGCTAAACTCCTCTCTACCCATTCATGCCTATACCTCTGAACTCTTAAGATGTTGATTAAAGTCAAGAAATCCACCACTCATCACAGCGCTTAAGCTGCTGGCTGAACATCAGAGCATTATACAAAAGTGGATGGAAGCATGGAGTAGCTATACCTCCCAAGATATTTCTCAGCATATTAATCCTAATAGTATACCTCCAGGATTTAATCTACCCCGACACATATGGGTGACATACAATAGAATTAGAACGACTCATGGGGTGTGTGCCGATTCTCTGTATAAATGGGGAAAGACACCTTCAGCACAATGTGATTGCGGGGCTCCCCGACAGACTATCCAACATATAGTGAGGGAATGCACTAATAGAAGATACCCAGGAGATTTTAAGGACTTCCTCTGCATAACAACGGCAGCTACTGACTGGATCTCCAAACTCGACATTAAACTCTGAAATGTTATTTCTGTTTTACTCTTAGGTTTTATAATTGCTTCTTTTTTTTTTTTTTAAATGTTTTAACTATTCTAACTTGTAAATATGAAGTGCTTTTAATTCTGTGTGTGACCAGCCATACGCTACACAAATAAATAAATAAACTGCTAGTAGTTTAAAGCAGGGGGAAGAAGAGTGCTTGGATTCATCATGAGGAACCATTATGGTCATCAGAAAATGGACCTGAGAGAAGAGAGACAATGCCATCTTTTTTCATCCACTTGCTTATGGACGATTGTTATTCATCTCCCTGAGATAATAACTACCTCATAGGAGATGAATAAGCTCTCAACTCTCAGCCCAACACTAAGGAGAAACTTCCTGACAGTGAGAGTAATTAACCAGTGGAACGCCTTGCCTCCAGAAGTTGTGGGTGAGCCATCACTGGAGGATTTCAAGAGGAGACTGGACAACCATTTGTCTCAAATGGTATAGAGTTTCCTGCTTGGGTGGAAGGTTGGACTGGAGGAACTTCAGCATCCTTTCCAACTCTATTATTCTGTTCTGTTATTCTTTCTATGGTTACGTGTACCCAGTGCTTTTTTTGTAAAAGAAAAAGGTGCCGGAACTCACACGTGTCACACAACCCGCCTTGCCCTACCCTACAAGGTACCATCCAAAAAAGGTGCCGGAACTCTGTTCTGGGCATTCTATGAGAAAAAAAGCCCTGCGTGTACCCATCCCATCAAGCCCCAAGAAAGTCCAGAATGGTATGGGGTCTCTTGGCACAGGCAGGACGTTGGACTAGAAGACCTCCAAGGTCCCTTTGAGCCATATTATTCTATGTTCTCCACACTCTCGAAGGCCATTCTTGATGTTTGGCACTCGGTAAATTTATGTTAAAAGTCATTCTTTGGGATGGAAAGTGTTGTGCAGAAATTTGAGAATAGGATCTACATCCCATGATAAGCTTTGTTGAATCAGCCAGTTTGAGGTTGTGCTTAGTGACTCTTTTTATGGATAGGAAGGCTGGGTGTTATTTGTTTGCCTAGTCCAGAAGGTGCAAAGCCTTCTTCTGAAGATCTTTCGGTCTTATGCCATTCGGATTCTTATGGAAGGTTTTGTCATCATGTTGTCTGTCTGATGCAAGGTATGCTTGTAGTTGTGATGGCCATTGTGATTTTTTTTTTTTTGACGCTCACACAAAAGGCTTCTGTATCCTAGAACAGAGGTCTCCAACGGCCTGGAGGGAAGGAGAGCAGTTTACAAATTGGTTCATGCACACTCATGCAAACAGGGCCACATGCAACATGCACTGGTGCCACATGCATGTGTGAACAGCTACGTAGCTCCCGTGGTGGCTAGAAGCCCCATTCATGCATGCACAAATGGGCTGGTGCTAGCAACCTCATTCCCACCCCCACGCACGCGCAAACAACACCCCGGGGCACTAGCGCGAGTGGGGGGAATGTGTGCCCATCCGTGCATGCACTGGCCAGCCATTTACGTGGCCCACTGGCCAAGAATCAGAAGCCCGGGACCGGCTCATACTGTAGGTTGGGGACCCCTGTTCTAGATATTGTGTCCAAAAAGTTTTTACCAACTGAATTGTACTATTCAATATAACAGAAGGGTAAACTGTTGAGAAAAAAATAACAAGGAAAGAATCATACTGTATTCATTGTGTTTAATGAATGCCCACTACATGTTTAGTTTTGGATGGTTTCTGCTCATTTTGGGAGCTGACGTCCATCTCACTCTGCCTCTCCATTCAGAGCCCGTTACATCTCCCAGCTCAGAAAAAAAAAAAGTGGCACTTCCTTGATTTAGCTCAGTGTTTCTACACTTTGGCAACTTTAAGAGCTCTGGTCTTGGGGAATGCTGGGAGTTGAAGTCTACACCTCTAAAAGTTGCCAAGGCTGAGGGACACTGAGATCAGGAAGGGAAGTTCAATAAGTAGCCAGCTAAGAACACAGCAATTCTGTGATTGCCACTTTTGCTTTTCACGAACCAAAGAAAGGCATCAGCCTTTCTCTCCAACAGAAACGGTTGGAGAAGTTCTGTTCCAGAAAACACGATGGGGTGTATCGTGGTTGCATTTTCCCTGTCCTCCACACCCCAGGAGAGACAATCAACAGACGTGCTTTGTACAGCATCGAGAGCTGCGCTGCTGGCACCATAGCAGAACTGTTCAAGGTGCCCTCAAGCTCTTTTTTGTGCTGATGGGTAATGGGTGTGAGTGTGCGTGAGGGCTGTCACCAACTAAGGCTTGCCAGAGAGCCTTGTTACTAGCACACCATGTTCTACCCACTGCAACCTGGTGCCAGACACATCCATTCGGAATTAAAGAGCATTGAGGCTGAGGCTTTGTTTGGAAAACCAGAGCTAAATTGAGCTCTTGTCCCTGCCAGACAGAATCCGGTCCCGATTAGCAGAAGCATTCTTCATTTTAGGGCATCATTTAGAGGAGGACAAGCAGAAGACAGAGGGGAGCGCCATTTTGTCATGGCTACTGTTAAAGAGTTTGGGAAGCACGAAACATTGTCCTTCTTCTAGGTTAGCCACCGAGTTGTCCGAGCTGTTCTCCACCTGTGGTTGAAAATATCCCTGAAATTTGGAAGAATCAGAGGGATGGGGAGAGAGATGTATAGTAGCAGGCAAGGAACAGAAGTAGACCAGAAGACAGTGGTGGTGACAGAGGTAGCAGGCAGCAACATCAGAAAGAGTACTAGGGAATGAAGGAGGAACTAGAGAGATTGTGGAAAGTCAATGACAAAGTGGTCCCAGTCATGGTAGAAGCACTAAGGATTGAGACTTCTTAGCTGGGAACGGAGCTCCAACAGATCCCAGGAGTAACATCAGAGCTCTCTATCCAGAAAAGTGCAGGCCTAGGAAGATCTAGGACACTGGGCAGAATCTTCAAGCTGCCAGGCCTCTAGTAGAAGTCCCAAGATTGAGGAAGACATAGACCACCCATAGGGGTGAGAAGGGAAAGATAGATAGATAGATAGATAGATAGATAGATAGATAGATAGATAGA
>JAKJMR010000372.1:669251-697979 GCA_024449315.1 Daboia siamensis | reverse complement strand
GTCATAAAAGGGCCAAGTTTGAAGACCCCTGATTTAGGGAGACAACGAAGGTTCATGATTTCTATAACGATGTCTTAGAAACTACAAAACGTGAGGACGAATAATTGGAACAAGATGTTACCACCCACATGACTTCATGCACATCAGGAACGAAAATATGCAGGCTGCATGGGATTTGTTATTTGAGGATATGTCAATTTCTTTTGAGTGACGGATAGAATGGGACTGTCCATTTTTCCGTGGCCTCTATTCTGTGGTTACTGGTTTTTTTTATTTTTTTTTGCCCACTGTCCTGACAAACATATTTCGCCCTCTGGAACTTCGCTGCTAGTTTCGCATGGCTCAAAACCTTCAGAGCGAGAGGCGACATTGTTTTAGGACACCACCACTGAGAGTTGAAAGAGAGGAAAAAGAAACAAAAAATAAACGATACAAAGTCTGGAGCAAATTCTGGGAATTGTTTAGGAGCCCTTGGCAGGATTTCGACAGAACCTCCCTGGAATGTCACTGCCAGAGTGAGATATTGAGACTTTCAAGAAAGCAAAAAAGTCTGTATCCAGGATATGGTTAAAAAAAAAATGAGATGAGGGCCACAATGCTATAATTGAAACTCCATGGATATTTTATATGTATGACATAAGTAAATACATAAATTTTATATGCAACTGCTATCTTGGCTATGCAGGTAATCCTCAAGTTATGACTGGGACAAATGGGATGAGAAGTTCTTATTTAAAGGAATCATGCTTGATTTTATAACCTTTTCATGCCATGGTTGATAAGCAAATCACTGCAGTTGTGACAGGAATGATAAAGCTATTAAATCACAGGTCCCCAACCTTTTGGGCACCAGGAAACGGATCCGTGCAGAGAAGAGGTTTTTCCACGGACCGGAGGGTGCGTGGTTTTGTGTGTTGCCTGCATCCCGCGGATGGGGTTTTGCTTGTTTGTGCAGACCGGCTGCTGGCATGCTGCGGCCCGGTACTGGTTCATGGCCTGGCGGTTGGGGACCCCTGCATTAAGTAAATCCAGCTTCTCCCATTCACTTTGTTTATCGGATGTTGGCTAGGAAGGTCACAAATAGGGATCACACGACCCTCGGACAGGGCAACTCTTGTCTGTGCTGTTTGCCAAGCTTCCCAAATTTTGATCACGTGACCCTGGGGACGCAGCCAAGGTTGTAAGCGCAAAAACCGATTGTAAGAGTTTTTTTTTCAGGGCTGTAGTAAGTTTGAACGGTCGGTAAATGAACGGGTTATGAGTCAAGACTGCCTGTATTCTGCAGGGCTTCGCTCGTGAGCTCTTTCGCTTGTGAAGGAGGCTGCGTGACTCAGGCCACAGGTCAGCTAGTAGGATGCCCAAGCAAGTACAGGTAGTTCTCAACTTACAACAGCTCATTAAGCGGTTGTTTGAAGTCACAGTGGGACCGAAAAACATTTTTCACACTTACGACCGTTGCAGCATCCCCACGGTCATGGGATCAGAATTCGGACGCTTGGCATCTGACTCATATTTATGATGGCTGAAGTGTCCCTGGGTCATGTGATCCAGCTTTTGTGTCCTTCTGAGAAGCGAAATCAAAGCAGAAGCCAGATTCACTTCATCCCCTTGTTACTAACTTCACAACTGCAGTGATTCACTTAACAACTGGGGGAATTCTGGGCTCAGTTGTGGTCATAAATTGAGGACTGCCTGCATACAAATAAAGAGAAGCGGACCAAGGGCAGAAGAGAATAAAAGGAACAAGACGAGCATGGGAGACGGCTGAACGAAGCTGGATATGAAAAAAAAAAAAGTAAATAGGGCAAAATTGCCATAACTAAGAGCTCCTGGCTTCGGCTTCCATTAACTTGAAATATTTTCACCAGTCGAAATTTGGCATCAGCTTTCCGTGCCTGTCTCCGTTTGCACAATATGAAAGAGAAAGACTGAGCAAGCTTGCACATCTGGTTTATTTCTCTGGCCTTTTTCTTTTCCTTTTGTGTTTTTGGACAAGCATATTTTGTTTTAAGAGAGAGATGTAACTTAATTAGGTGTTACAGCTACGAGCCTTTTCCTGGTGAATTCCTCCAGGACTGTTCGTGCGGCAGCTGAATTAGGGATGTGACGGAGCATTGGGGAACCTGCGACGGGCTTAGGCACTTGGCCAGCACGGTGAGACCAAAACTGGCACAAGAAGCTGGGCGTGATGGCCCACAATCATGTAGTCAACACAGGCATGTGCAGATTGGGTCACATGAAATGGCAAGGAAGGTTTATGGTCCTGTAGACCAGAGGTCCCCAACCCCCGGTCTGTGGACCGGTACCAGGCCACAGCCTGCCAGCAACTGGTCTGCGCAAACAAGCAAAGCCCCGTCAGCAGGATGCAAGCAGCACACAAAACCACACACCCTCCGGTCCGCGGAAAAACCTCTTTCCATGGAACCGGTCCCTGGTGCCCAAAAGGTTGGGGATCTCTGCTTTACAAGCATGGCTATTGTAACTATTGGCTGCATTTGCCCTTAACACTAAGCTAGCAATTTAAGGATGGTTTAACGCCCTGGCATTGCCTAGTTCAGGGGTCCTCAACCTCCAGGCCGTGGACAAGTACCGGGCCGCGGCATGCCAGCAACTGGTTTGCACAAACAAACAAAGCCCCATCTGTGGGATGCAGGCAGCACACAAAACCACACACTCTCCGGTCCGCAGAAAAACCTCTCTCCAAGGAACTGGTCCCTGGTGCCCCAAAGGGTTGGGGACCTCTGTTTTAGAGAGCCCATAAAGAGTCCAGCCTTCATCCAACCAAATGTGGTTGACACCAGATCACCAAATAGGTTTAAATGTTTTGTCTAGTCTAAGAAAGAGAAGGACTAGGGATGATATGATAGCCATCTTCCAACGTTTGAGGGGCTGCCACAAGGAAGAGGGATTGACCGATTCTCCAAAGCACCAGAGGGCAGGACAAGAAGCAACAGATGGAAGATCATTAAAGAGAGAAGCAACCCAGAACTAAGGAGAAATTTCCTGACAGTTAGAACAATTAGTGAGAGGATGTGGGCTCTCCAACACTGAAGTTTTTAAAGAAGAGACTGGATAGCCATTTTTCCAGAATGGTATAGTTTCTCCTGCTTGGGAAGGGGGTTGGACTAGAAGACCTCCAAGGTCCCTTCCAACACTGTTATTCTGTATTTTTTTACACATGGCAATAATGTGGACCATTGGACTTGGTGTGGGAAAGGTGCTTTGCGCTTGGCAACTGACTCACATTTATGATGGTTACGCAGCATCCCGGGGGTCACGTGATCCCCTTTTGCGACCTTCTGCCAAGCAAAGTCAAGGGGGGGAAGCCACGTTACCAATTTAGCAACTGCAGTGATTTGCTTAACAACGGTGAGTGAGAAAGGTCGTAAAATGGGGCAAAACGGACATAACCACGGTCTTGTTTAGCAACAGAAATTTCAAGAAAGGTCTAATGGGACTGATTTTTAAGAAACTAGCCATGGACATGAGGAATTGCTACCAAAATTATCCAGAGAAGTAACTGGATCCAAGACACGTATGTAATTTATCCAATAAATACAATACAATATTTCCTACTTGTCAAAAAACGATACAGTATATTTTCTTTTTGGTGCCAATTTCATGAGCAGGCACACTTAGCTTGTTTATAATTTACTTCCCCCCCACTTTTTTGCCTTTGTTATATATTTGTTCCCCCCCCACCTTAGTTTTTGTAGTCTCCTCTTCTTTTTCAACTTCTGTTTACAGTTTGTGGTTTTTTGTAGTTTGGGCTGTAATTAATTGGTTTCTTTCCTTCTCCGTGCTTGTGTATTTCTCCTCCGAACTTGCCATAAAATAAATAAAGTTAAATAAATAAATAAAGGAAGGAAGGCCTAATGACCCTTTTTACTTAGCCCAGATTCCTAGTCAGCAAATTCTGCAGCGCAGCCTAAGGACTCGGTTTGAACTAGGGCTGAAGTTAATTTTTCTTTGCAGGGACATTATGAACGTTGCCCATTTGCTTCTTTTTTTTTTTAATGCTCGTTTAACATTGGATTTATTCATATGTCCGCTCTTAGATACACGGGCCAGGGTGTTGCTTTAAGGGGCCGAGGAGGAGCTTGACGCAAAGTCAAAGGGATAAGGTAAAGAAATAAAAATCAAACTGAGAAAGAAACAAATTTCAGACTAATAAAATGAATTTTAATGGGTGCCGGGCTGCTGCCCCTACCTCACTATGCAGCTTACTGGATGTAAAGATTATTCTGGAAACGTATGGAAGATAGATAAAGCACAGGGAGAGAGAGAGAGAGAGAGAAAAGCAAAGTTTGGGGATGTCTGCAAGGAGGGGCAAGTTGAAAATGGGGGCATTTGCTGGAAGAGTTGGAACACCTGAAAAACTGAACTCCTGAAACAAACAGAGGTCTGTTTCTATGTCCTTCAAAGAATCCAACACACCTGCTGTGGGCTTAAGCTTGAGAGATGAAATGCCTGGCTGTATTGGGTGGGGGGAAAGAAAGGAAGGAGGGGGGAGAGGTGGGGGACGAATGCTTTCCCAGGACCAGAATGCCACCAGGGCCACCTCAAGGCTCTTTTCCAAGGTCAAGAGGCCCGTCTCTCGTCTATGGATAGAAGCCAACTGGTTGGAACTAAGAACCTTCAACTCTAGCAAGGAACTCGAAGGTTTGATGGTCCAGTATCTTCTCTGCTCCCTAATCTTTTCTGTTCTCACTGAGTCGCTCGCTGGATCCACTAAGATCAGGGATCTCCAAAATGGGCAAACGTAAGACTTGTGGACTTCAACTCCCCACACTGGCTGGGGAATTTTGGAAGTCTTAAAGTTGCCAAAAAAGGGATGCGGTGGCTCAGTGGGTTAGGACGCTGAGCTTGTCGATCAGAAGGTTGGCAGTTTGGCGGGTCGAATCCTGAGTGCCGCGTAACAGAGTGAGCGCCTGTTACTCGTCCCAGCTTCTGCCAACCTAGCAGTTCTAAAGCACGAAAAAATGCAAGTAGAAAAATAGGGACCACTACGGTGGGAAGGTAACAGTGTTCTGTGTGCCTTTGGCGTCTAGTCATGCCGGCCACATGACCACGGAGACGTCCTCGGACAAGCGCTGGCTCTTCGGCTTTGAAACGGAGATGAGCACCGGCCCCTAGAGTTGGAAATGATTAGCATGCATATGTGGGGGAACCTTTACTTTTACCTTAAAGTTGCCAAGTTTGGAGACTCCTGGTGGATCTAAGAAAGTAAGGGACCCACTGAGAACAGAACAGACTAGGCAGCAACCTAATTTTGTGGGGTCTCCAAACCGGGCAACTTTTAAGACTTGTGGACTTCAACTCATCCCATGCTGGCTGGGGAATTCTGGGAGCTGAAGTCCACAACTCTTAAGGTTGTCAAGTCTGGAGATTCCTGACCCAGAGGAATAATTGAGGACAAGGCCGACGCTTTTGACTAAAGGCTAAATCTGAGTGAGGAGAACCGGGGCAATGTTGACCTGACTTGCTCCATCCAAACAGATTCGCCGTAGGGTTTATTTACTAAAGTAAATTCCATTTCTAAATGTCAGCATGCTAAGAAAGCAGCAAACCATAGAGAACAGAACATAATAACTGTCTGCAAAGGGAGTGAGATGGAAGGCGCTTGGGCAACATCTCTGCCAAGTCGGGTTATTCAAAACACTCGTTCTCTGACACACATGTCAACAACAAACAGCAACTGGATTTGAAGAGTTGGCTAATCACAATTGGAGAGTGTAATTCTCGCATTTCAAGAGATTACAGGCAGCTGCTCATAATGTACTTGGGGAACTGTCCAACAAGCTTTCTTGGGCCTCCTTAGAAATGATTCTCAACTACACTTCTCTGCTGATTTGTTTGAGATGCTTTCTTGTTCTGGTGTGGAAACAAGGCTTATTGTGAATTGAACCTCATTCCGTGTTTTTTTTTAAAATAAAATCTAAATTTCGTAGCGATGGATCCTGGTGGCCAACTTGATCTTGATCCAATGGAGACTAAGGAAAGATTCTTCTTCCCCTTGGGGAATCCAGTCTTGCCCAATCAGTTCCTTCAAATTATAGTTCCCAGAATGCCACGTCAGATTTCTGGGATTTGGGCATCCAAAAAGAGGGTAAATAAAGGTTGGGAAAAGTCAGTACAACTTAATGTTTCCTTCCTCTGAAATTCAATTGAAATAGCAACTTTGAGCCAAAATAGATGAGTTGCAGATAGCTCAGATACTTAAGCTAACAGTTTGAACAAACTCCACACTAAGAACAAGGGCGTATCACACACACACACACTCACACACACAAACACACACACACACACAAAACACACACACTCATGCATTAAACATTAAATGTTATTTGGAAGATAATGGAACCTTTGTCCCCAAAAATATCAGGAATTTTTTAATAGGATGCATTAGTAAAATTAATAAAAAGCAGGCCTGCACTTTTCCCTATACATTATCTAATTTTCGCTTTGGGTCTAAAATGACGTCTCCTTTCTCCATTTCATCAGGGGATGCACACTTTGGGTTGTTTGCCTTTATTTCCATATGGATTTTGTGGCTGGCTTCAGCTGCCTTGGTGATCACACACAACTACTTCGGCCAGGTTCCAGCCGTATTAGAATTACAGAGCTGGCTCCTGGACTAGATTTTGCCTGATCAAAGTAATAGGGCTGCTACTCCCTTTTAACAGGCTTAAATGGCTAAAAACGCTCCAGGAATTGAAAAAAAAACATTTATGAAATCCACACTTGCAAGGAGAAGAGCCACATCAGTGTTAGAGACTGGTTGGTTGTTCCTATGCAGCCTCCCTTTTGTGATTTTGAAATTCCTCAATTTACAAAATGTTCGTTTAGCAACCAACATGGTTGGCTAAGGAATTCTGGGAATTGAAGTTCTCACGTCTTGAGGTTGCTGAAGCTGAGAAACACTGGTCTAGTGGACAACAGAGTTGTCTATCAGCACTTAGCAGACTGTTAAGAGCCCTGGTGGTGCAGTGGTTAGAATGCCAACTGCCAGCAGTTCGATCCTGACCAGCTCAAGGTTGCCCCATCCTTCCATCCTTCCGAAGTTTGTAAAATGAGGATCCAAATTGTTGGGGGGACCATATGCTGACTCTGTAAACTGCTTAGAGAGGGCTGTGAAGCACTGTGAAGCGGTATATAAGTCTAAGTGCTATTGCTAGTGTTAGTTTTTCCCAACAGGGTGACAAGATGACATGGTCTATCTTCCATATCCTATACCCAGGTTGGTGGGTTACAAAGGATAGACGAGACACACAGAGAGAGAAAATCCTTGGGAACATTTGACAAAAAGCAAAAGACCTATATTTGAACAAGGAGCAGTGTGTATAGAGAGAAAACCACAGATAATTCGACAGACTACTTTAGCAGACTTCCTCTGCTGAACTTACCAGAGCTCCTCACTCAGTTTGTTTTATATTTTTCCAACCAACACTCTTGTAAGAACCTTCAGTAGACACTCTAACAACATTTGCATGTTTTCTTTTTGGAATGTGACCTGGAAGGACGATTTACTGAAACCAATACCTCGCTTCCACCCTTTTTCCTGATGTATTCCTTCTTTGATGTCCCTCACTGCGGTACTTAACAGCCCAGATGTGGGAGGACGTTGCAGTTTTGCAGTAAGCTGAGATATTTGCCTGGTTTTCCGCTCCACTCTCTCTCTCTCTCTAGAGCAGGGGTCTTCAAACTTGGCCCTCTTATGACTTGTAGACTTCAACTCCCAGAATTCCTCAGCCAGGCATGCCTGGCTGAGGAATTCTGAGAGTTGAAGTCCACAAGTCATGAAAGAGCCAAGTTTGAAGACCCCTGCTCTAGATGGTGGGCATGCTTTATATTGTCCACCTTTTTAAATCCATCCCTAGAGTTGCAAAACAGGATCTCAAAGCCTAAATTATATAAGATCCCTCTGGAGATTGGGCCTTTCTTTTTTGTAGCCCAGGAGAGCTGATCCATGGCTTATCTTCACCTATATCCTAATAATGCCCATTAAGAGGCAATATACAATTGTAAGCCAAGCATAAATGGACTATTTGACATTAATCTACTGGGGAGGCATCTTTTCAGTGCCTCTTGGTGGTTACAGAAAACACCCCTCATTTAAAAATCTGAAGACTCTGAACTCTGCCCCTTGATATCAAATTGGGAGCAATGGAACCTTTTTTTTTTTTTTGCAAGAAGTGAGTGAAATCACATTCTTGACCCAGAAGAGCAATTGTGAAAAACTGGGCCAAGTGCCCAAGTGTTGATCATTTGGCTGTGGGGATGCTATGACTGTCGTAATTGTGAGGACCAGTCAGTCTCTTTTTTTCAGTGATACTGTTTGAGCAACGTCTGGGTACAAGCTAATCAAAGATCAATAAAGAAGAATATTTGTAGCTTAGATATAGCAGAGGTCATAATACAACAACCGGAAGCAAAGATGGCACTTCCATAAATACAGTCCAAAATATGGATCAGATATGTAGGCGAAACCTTCACCATAATAAAAAAAGGCCCAGTTAAATAATCAACCACAAAACCATCAACAAACCATCTTCAAAGGAATCCAGTTTATCAGAGAAGAAAACAGCTACAGACTCACTACCCTTCCTGGATATCCTGATCAGCAGAAACCATGATGGCAAACTAGAAACACAGGTCTACTGAAAAACCACCCACAGAAACCAAATGATCCACCAGCAAAGCAATAACCCAACTTCCCACAACTGAAGCTGCATAAGAACATTATTTAAAACAGCACCAACACACCAAGAGCACAAACACACTGGAGCAAAGGCCTGGAGACTAAACCATATGAGGAACGGTTGTAGGATTTGCGTTTGGCTGGCTAGTCCAGAGAAAAGAAGGACTATTGTAGCAGCGACATGATAGCAGTATTCTAGTAGTTGAGAGGTTACCACAAAGAGGAGGGGGGGGGGCAACTTATTTTCCAAAGCACCAGAGGGCAGGACAAGAAACAATGGATGGAAACTGGTCAAAGAGAGAAGCAACCTGGAATTAAGGGGAAACTTCCTAACAGTGAGGACCAGGGCTTTTTTTCTCATAGAACGCTCAGAACGGAGTTCCGGCACCTTTTTTGGATGGAACCTTGTAAGGTAGGCGAGGCGGGTTGTATGATACGTGTGAGTTCCGGCACCTTTTTCTTTTACAAAAAAAGCACTGGTGAGGACAATTAACCAGTAGAACAGCTTGCCTTCAAAAATTGCCTTCATCACTGGAGATTTTCAAGAACAGACTGGGCAGCCATTGTCCAGAAGGGCAGAAGGTCTCCTGCTTGAGCTGGGGATTGGCGTAGAAGACCTCCAAGGTCCCTTCCAACTCTGTTATTCTATGTTTTTGAGGAATGTGGGTCAAGGAGATGTCTCATTAAACCTAAGAAAGAGCCATCTTGGCTCTGCAGCACTTTACTGTACGGCTCACTCACTGGTAGTTGATCTCGTGGAGGGGATTGGAAAGGCTGTGCAGGAGCAATCTGGATGTGATTGTGTCAGCAATTTGATTGATGGGTGCAGTCTTTCCTGAAGACCTCTCTAACACCCCAAAGGGTGGAACAAATTGCCCTCCACCATCCCATCAAGATGCCACTTTTTGCAGTGTCTTATCAACGTACACTGATTATCAGTCTTTGGCCCAGGCAATATTACTGTAATCCATCAATGCCTACATAAGTGGCGATTCTTCAGCTTCGTTCCACTGCTGGTCCTTCCATGTGTTTTCACCTAAGCTTGTTCTGTTGTAACACTTGGTAATTCTTTTTACAGAAAACGGCACCAACGTTTGCGTTTAAATTGTGCATGGTTTTTTTCCCTGAGAAGCTGTAGATTTGCACTCATTTGTTCCCTTGTGCATGGCCTAGGCCCGGGATATTTGCAGGACTGTCTGCTGCCAGGAATGACTTCCCATCGTCCAGTGCGCTCACACAGAGAGGGCCTTCTCAGGGTGTCGTCAGCTAGACAATGTCGGCTGGCGACCCCCAGGGGAAGGGCGTTCTCTGTGGGAGCACCAGCCCTGTGGAACCAACTTCCCCTTGAGCTCCGGATGGCCCCGGATCTCCGGTCCTTTCGCCGCGGCCTTAAAACATTCCTTTTTCATCAGGCTGACCTGGACTGACGACAGGGATTTTTAAAATGTTTTTTTTTTAATTTTTAATGTATTAATTTTAATTTATTTTATTGGGGCTGTTAATTTAATTCTTTTTCTTTTGTATCGCTGCATTTTTATTGTTGTTAGCCGCCCTGAGTCTTTTGGGAGATAGGGTGGCATATGAGTCCCAAAAATAAATAAATAAATGAATGAATGAATGAATGAATGAATGAGAAGATACGATGGGGATTAACACAGTTTGAGCCCTCGGAAAGCTAACATGTGGCAGCCAGAGAAAGTATGCTTCTTTGTGAAACTTTTTTTGGTGTGAAAGAAGGACTGGGGAGACATGATAGTAATGTTCCAATATTTGAGGGGCTGCCACAAAGAAGAGGGGGTGCATGTCTCAACCTATTTTCCAAAGCACCTGAAGGCAGGACAAGAAGCAATGGATGGAAAATAATCAAGGAGTGATACAACCTAGAACTAAGGAGAAACTTCCTGATGGTGAAAACAATTAATCAGTAGAACAGCCTGGCTTCAGAAATTATGGGTGCTCCATCACTGGACGCTTTTAAGAAGAGGCTAGACAGCCAATTGTCTGGAATGGTATAGGGTCTCCTGCTTGAACAGGGGGTTAGACTAGAAGACCGCTAAGGTCTCTTCCAACTTTCTTATTCTATTCTATGGTTTTGTCTCTGCCAGGTTTCAAAGACCAAAGGTTTTGATGCTGCCTAGTATTAAGGACACTTGCCGACTGGGTTCCTCCCCCCCCCCCCTTTGAAGGAAAATCAGAAAGAAAGAAAACAATCTGTGGACCCTTTGTTGAATTTCTTTGGTCGTTTTCCAAAAATAAAGAGGATTTAAAATGCTGTTTTACACTGACAAAAAAAAAAAGCAGTTGAAGGAAACCTGGCAATTTTATCCATCCAGACAAACCTGGTGATAGATTTAGTTTTAGCATGGAAATTTCAGCAGATGTCTATGGAGGGGTAACCAACCAAAAACATCTGTTGAGCATTGATTGAGTGGGATGATGGATTGAGAGAATAGTAATTTGAGGAGATCGGGTCTCTAAATAGATTCCTTCAGTCTGCAGAAGCTGCCAATAAATCAATGTACAGGAAGGAGGGAGTGGAAGAAAGAGGGATGGAGTTAAAAGAGGGATCAGCCTAGAATTTTTATGTGGTCACAAGCAAGCAAAGTCCAACAACACCACACACCCCCTTGAATTCCGTTGACCTTTATCTAACTCCTACCAGGTGCTAACCCTTAGTTGAGAAGATTCCTGTGCATAGGCATGAGTAACAATGTTGTTGTTAGTTGCAAAGTCATGTCCGACCCATCGCAACCCCATGGACAACATTCCTCCAAGCCTTCCTGTCCTCTACCATCTTCTGGAGTCCATCTAAGCTCACACCTACTGCTTCAGTGACTCCATCCAGCCACCTCATTCTCTGTCATCTCCTCCTTCTTCTCTTGCCCTCCACCTTTCCCAGCATGAGGCTCTTCTCCACTGAGTCCTTCCTTCTCATTAGGTGGCCAAGGTATTTGAGTTTCAAGGATCTGGCCTTCTAAAGAGCAGTCAGGGTTGATCTCCTCTAGGACTGACCGATTTGATCAGTTTAATTGGACCTTCATGTGTAGATCTGATCTTTCTCACTGGACATTCAATTCCTATCTTTACTTCTGTTCTACCCCACTTTTGAGGAGACTCCATGCCTCTTTCCTGATTTTCTATCACTTTCATGTTCTCATTCCTCTCTTCATTCTCTTCTCCCACCTCTTAATTTTTGGGAAGGGAGAGCTTCCTAAGCATTTTCCATATATCTCTACGAAATTTGGATTCTCCTGAGCCTGGTGGGATCTGTCTGCTTCACCTCTCTTGTGCAATCTTGGAGATGTGAGACCTCTTTTTGGAAGAGTAGGTTTGCCATTGGTATGCAGGATACAATAGTTCCCTCATTCTGTTTCTGTTCCTCAATTTATCCTGCATTCCATTCCTTTGGAATGTTAAAGAAGGGAATTTCTAAAATTAATTCCAGAATTGAACATGCATACTTTCTTAAGTTTTTGCATCTTTCCCGTCCCCCTTAGTTTCCCGAAAGAGCATGCGTGATTGACAAAACATATGTAAACAACTGAAATCTAAATGTGATTATTCACAAAGCTTTCTTGAAGAGCTTTTTTGGGCCTGCGGGCTTGTGCGCCTGCACGGTTGTACCAAGCCCTTGGTGAAACTTCACTTAAAGGAAATCTCAGTGCACAGTCCCACCAAAATGATCTTTTTTTGTAGGGTTTCATCAATGTGTAAATGCCTGCCAGTAACCGTTTCAAGTTCCACGCCACTTTGTCTGGGCCTGTCTGTATGCTGTGCAGTGCTTTCTAGAACCCTTCATGAATTAGGCTGGTTGCATCCAACATCTTCATCAGTGACACAGACAAAGTTGGAAGTGGGGGGGGGGGAAACACAAATGGAAGAAATGGAAAGTTGCGGCAAGTCATGAAAAAGCTGCATATAGATCATGTATGAACTTGGGAAGAAGAGTGAAAGCATCCATTGATGTGGATGAAGATTCTCAATCCTCCAGGTAGAGTTGTCTGAAGTTGTCTGAAGGTTGAATCGTTGCAACTGGACTAATTTTTTTGTTGCTAGTTTGAGAGATGTTTTGCTGTCCATCTAGGCAGGTTCATCAGCCAGGGTAAACCAGTTAGAATCAGAATCAGAATAGAGCTGGAAGGGACCTTGGAGGTCTTCTAGTCCAGCCCCCTGCTCAAACAGGAGACCCTACACCATTTCAGACAAGTGACTGTCCAATCCCCTCTTAAAAGCCTCCAGTGATGGAGCACCCACAACATCTGAAGGCAAGCTGTTCCACTGCTTAATTGTCCTTGCTGTCAGGAAGTTCTCCTTAATTCCAGGTTGTTTCTCTCCTTGATTAGTTTCCATCCATTGTTTCTTGTCCTGCCCTCTGGTGCCTTGGAGAACAATTTGACCCGCTCCTCTTTGTGGCAGCCCCTCAAATACTGGAAGACTGCTATCATGACCTTCTTTTTTTCAAAAGACTAACCAAACCCAAATCCTGCAACCGTTCTTCATATGTTTTTAGTCTCCAGGCCTTCAATCATCTTAGCTGCTCTTCTTTGCATTTCCCCCAAAGTCTCAGCATCTTTTTTGTAATGTGGTAACCAAAACTGGATGCTGTATTCCAGATGTGGCCTTACTAAAGTTTTATAAAGCAGTGCTAGTGCTAATTCTATGCCTCTGTTTACACCAGGGGTGTCAAACTCAATTTCATTGAGGGCCGCATCAGCATTGCGGTTGCCCTCAGGGGGCCGGATGGGTATGGCCAGGGTGTGTGTGGCCTACTGGGTGGGCGTGGCTAGAGTGCGTATGGCCTACTGGGTGGGCATGGCCAGCTCTACATCGTTGGCATCAAGGGTGCCTATGGGGGCCTGGGCAGGAGTGGGACAGATCTGAGGGTCTCTGGCAGAAGGAGGGTCTCTGGGCCAGGGCCAAGGCAGTGGGGGCCGTTCCCTCACTGTTTCCAGGATGGCTTCGTGGGCCACATGAAACCACTTCGCGGGCCGGATCCGGCCCCCGGGCCTTGTGTTTGACATGTCTGGTTTACACCACCAAGGATTGTATTAGCTTTTTGACTGCTGCAAAATCTTGTTGGAATGTACCAACTCCAGCCAACCTCAGGGGTTTCCTCCCCAAAGTGTGTTGCAGTTTGTTGACAAAGATTCTCAATCATCCAGTTGCAATGATTCAGCCTTTCAGACAACTTCGGACAACCTCCATCCATTGTTGGTTTATGTGTCATCAAGGAGCTGCCAACTCTTGGTGACTCATCTTCTCCAGGACAGAGGAGTCAAGATTTGAGGAGAAAGTTGTAAGAAGTGGAATTTAGAAGTATGGTGGCTTAGAATACAGATAGTCCTCGACTTACAAGCACAGTTGAACCCACAATTTCTGTGGTTGTGAGACATTTGTGAAGTGAGTTTTGCCCATTTTACATCCTTCCATCCCACCATTGTTAAGGGCAGTCGATAAATTTTTAACCTGGTTGTTAAGTGAATCTGGCTTTCCCCACTGACTTTGCATTGTCAGACGGTCACAAAAGTGGATCGCACAACCTTGGGACGCAGCAACGGTCATAAGTATGAACCGGTTGCCAAGTGTCTGAATTCTGATCATGTGATCATGGGGATGCTGCAAAGGTTGTAACTGCGAGGAATGGCCATAAGTCACTTTTTCCAGGGCTGTTGGTTACTAAATGAACGGTTGTGAATTGAGGAGTACCTGTACTCAAATATCCAACCCAATGATTACTTACCTGCTGGTTCTTCAGTGCTGGTGACCACCGATGTTGGGTTGACGACGGGGATTTCTGCAAAAAAAAAAAAAAAAAAAAGTGACAAGCTTTCTTAGCTGACTTGCGTTTTCTTCCAAAGTCTGCATGAAAGTTAACCCCACATTTTATAAACCAAAGGCTGGTTTTTACATTTAAAAGAGATGGATTTAACAGCAACAGATGCCTGGCAGATGGACTCCACTTGACTAATTTGCAATCCCATGGCTAGATTCATATAACAAAGTTAGACCTACCAGTTAAAGATCTCTTGGCTATAGTTTGACAATATGCTAATCACCGTTAGTTTATTCTTTTTAAAACTTGGTCAATTAATGTCAATCTTGGTTAGACTTCGGAGAGGGATTTGGCTAATTTCATTGGTGAATGTGTGGGTTTACTCTGAAAACCTGGAAAGTGAGTTAATTTAATAACTGAATTAAATATGTTGTGTGATACTGATAAAATATTTGTCGCTTTTCTGAAAGGGCCTAAAACACGGTTTTCTCAGTAAGACCATAAACGGAGACTGAGCCAATCAACTAGAATAGATTAACAAGAGTTGGAAGGGACCTTGGAGGTCTTCTAGTCCAACCCCCTGCTCAGGCAGGAAACCTTATACTGAGTAGAGATTTGATTGGGTTATTGTTGCCATGGGACGCGGTGGCTCACTGGGTTAGGACGCTGAGCTTGTCGATCTGAAGGTCGACAGTTTGGCGGGTCGAATCCCGAGTGCCGTGTAACAGAGTGAGCGCCTGTTACTCATCCCAGCTTCTGCCAACCTAGCAGTTTGAAAGCACCTAAAAATGCAAGTAGAAAAATAGGGACCACTACGGTGGGAAGGTAACAGCGTTCCGTGTGCCTTTGGCGTCTAATCATGCTGGCCACATGACCACGGAGAAGTCCTCGGACAAGCGCTGGCTCTTTGGCTTTGAAATGGAGATGAGCACCAGCCCCTAGAGTCGGAAACGAGTAGCACGCATGTGTGGGGGAACCTTTACCTTTACCTTATTGTTGCCATGGAGGCGGGGGGGGGGCGGGATGTAGAAGGGTTGGTTTTTATATATATATACATTTAGATTTTTAAATGTTGAAAGCCATTGGAATCTGTGTTAGGTGTCCATCTGAATTTGTATCAGAAATAAATCAATAATAAATCAAGATCAGTTTTTTTTTTCCTTCCAAGAGCGGCACGAAAAGCATGCAGAATGTTTAGAAAAGCACATCTTCCTTCCCTGTCCTTACCACTTTCTACAGCGGGACAATCGAGAGCATCCTGTCATATTGCACTACAGTCTGATTTGGAAGCATCACTGCTTCAGACAGGAAGGCGGTGCAGAGAGTGGTGAGGAGGGCAGAAAAGATCATTGGTAGTTCACTTCCTTCTGTCCAAGAACATGGCACGTAAGGGACACTTGACCAGGGTCCACAATATTGTCTGCGACTCTACATCCTATTTATGACCTGTTTTCCTTGTTACCTTCTGGGAGGAGGGGGCTTCATGGTATCTGAAGCGGAACATCCCGATTCAGTCACGGTTTTGTTCCATATAGCATTAACATGTGTTATGTATGTATAACTTAAAAAATATAAACTATTTCAAGGCCAGCTGGCTTTTGGGGATTATGAGTACCGCTTGAGCTGTGATCTTACAAGCTATTTAAAGACAGAGTGAATGGTAAGGAATTATTGCTAACAAGACATTTGGGATTATAACCTTGGCAGACGGGCAACATCGGACCTTGGGATAAATTTTATGCTTTCCTTTCTTCTTCTTCTTCTTCTTTTTTCTCCTTTTTATCTCTCCCGTTTGTTTGGGGAGCCTAATGGATTACAAATTGTTGATGTTTGCCTGGAGAACTATTTGCCTTGTTCCCTTCTGGGAGGAGGCTCCGTGATATCCGAAACAGAACATCTAGATTCAGTCACAGTTTTGTTCCATACAGTATCATGTTATGTATGTGTATGGGTATATGTGTGTTTGTATGTGTGTGTGTGTGTGTGTGTGTGTGTGTATACATACACACAATGTTATGTACGGGTATGGGTACATCTCTCTCTCTCTCTCTCTGTATATATATATATATATATTGTATGTATGCATATATGTATATGTATATGTACAGTATATGTATATGTATATAGATAGATAGATATAGATAGATAGAGATAGTGATAGAGAGATAAAGATATATATATATAGATATAGAGATAGAGAGATAGAGAGATATAGATATATAGATATAGATATATAGATATAGATATACAGATATATAGATATATAGGTAGATATAGATATATATAGATATATAGATATAGATATATATACATATAGATATATAGATATGGATATACATATATATAGATATACCGTTATATAGATATAAATATAGATTATAGCTATAGCTATAGATATTCTTTTGAGAGCAGGCAACAGAATTTCATTTTTAATGTGTGCCGGTGAGCTCGCAGTAAAAAAAAAATGACAATAACGGTTATCTTATCTTACTCACTAATGCAGGGAGCTACAGGTGAGCGACTTTGCTGATAACCTTTGGCGCAACGATTGCATGTTAAGCCGGTGACGCCATCTTTGCAAGGACATTGCCCGGTGGTTTGGTTGCAGGTTTTCCCGGCTGCGCCGACAGGATGGCAATCACACGCTGGAAAAGAAAGAAGGGAGGGGGGAGAAAGAGGATGGGAAAACCTTAAAACCGAGAACTTGCAAGGGTAGGCACGCTCGCATTTCATAATACTGCATACCAGGAGAGGCAGAGTTATGTGCAAACAGAACCTTGATTCAAAACACATGTTCGCTGTGACGAAGAGCTCCTTCAAGTGTCCCAGTTCTGGCTCAGGATGTTAGCCTGCTACAGAGCTGAGTTAGTTGCACTCTTAATATAACCATGACCATGGGCTCTCTGTGTGGATGCCACTTCCGGAAGTCCATTCTGGGCCTGGGCAACAAAGAATTAGCTACTGGTTCTGCCGAACGGGTGCGGACTGGCTGAATCACACCACTGCTTCTAGTGCCAGGTCAAAACATTGTCAAAACAAGCCTGATGCCTTAAGCGTGACATCAAACTGGCTCTCAAGATATGCAGATATGTAGAAGTATAAAAATATGGCAATATAGATAGATGTGACATTCCCAACTAACCAACACAGATACTTCCTGGAACTACCATCCCCGAACTCTTTTATTCTCCTGGCCAACAGGCTTGATTTCAAGGCCTCCCGAAAGAGGAGCGAAATTGGGACCAGGTAAAGCTGATGAGGTTCAGTGTTCCAGAGAGGAGAGTAAATTTAGATAAATTTAATAAATACACAAAACCTAGACATTCCAACTTAGATATTATGGGAACTGATGTCAGGACCACCCAATAGGTTCTACTTAAGCTGATGATTTATTCCTCTTACCTATGCACAAGAATCTAGTCTATTAACAGTCAGCACTAAATTGGTGCTAGATAAGAGTCAATCCAAGAAGGGTTGGATTCGGTCCGTTTTGTGGGAACATAATGATTCCAGAGACAGCACACTAAAAAGCAGAGACATCACCCTGCCAACAAAAATGTCAAGGCAATGGTCTTCCCAGTTGCAATGTATGGCTGTGAAAATTGGACCATAAGAAAGGCTGAGGGCCAAAGAATTGAGGCCTTTGAACTATGGAGCTGGAGAAGAATCCTGCGAGTCCCTTGGACTGCAAGGCGATCAAACCGGTCAGTCCTAGAGGAGATCAACCCTGACTGCTCTTTTAGAAGGCCAGATCCTGAAGTTGAAACTCAAATACTTTGGCCACCTAATGAGAAGGAAGGACTCACTGGAGAAGAGCCTCATGCTGGGAAAGATTGAGGGCAAGAGAAGAAGGGGACGACAGAGAATGAGGTGGCTGGATGGAGTCACTGAAGCAGTAGGTGTGAGCTTAGATGGACTCTAGAAGATGGTAGACGACAGGAAAACCTGGAGGAACGTTGTCCATGGGGTCGCGATGGGTCAGACACAACTTCGCAACTAACAACAAATGATTACAGGCTGATTCCTCTCTTGACTCCACCCCCCGGGCTCTGCCTGCCCTTCTTCTACAGCAGAGACAACATTAGGGTGCAGAGGTCTTTTGTCCATTGTGACAGGTGAACGCATCATTGTGTGTCGTCACCCTGGTTTGGCCTCTTGCATGATTCCAGTGATGGATAGCCCTAAATTCTCCACCCTTAAAAATTGCCTTCTCTTCTCCCGCTAACTTAGCTGCCCTGCTCTAACTAGCATGGATGGCATAGGGTGCTAAGGCTCATTAAAATGAAAGAATTGCAGCTCTGGGAAGGAGGGAAAGAATTAAAAAAAAAGATGGGTAGTTTTTCCTTCCAGTGGAGAATTTTTTTAACTTTGCTAAAAAAAAATAAAAATTAGCAGAGCAAAGGAGGCCTGGTTTATGTCAGGGGGGAAATTTCAGAGGGAGGGCTACATTTATTTATAATGCTTGGCTCATTTTTATTATCTGAGAACTAAACAGCCAGGGCGGTTTCTGCCTCTTAAGACTCCCGGGGTTGATTAACAATTCTGGACAAGTCTTGGCCCAAAAAATGACTCGATTCCCTTTTGCTGTGAAACATCGCTCATTACATTGCCATTAGCATTACATACTTCATTGTGTGGAGATAAAACATAGCAGCATCAGGACTCTGGCAGGTTGGCGCTGCAGTTAGAACTAGCATTTCTACTGGAGCCCAGTAAATGTATCAAAATGGTGTGATTTCTCCGTTGTCATCCAACAAAACATGGGTTGCCGAGGAGCGGGTCTCCTTGGCCATCTCCACATTCCTTCTCCTTGAAATAAAGCACACCACCCCCAAAGTTGAAAGAGATTTATATAGACTGGATTAGCTGCGGAGATGCCAATTTGGAAATAATTATCATAAATTGTAGAGAAGTGGAAGGCATTTCAGCACAGTTGGAGAACTTGTTCTGAGCTCCTACGTCTCCCTAAGCCACCCAGTCTGGCTTGTTGGTTTTAGCCTAGTGTTTTATACAGAATTAACTTAATTGTGGCTTGTAAACCATGGTTTCTGGCTTACACAGTCAGAGCCGGTGGACAAGCTTAATTGGATGCTGCATCACGGTGAGCCACCAAAACATACAAACAAAACGAAATGAGCTTGGCTTGTTAGGAAAGGTATCTGCTGGACCTCCAGTGTGAACCCCAACTGATGTGGCTTGTTCGAAAGGTCATGGTTAAAATACTTGGGTTAGCATAAGGTGCATAAAAATGAGCCCTTACATTTGCCCAGCCTAATTCGTAAGAACCTGCATGACCTCCAGACAGGACTTAAAACAGGGAAGTCTTTGAATTAAAGGAACATTTTATTTAAGGGAAAATCAGAAAACTGCATCTCACTTACTTTGGCTGTGTCATGTGGGGGAACTCATTGGAGAAAGCAATTATGCTTGGACGAGTTAGCGGTAAAAAGAAACCAGGCCGTCCAAGAACATGGTGGGTAGACACCCTCAAAACCAGCCAGAGCTTAGAACAACTCAAAGAAGTAGTGCAAGATTAGAAGATGTGGAGACACCTGGCCCATAGAATCACCATACAACTGAATGGATATCATCATCATCATCATCATCATGAGAGCAAATAGAACATATACCCAAGGATTTAGGTTCTAAATATGAGAGAAGACCATCTAAGTGGCTTGTGTGAATTTTGGAGGAAAAACGAAGCTGAACTACATTGTAAAAGCAAAGATTTTGGATTCTGAGAACCTCATGAACAAGTGGAATCATCTAGCAGAAAGCTGAGGAATCACAAGAGATTGTTCTCCTATCAATTGATAGATGTTAGACACCATCTCTCTCTCTCTCTCTCTCTCTCTCTCTCTCTCTCTCTCTGCTGTACCAACTTTCTGATTTTCATTATGTGCTATCAAGTCATTTTGGACTTCTAGCAACCCCATAAGTAGTCCTTCTCCATGATAAACTGTCCCTAAACTGTTCTTTCAAGTCTTCCAATGGTGCACACTGAATCCTTCTACCTTGCAAGCTAGTTGTCCTCTTCTTCTCTGGCCTTCCACCCTTCCTAGCACAGAACCTCTGAGGTCCCATTGGTGGTGGTCCTTAATGGAAGGAAAATGAGGAATTACACTTAAAAACCACGAGCATCCCACCAACCCGTTTTGGCCCAGTGCCTGTTGGAAGATGGAGGTGGGAGAGGGGGAGATACATATCATGGTTTCCATCAGTGTAACAGTCAAACACAATTCCAAAACCAAACAAAAATGCACACACACATGCACACTCTTCTACCCTCCCAAAGAGAGATGTTATCGTTCCCTTAATGTTCACCAGATGGGATTTTGCCTGAGCACCATGGCCCAGTACAAGGGGTCTTCCTGAAAACACACAGAGAGAAACAAGCTTGCAGCTTCTAATGGGGAACAGATGCAGTGGGCCTTATCAGATCTTGGCCAGCATTGGAAATGGACATGTTTCCGATGAGGATATTTGAGGGATTCAGCTGGGATAACACATGGCAGCGGGTGGCGGAGACGTCAGCTGAGGTTGAGTTGTCCTTTAGTCACAACATGCTTTGAAGCTGGAGCCTTGCAAGAAGCTTTTCCCTCTGGGAACCTAGTTGCTCTCTTTCTGGAAATGGTGGTCCAGTTGGACCATCTGTCCTCTTCTGGTATCCTCTTTCCTTGAAGGCACCATAGAAGGTTGTCCAGCATTCTAGGCCAAGGTGTTTTAACCATAAAACCTGGATTTTCACCATTGACTAAAATATAAACCAATTCGTTTGGTTCCTCAGCATGCTGAGGCCAAGTTAAGCCTAGCTTAAGTGTATATTTGAATCAAATCTTCAAATTTAGGATTCTTTAATTTCCCACTTTTTTTTAGCAAAGTATTTCTTCTCAAAGCTTTGCAAAATTAAGCAACCAAATCTTGAGAGATCCCTGAAATCATGCCACAGTATATGAGCAGGTGGGATCTGGGGATCTCCCAAATGTTGCTGAATTTCCAGCACCCTAGTCATCACTGGCCAATGGAGAATTATAGTTCAGCAACAACAATGGTGTACATGTTCCACATTCCTACAGGATACCTACAAAGTTAACTGAACTGTCATGACATTATGAAGTATAGGAGGCAGCCTAGCTAAATTTGAGAAGCCAAACAGTTCTCTTAAGGTTCTCCGCACAGAATTTCCGAACCAGCAATACACAGGATTGCACACAACCTAGGCATGCAACCTACTTGACACCTATGCAAGCTAATGAGAATTACAAGTTATATTATTAGGCTTTGAGGACCGTATCTCCTTCCTTCTTCCTAACTTCAAAAAGAGATGGCCTCCTGAAGTTAGGCCAATTAGAACACACCTAACTTGATGGTAGCCATCATTTCTTACTTCCTAGAAAAATAAAGCATATCATCTCTTAGAATGATTTGAAATGATCTTCTCTTGGGTTGTATCCACACTGCTGATACTGTATTTCCATTGTTGAATGTGATGTAACCGCAAGGAATCTTCAACAGACGTGGTGGCACATAAGTAGAACGAACAAACACATGAGGGTATCTCCCTCAAAATTAATGGGATGTAAGTTGTCAAAAGGGACGCGATGGCTCAGTGGGTTAGGACGCTGAGCTTGTCGATCAGATGGTCGGCAGCTTGGTGGGTCGAATCCCGAGTGCCGCATAACAGAGTGAGCGCCTGTTACTCGTCCCAGCTTCTGCCAACCTAGCAGTTCGAAAGCACGTAAAAAATGCAGGTAGAAAAATAGGGACCACTCCGGTGGGAAGGTAACAGCGTTCCATGTGCCTTTGGCATCTAGTCATGCCGGCCACATGACTACGGAGACGTCCTCGGACAATCGCTGGCTCTTCGGCTTTGAAACGGAGATGAGCACCGGCCCCTAGAGTCAGAAACGACTAGCACACATGTGCAGGGGAACCTTGACCTTTTACCTAAGTTGTCAAAATTAAAAGCTCGTAGATTTTTCATTGTTTTCGTCTACAATATGATTCTGTCACTTTGCATTTTTCTCACATTCAGGCTTTTATTTTTATTTTTCTAAACTTCAACTGTTTTTCCTCTGTGTGGATTTTGATGTATTCTCCAAAATGAATCATATCAAATTCTCACTCATTTGCATTGGCCAAATCTAAAAATCCAACGGTTCAGTATGGAGATGTTCAACTGTGCATGATCTGAGTGGAAAAAGGTAAGGGGACTTTTAATAAAAAGAGGTGGCAGATCCATTGGTTCCCATGAACGTCATTCAATTCTGAAGCCCACCCATTCTCATGGGCCTGTTCACTACTTGACATTTTCTTGTCAATCCAAACTCTTATTTTTTTTTTATTAAAGAGTTTTACAAAAACAAAATTTTATAATATATCCCCAAATCCCCCCCTCCCCAAACCCACCCACTTCCCCCCCCCCCACTTCCCAGAGCTAAATACAGGATTCTAGTTATAATAATCACATTCTAAATAAAAATTATGCATAATATACAATTAACCAAATTCATAATGTGCTTTAACTCCCCTTTAACATAACTACATACAGAGTACCAATAACAATATCCCACTAAAATCTACTCATAAGCTAAATGGAACGTTTTGGTCCCATAGTTGTTCTGAATATAATCTATCCATCTCCTCCAAACTGAAATATATCTTTCCTGTGAATGATCTTTCAAGTAAGCAGAAATCTTAGACATTTCTGCAAGATTCGAAACTTTAAACACCCATTCTTCTATAGTAGGCAAACTATCCTTCTTCCAATATTGTCCCACCAGTAACCGTGCTGCTGTTATCATATTCAACATCAAATTAGTTTCTTTAACATCACAACAATACCCAATAAAAACAATTGCAGAGAAAACTTTATCTTTCTCTTAAAAATCTTTTGAATGTTCCACCAAATTTTAATCCAAAAAGCTTTTATATTTCTACAAGTCCACCACATATGAAAATAGGTGGCTTCTAAACTCTTATTTAGAGATAAATCTATGAACTTTGGGAAGCTCTGATCAAAACTCCACAGGAACACAATTCCTTTTATCCTGACTCCGGATATGCCTAAATCTGGATCCAATCAGTTTGTTTTCAAAAGTTTTGGGTGAATTGTTATTCTTGACTGATTTATTACTGGCAGCTTGCTAATTTTATTACTGATTCCTATTCTGTTTTAATGCTGGCCTTATCTGCTTTATCCAATAATTTCAACTGTTGAAAAGCCTTCAGCGTTTTACTTTCTATTTTTTTTTAAAAAAAATACTATGCAAAAAACACTTATCTAAACATTCTATAATAAACCAGTACAGGAAATCATAGAAATATGGGGAATATGTACAGATCTTGGCTAAATTTATGAAAGATTTGACTTAATACACCTTGATTTATTACTTCTATTAAAATGACTAAAGGGCAGTCAATTTGATAAAAACATTTTTAAACTCTTCTCATTCAACTGTTTTAAAAACATTTCTTCAAAAGTCCATGTTTTCTCTAGCCAATCTGTTGTAGATGAAATCTCAAGGTTGGGGAAAATGGGACAAACTAACTTTTATTTTATGGAGTTAGTTCATGAAATGAGAGTTGGTACAGCAATGTTTTTCAAACCCAGCGACAGGCATGCCAGCTCCCAGGTTATCCCAAGAAGCTTCATCAGTTCTGAACTGAAGAAGTTTCTTGGATGAGAAGTGAAACATCTTCAAGAAAAAAACAAAGACCAGTTGTCTTTGGAAAAAAACACCTTTGAGACAACTATGACTTGGATGACTGAGAGTCTCCATAGACATTCAGTTCCCAGGATTCCCCAGCCAGCCAGACATTGAGCCAATCCTTCCTACTCAGTCCTTATTAGAATGGAATGGAATGGAATGGAATGGAACAGAACGGAACGGAACGGAACAGAACAATGGAATGGAATGGAATAGAATAGAATAGAATAGAATATGGAATGGAATTAGAATAGAATAGAATAGAATAGAATAGAATAATGGAATGGAATGGAATGGAATAGAAAAATGGAATGGAATAGAATAGAATAGAATAGAATAGAATAGAATAGAATAGAATAGAATAATGGAATGGAATGGAATGGAAGAATGGAATAGAATAGATTAAAATATAATAGAATAGAATAGAATAGAATAGAATAGAATAGAATAGAATAATGGAATGGAATGGAATAGAAGAATGGAATGGAACGGAATGGAACGGAACAGAACAGAACAGAACAGAATAGAATAATGGAATGGAATGGAATAGAATAGAATAGAATGGAATAGAATAGAATAGAATAATGGAATGGAATGGAAGAATAGAATAGAATAGAATAGAATAGAATTGAATAGAATAGAATAATGGAATGGAATGGAAGAATGGAATAGAATAGAATAGAATAGAATAGAATAGAATAGAATAGAATAGAATAATGGAATGGAATGGAATAGAAGAATGGAACGGAACGGAACAGAACAGAACAGAACAGAAACAGAATAGAATAATGGAATGGAATGGAAGAATAGAATAGAAATAGAATAGAATAGAATAGAATAGAATAGAATAGGATGGGATGGGATGGAATAGAATAGAAGAATGGAATGGAATGGAACGGGATGGGATGGGATGGAATAGATACTTTGCCACTTTAAATGTACACTAATTGGCATACATTAAAATGAAATTTCTTTGCATACAGTTCTCAAAGGGTCACCACCTCTGATATACACTACACAAATATGACAAAAATACAGAATTATGCATATACCCACACCCACACCCAAACCCCAAATTTCTCCCCGCTTCTCACGTCTGTTGTTTGGATTGCCACCATCTTGACTTTTTGACCATACGCTACAGATACCTCCGAAGGTGGCAGGACTTTTCAGGAAAATATTTTGCACTGGAAACGTCTGAACTGAGTGGAACCTGATTTCAGATATTTAATACTTCTAGTAAAAAAGAAAGAAAAGGTAAAAGGATTTCCCGGTCCAGTCACATCTGACTCTAGAGCACGGTGCTCATCTCTGATTTTTGGCCAAAGAAGCCAATGTTGTCTGAAGACATTTCCGTGTGGCCAGTATGACTACATGCCGAGGTGCACACAACGCTGTTGCCTTGCCACCAAAGTGGTACCTATTTATCTACTCGCATTTCCAGGAGCAGGAACTGGAGCTCACCCCATTGCGTGACGAAATGTAACTTAAAACCAGGCGGAGAATAGACCATGTTTAATGGAGTATATAAGTTTGTAAGCATCTAAAACAGACTGAATTCTCGCCAGAAAGGAAAGCTCAATAAATTGCCATTAATGAGGTAATCCCTTCTAACAGAATTAAAAGCTTCTCTTAGAATTATTTTGTGTTAAAAGGCTTGTAGGTAAGACATCTCCACTTGGCTTTCATAGCTTAAATTCCAAAGGGGGAAATGAAGAATGCTGAATATATACGCATGGATACTAATGCGCGTGGACAGCCATTTCCTAGCAATAACAATCTGGAAACAGTAATAATTCAAAACGAGCCGTTCCAATGGACTGATATTGAATGGGCATCCAGGGGCTATGTTAGCAATTAGCTTTATGAACTGATACATTTTTAGAAATGGAAAATGACCATGGAAAAATTCTGTAGTGGGAAAAATCCCTGAATTTTTTTTTCCCCCGTCAGAGAAACCTATGCCAAACCCACATCCCTGTTACAAAGGCATGTCAACAAAGAGAGAGTCTTCCGGGATCTTGGTCCAGCACATGGGTAGGAGGGCAAAACATGTACAGGACCAACAGTGTTACTAAAATGCCACTCTGTTCTTCAAAGGATCTGGAGAGATAAGGCAGATCTTGTCTTTGGTCAAACCAAATGCCGATCTAATCTGGGCCCTTGTTTTTTAATTAATTAAGCAAGTGCAGCAGTCATAAAGCAAACACTATCATCGTTAAGTGAATGATGCAGTTGTTAGGCAAACTCATTGTCCACATTAGGTGTTTACTGGAAATAAATGATGATTTCTGGCAAAGAAAAAAAAATCCATTGTAAATTGCGCTCTTGTGACTGTGGGACATTGCAAATAAGTGTAAATGCAGGCCGATTGCTGAGTGCCCAGAATGTAATCACATGCTGGAATTGGCTATGTCTAGTTTTTTGTTTTTGTTTTTTAAAAAAGAAGGACTAGGAGCGACAGGATAGCAGTCTTCCAATATCTCAGGGGTTGCCACACAGAAGAGGGGGGTCAAGCTACTGAACAACAACAAAAATACACTACAATCTGGTCAACTAGCAGTCAAAGTCAAAATGGATAAAGGTGAACGGAATTCACAGGGGGCTGGACTTGGGTCTCTTGTGGCAATGCGAGGATTCCAGACTGATAACACATTTAACCCCGCCTTCCAGCTCAGCCAGCTCAACCTGCTCATCTTCTACATGGTGGTGTTCTTTGTCCTCACCTGTTGTGAACAGAGTTGTCCAGAAACGTGAATCACAGGACAGGGAATATAAAGCAGAGAAGCAGCTGAGGACCTCCGCACCACACACACACACACCTCACTTTCTTCCGTTGTTGTGCTTGCTATTTTTTTTTCACCGAAAGCAACTGCTCCGGAGGCTGCAGGTTGCCAGCACTGCATTTAAATCATCCTGTTTTCCTTGCCAAAGGAGGTGCCGTGAACCATGAGCTGAGGACATTTTTGCTCCTCAAAGCTCAGCATCAGCAGTGGCTTTGACAGCTCTCTCTGGATCCTTTGAGCATTTTATGGCTTTTCTTCAATTACGGAAATTAATCTCAAGATGTTCTTGCGCTGGCTTTTCAGCTACAGCCATTCGATTAAACCAAGGCTGAACATTTTAAAGCTCTGCTTTTGGTTTGTTTGTTTTTTTGTTTTTTTTTACTACTGAGTTCACTTTATGCTTTCGTGACTAGCTGGGGGGAGAAATCATAATGATTAGGTTAGCTTTAATACAGTTTTCTCTTTCTAGACATCCTTGGGATATCACACACGTCTCCCACACAATGCGGCCTCTGCTTCAGGAAGGGACTATAAAAAGCTTGCAACAAGATTGCTCGAAGTGTCTCGAGTAGATAACACTTCTGACTTTGGCACAGAAAATGCATTAGATTAAGTCTGAAAGTCTATTTTTGGCATCAAGTGCAAAAGTAACAATTGAGCCTTGGTGCCTTTGTGTGCTGATACTTGAGATGTGGGCGGGGGGGGGGGGGGAAGGCTTGCTTTAGTTGACATCTCAATGCAAACTTGCATTTTCAAAGCTATGCTGCAACTAAAAATGGCATCCTGCAGACTCTGGACTTTTTACAACAGCTTGCTGGTTCCAACTCTTTTCTCCAGATAGTAGGAGGTAAAAGCCTGCACAAAGAGCAAGCTGATTTAGAAGTGCGCAAAAATGTGTCTTACGTGAGAAAAGCATCTGCAAAACCTATATTCTCTCTCTCTTTATATATATGTGTGTGTGTGTGTGTGTGTGTGTGTGTGTCTCCCTCTGTCTGTGTATAAATCTCCTCTGTCTTTCTATCTAATCTTTCATGTATCTATTTAGGTCTGTCTCTCTCTATAAAATCTCTCTTATCTAGCACCATCATCTCTATCACCCATCTTTCTCTCTATATCATCTTTCATTTATCTCTATTTACATCTATTTCTCTCTCTCTCTCTGCCTCTGTATGTGTATGTGTGTGTACACGTGTCTGTCTATCTGTCTGCCTATCTGAATGTCTTGTCTCTCATTCTTGTCTCTCTATCTGTCTGTCTGCCTGCCTATCTATCGTCTGTCTGTCTGTCTGTCTGTCTGTCTATCTACATATCTATCTATCTATCTATCTATCTATCTATCTATCTATCTATCTATCTATCTAAGGGACGCGGTGGCTCAGTGGGTTAAGAAGTTGAACTTGTCAATCAGAAGGTCGGCAGTTTGGCAGTTCGAATCCCGAGTGCCGCGTAGCAGAGTGAGCGCCTGTTATGCGTCCCAGCTTCTGCCAACCTAGCAGTTCGAAAGCACGTCAAAATGCAAGTAGAAAAATAGGGACCACTACGGTGGGAAGGTAACAGCGTTCCGTGTGCCTCTGGCGTCTAGTCATGCCGGCCACATGACCACGAAGACGTCCTCGGACAAGCGCTGGCTCTTCGGCTTTGAAACGGAGATGAGCACCGGCCCCTAGAGTCGGAAACGACTAGCACGCATGTGTGGGGGAACCTTTACCTTTATCTATCTATCTATCTATCTATCTATCTATCTATCTATCTATCTAT
>JAKJMR010000372.1:641806-666806 GCA_024449315.1 Daboia siamensis | reverse complement strand
AAAAAACACATTTTTTTTATTATATCATTGCTTTCTTTTGTTAGAGGAAGAGATAACTTTGTAATTGTAAAGCTAAAGGTAAAGGTTCCCCTGCACATGCGTGCTAGTCGTTTCTGATTCTAGGGGCCGGTACTCATCTCCGTTTCAAAGCCGAAGAGCCGGCGCTTGTCCGAGGATGTCTCCGTGGTCATGTGGCCGGCATGACTAGATGCCAAAGGCGCACAGAACACTGTTACCTTCCCACCGGAGTGGTCCCTATTTTTCTACTTGCATTTTTACGTGCTTTCAAACTGCTAGGTGGGCAGAAGCTGGGACGAGTAACAGGCGCTCACTCTGTTATGCGGCACTCGGGATTCGACCCGCCAAACTGTCGACCTTCAGATCGACAAGCTCAGCATCCTAACCCACTGAGCCATCGCCTCCCTTTTGTAATTGTACTTATACTTTTTTTAGAGAAAATCGAAAACGTCTTTTTTCTTCCTTCTTTCTTCCTTTCTGCACTTTTGTCTTTTTTCCTTTCTTTCTGTCTCTCCTTTCTCCTTTTTCTTTTTATTGGTACTTTTTATTCTCTTTGTAAAACTTTCAATACTTTTTTTTTTAAAAAAAAAAAACAAATCCTAATTTTTATATGCAGTCTTTTTAGGGTGGCATGAAATTCTGTAACCGGTTACAAATCTTTGGCCATTGATGGTATCAAAATGGTATTCATGTGTAATAAAAAAATAATAATGATGAATACGTAGGCCGAAACGGTGTGATTGAAACTTGGTTATTTGGCTGCCAGTTTCCAGCGGTGTGATCTTGGGATATTAGGGGCACAACAGATGTGCAGCTTGGAGAATTCATGGATGGTCGGTTGTCCTCCTTAAGGCATAGAGTTATGTTTGTTGTAAAGTTCAACCCTTGGATACGCTTCTTCATTCTGGGTATGTTATAAGGCTTGGTCCCATACCTCATTATTGGTGGAAGAAGAACGGAGAGATGACTAGGCTATGGTCTATTAGACTACCAACTTCCTCATCATTCATTATGGACGGTGCAGATGTCGCAGGGGTAGGCAACCTTGGCTCTTTTATGACTCGTGAACTTCAACTCCCAGAATTCCTGAGCCAGCATGGCTCAGTTTGGAAACCTCTCCCTTTCCCCTCAGCATGGCTGGCTCAGGAATTCTGGGAGTTGAAGTCCATGAGTCATAAAAGAACCAAGGTTGCTTACCCCTGAGATAGTGAATGTCCAACATGGAGCACTACCCATCCTCAATGCATGTTACAAGGCTTGGTTCCAGACCTTATAGTTGGTGGAAGAAGAACAGAGAAGTCACTAGGCTATGATCTATTAGACTATCAACATCCTCATCATTCATTATGGATGGTGCTGATAGTGAATGTCCAATATGGAACACCACCCATCCTCAATGCATGTTACAAGGCTTGATTCCAGAACTTATAGTTGGTGGAAGATGAGATCATTAAACTATGATCTACCAGACTATCAATATTCTCATCACTCATTATGGATGGTGCAGATACTGAATGTCCAATGTGGAGCAGCACCATCCTCAGTGCTGGCTTGCTTCGAAAATCTTAATGTTGGTAGGAAAGAAGCAGATAGATCCCTATCTGATCTATGATCTACTAGATTATCGACATCCTCAACACTCATCATGGATGATGTAGTTAGTGAAAGGGCCACATGACTCACCATTATCCTGTGTGCCACTGTCCACACCCAATGCTGGAATTATCTTCCATTCCTGTCATTACCTCTCACATTCTCCCTAGCTTAAAAGAGAGGCCTGCTTGAAAAGGCAGCGAGGTGTGGCCAGGACAAAACCTACATTTGGGGTTTGTTTCCTTGCCTTTCAAAACTAATTCAACTCAACCGCAGTTTGAATGATTGCTCGCCATTTAAGCATTGTCTCTTCCTGTCCAATTAAAATTGTTCAATCAGGAGCAAATATGGATGGGTTCCAGATGCTATATAAGTAAGACATTCAGCGAATAGAAGAAAGTGATGGGAGGGGGAGGATTTAGGGCCTGAAGATGGCATATTAATAGCTCAGATGGTTGCATATAGGACAGGGGTAGGCAACCTTGGCTCTTTTATGACTTGTGGACTTCAACTCCCAGAATTCCTGGCTGGATGGGGCAGGGTTAGGCAACCTTGGCTCTTTTATGACTCGTGGACTTCAACTCCCAGAATTCCTGAGCCAGCATGGCTCACCTTGGAAACTCTCCCTTTCCCCTCAGCATGGCTGGCTCAGGAATTCTGGAAGTTGAAGTCCACGAGTCATAAAAGAGCCAAGGTTGCCTACTCCTGGTATAGGAGAAGGAATGGCAGAACCTGGGGGCAGAGTTAAAAGAGGTATTAGCCTAGAATCCCTCCATAGCCAGAAGTAGACAAAGCCCAACCTCCCTTGAATTCTTATTTAACTCCAAGCGGGCGCTAACCTTTAGTTGAGAAGATTCCTGGGCCTAGGCTGCTTAGCAACAATTTGGTTTATGTGTGGGCCTGCTCTTTCATGCCTGACATTATGAGATGACTAGTGGCAGCTCCTTACTGACTCGCTTCCTTATCTGTGGGCTGGCCAAATGGTTCCATGGATGTGTCACTTCCCTTCACTTTGGTGCGTCTCCAAATTTCTCGTCCTCCACAAGCCACGTCTGTTTTCTCAGTGCCAAGGATGTGGCTGACATATTCCCTCCCCCCTTCCCAGTGGTATCTTTGGGCTGGAAACCAAGCTTCTCAAGATGACTTCAGTTCTGTGTTGCAATCCTTCCCAGATGGATTTTCGGGAAACAGGGACTGCCATGGCGAGGCAACAAAAGTCAACATGCGCTTGAGCAGAGAGCGTGAATTTTTCAGATTGAGATGAAATAAGAGGGAAAAGGGGCACAGGTAGGATGGTGAAGCCCTGCCAGTTCACTGCCTGGCTGATTAACAAGAATTATGTCTCCATTAACTAATCATCTAGGTGAAAGGGACGTTTGCTTCCCTCTTTCTGGATTTTACACAATGCTTGTTAGAATTGGAACGTTTTTCTGTGTGGCGCACGTTTTGTCCTTTCCCTTCGGATAGATTGTGGTTTTATTTTTCTAGGCCATTCAAGGAGAAGGAAGAAAGGACCATCCAAAACATTCTGAACGAGGCCTGTCTTCAAAACGGAAACACCAAGTTCTTACTGGCTTGTAGGACACCCAGCGATGAAGCGCTGTGAACTGCCAGAGAATTTATTTTCCTGGGCCAAAACATTTGCAGTTTCTGGGGGAAAACAAACAAACAAACAAACAAAAAAACAGCTTCGCCCTGTAAACCTCATCTGCCTTTGCTCTATCAAATAGCTAACAAGGGTCAGTGCTTAGAAATGAAAAGCAATAGTGATGATGATTAAAGAAAAAAAAACATCTGTAGGCCTGAAATAACTGTATTCTGTATGCATTGGATTATTGGAAACCTTCCGTTTGATCAGAGGTGACTTTGAAATAAAAAGTGCAAGGAAGACAAAGTTCTGGGGTGCTGAATCTGTATAGATGTGTTACAGGTGCAGATTGAAGGAAGAGGGATGATCACCTTATATAGTAGATGCCCACCCTTGACACGGCCATAGAGGCGAGGCAACAAGAGAAAAAGCATCCCAAGTCACCACTATGATTCTTTAACGGGGATGAATCAGACTCTCCCAGATGGAGAATTACAATTAGTCTTGAGTCAAAGCTCAAGAGACCTCAGCGTGACCTGGATCAGAGAAGTGTCACCTACTCTGTCTTCCAACTTTCCAGACCAAAGGATAGACAGAATAACAGAGTTGGAAGGGACCTCAAAAGTCTTCTAAGCCATCCCTCTTGTCCAAGCAGGAGACCCTACACCATTTCAGACAAACGGTTGTCCAATCTCTTCTTAAAAGCCTCCAGCGCTGGAGCACCCACAGCTTCTGAAGGCAAGTGGTCCCACTGGTTATTTGTTCTGAAGAAGTCAGGAATGTTCTCCTTAGTTCTAAGGTGGTCTTGCCCTTGATTCATTTCCATCCATTGCTGCTTGTCTTGCCTTTGCCTGCTCTGGAAAATAGTTTGACCCCCTCATCTTTGTAGGTGCCCCTCTTCTTTGGGGCAACCCCTTAGAAGCTCTGCCTTAAACACTCTTGCTAGCAAAGGAGTCCCTCTGAACATAAGGGATCAAATGAGTCAACAAACCTTGGGTAAGTCCTGTATCTTTCAGGGCCAGCTAGCTTGGTGAAAGCCAATCCAGATGTGCAACCGATTGCACAACAGCCTAGGCCTGCTCTTGCATGGGCCAAGTGTGGTAGGAACACTAGGAACAAGATAGCTTCCTGTCCCAGCAAGGGATCCTCACCACAGGTAAACTCAAGAGTTGACTGCTGTGATAGGGGATGGAGAAAGACATCCTGGATCTTTTCTGATTTAGGAACAAAGGGTTTGTTTGTTTTTTAAGCCCCAGGGTTAGGCCTGACAGCCGGAGCAGTAATATAGTTGTTGTTAGCTGCGAAGTCGTGTCCGACCCATCGCGACCCCATGGACAATGTTTCTCCAGGCCTTCCTGTCCTCTACCATCTTCTGGAGTCCATTTAAGCTCACGCCTACCGCTTCAGAGACTCCATCCAGCCACCTCATTCTCTGTCGTCCCCTTCTTCTCTTGCCCTCAACCTTTCCCAGCATGAGGCTCTTCTCCAGTGAGTCCTTCCTTCTCATTAGGTGGCCAAAGTATTTGAGTTTCAACTTCAGGATCTGGCCTTCCAAAGAGCAGTCAGGGTTGATCTCCTCTAGGACCGACCGGTTTGATTGCCTTGCAGTCCAAGGGACTCGCAGGAGTCTTCTCCAGGACCACAGTTCAAAGGCCTCAATTATTTGGTGTTTTATGGTCCAACTTTCACTGCCATACATTGCAACTGGTAGTACACAGTCCCATCAAAAACATTGTCTGAATTTTGGTCGGTTTTGTAAGAATGCCTTTGTCCATTTGCAGGAATTATTTTCTGGAATTGGAACTAAACCGGTGTTTACCCTCTAATGAATGACTTACTGAGGAAGAGTTTCTTAAGAGCTGTTGCAAATACCCGCCAGTTGTCAAGCTGCAGTGTGCCTGGGTCACCTGACCACATTTTGTGACCTTCTTTCAAGCAAAGTCAATGGATAAGCCTGATTCCTCTGAACAACCATGTTACTAACTTAACAACGGCAGCGATTCATTTTAACAGCCGTGGCAGGAAAGGCACGGCAAATAGGGCAAAACTCACTTAACGACTGTCTTGAGCAGCAACATATATTTTGGGTTCAATTATGGTTGTACGTCGAAGGCTGCCTGTAATTGGATTTGAATCAGAGACCAAGGAAAAAAGAGCTTAATTTGCTCTCAGTTTTCCCCATCGCATCTAATCGGTTTGACGGTGCCAGATTAAGTCATGCCCTTCCTTGTGGGCATCGGCACATTGAATAAGCTGGTGAAGGCTTGTGGGCTTAGATTGAATAGAATAGAGCTGTAAGGGACCTTGGAGGTCTTCTAGTCCAGCCTCCCCACCTCCCGCTTAAGCAGGAGAATCTATACCATCTCAGACAAGTGGCTGTCCAGTCTCTTCTTAAAAACTTCCAGTGTTGGAGCATTCACCACTTCTGAGGCAGGTTGTTCCACTGGTTAATTGTTCTGACTGTCAGGAAGTTTCTCCTTAGTTCTAGGTTGCTTCTCTCCTTGATCAGTTTCCATCCATTGTTTCTCGTCCTGCCTTTTGGTGCTTTGGAGAATAACGTGACCCCCCCCCCCTCTTCTTTATGGCAGTCCCTCAAATACTGGAACACCCCTCTCATGACTCCCCTACTTCTTCTTTTCTTTAGAGTGGCCAAACCCAAGTCCCACAGCCATTCTTCGTATGTTTTAATCTCCTAGTTGCTCTTCTCTGAATTTTTTTTCCAAACTCTCAAACATCTTTTTTGTGCTATGGTGACCAAAATTGGCTAGATGGGTCTTTACCCACCGACAGTGCCACGCAGAATTGAGACCATGCCAGTCTTTACCTGGAAGCAAGACTCTGACTGGTTCTCCACTTATTTTTTCAATCCTAGTTGGCAGGCTGCCGTCTTATGTCATTTCAAAGGAGGATGGCTCCCTCAGGTCTTGGTGCCAACGCTCTCTTTTGACCTACAAAGCAGGAGCACGTTGCCCTCCTGCAGATGTTGGCAGAGCCAGATGGCTCTGCTCGTAAGGAGTAGCTCGCACAACACTTTTCAATACAATTATAGTATAGGTGGTACCTTGCTCAATAGCAGTAACTGTGAGAGGGATCTCGGAGTCTTAGTAGACAATCACTTCAATATGAGCCAGCAGTGTGCTGCAGCTGCCAAAAAAGCCAACACAGTGCTAGGATGCATTAACAGAGGGATAGAATCAAGATCAAGTGAAGTACTAATACCACTTTACAATGCTTTGGTAAGGCCACATCTGGAATACTGCATCCAGTTTTGGTCACCAGGATGTAAAAAAGATGTTGAGACTCTAGAAAAGGTACAGAGAAGAGCAACAAAGATGATTAGGGGGCTGGAGGCCAAAACATATAAGGAACGGTTGCTGGAATTGGGTATGTGTAGTTTAACGAAGAGAAGAGTGAGGGGTGACATGATAGCAGTGTTCCAATATCTCAGGGGCTGCCCCAAAGAAGAGGGTGTCAAGCTATTCTCCAAAGCACCTGAAAGCAGGACAAGAAGCAACGGATGGAAACTAGTCAAGGAGAGAAGCAACCTAGAACTAAGGAGAAACTTCCTGACAGTGAGAACAATTAACCAGTGGAACCACCTGCCTCCAGAGGTGGTGAATGCTCCAACACTGGAAGCTTTTAAGAAGAGACTGGACAGCCATTTGTCTGAAATGGTATAAGGTTTCCTGCCTGAGCAGGGGGTTGGACTAGATGACCTCCAAGGTCCCTTCCAACTTTATTATTATTATTATTATTATTAATCCCAAGAAGAAGGATGGGAAGTCAGAATGAAGGAAAGCCCCAAACTGGAGACTCACAAGTAAACTCTGAGACTACATCCAGCAATTTGCATTTACATATTTATTAGGTGTTTGTTCCTCCCTTTATTACTTTATAATTAACTCAAGGCAGCAAAGACTCATAATACTCCTTCCTCCTCCTCCTCCTCCTTTTCCCCACAACAACAACCCTGTGAGGTGGGCTGGACTGAGAAAGACTGGCCCAAAGTTACCTCGTCGGCTTTCATGCCTAAACTATGGCTAGAACTCACCAACTCCTGGGGATGGGCCCAAAATCACTCAGTTGTCTTTCGTGCCTAAGGCGGGACCAGAACTCACAATCTCTTGGTGATTGGCCCAAAGTCACCCAGTCAGCTTTCATGCCTAAAGTGGGACTAGAACTCACAGTCTCCTGGTAGTTGACCCAAAGTCACCCAGCTGGCTTTCATGGCTAAAGTGGGACTAGAACTCACAGTCTCCTGGTGATTGACCCAAAGTCATCCAGCTGGCTTTCATGCCTAAGGCAGGACTAGAACTCACCATCTCCTGGTGATTGGCCCAAAGTCACTCAGTTGTCTTTTGTGCCTAAGGCAGGACTAGAACTCACAGTCTCATGGTGATTGACCCAAAGTCACCCAGCTGGCTTTCATGCCTAAGGCGGGACTAGAACTCACCATCTCCTGGTGATTGGCCCAAAGTCACTCAGTTGTCTTTCGTGCCTAAGGCAGGACCAGAACTCACAACCTCTTGGTGATTGGCCCAAAGTCACCTAGTCAGCTTTCATGCCTAAAGTGGGACTAGAACTCACTGTCTCCTAGTTTCTAGGTTAGCACCTTCACCACTACACCAAATTGGTCATTATTTAATTCCAGGGTCTTTGGGAGCTGGGATGTTAGTTAAGCCCATAGGTGTAGCTTGTATTGTGAGTCTTGTTGTGATGTCTCAGTTATTGTGTTTTGATGATTTTTAACTCTGCTTTGTATTTTGTTGAATATATCCATTTATCTATTTGTAGTTAGCTATCCCCAGTAATGTACATCAGATAAGCAGCCGTATTAGTTCTCTAAATAAATAAACAAGCGTAATTTTGATTTAATAGTTCAGTGTCGAGACCGCCTGACTCCACCACAACTCTGGGCGGCTTACAATTAAAAAATAATTAAAAAGAAAACAGATATATCAAAGAAAAGGGAAGACAAACCACAAAGTGTGCAGCAATTATTTTATGCTGATGGAGGAATCTACGCAAAGTAAAAACAAAAATGGATCTCGTTTTTTTTTGGTTTTTTTTCTTTTGATTCTAAACTCAGGTACATAATTTGCACCTTGATTGCACTGGAAAGGAACAGATACACACAAAGACACACATGGATTAAAGCTCCTCTATGCCGAGCTTCGTAGGAGGCTGCACACAGCCCAGGGAACCAGCTTCAAGCCCCATTCATGGTAGACCAATGTGCATATTAGCTTCTATAGTTTTTGTAGAAATCAATATTGGCTTACTTTAGGCTGCCCTGAATAGTCGAAGGAAGGCAGTTTCTTGGCTGTTGAAATTACAGCCACCAGTGTCCCGTAAGGACAAGTTACAAAATAAACCTAAGCATTGCGAAAACAGATACAAACAGATCAGCTTACTCAAAAAAACTTAAGGTAATGTAAAGGTAAAGGTTCCCCCACACGTGCGTGCTAGTCGTTTCCGACTCTAGGGGCTGGTGCTCATCTCCGTTTCAAAGAGCCAGTGCTTGTCCGAGGACGTCTCCATGGTCATGTGGCCGGCATGACTAGACGCCAAAGGCGCACGGAACGCAGTAGCCTTCCCACTGTAGTGGTCCCTATTTTTCTACTTGCATTTTTTACGTGCTTTCGAACTGCTAGGTCGGCAGAAGCTGGGACGAGTAACAGGCGCTCACTCTGTTACACGGCACTCGGAATTCGACCCGCCAAACTGCCGACCTTCTGATCGACAAGCTCGGTGTCCTAACCCACTGAGCCACTGCATCCCTCAAAAAGACTTAAAATAGTCACTAATATCAGGTGAGAAAAGGAAACACAGCAACATTTGTAAGACTAATGCTCAATTCACTATGCTTCCTGAAATGGTTACAGCTTCCTTAATTGAAGAAAATCCTACTGAATCTCAGTTCTTGCATTTTCAACCAAGATTATCTAAGCGTTTTCTAACCTTGGCTACTTTAAGATAGGTGGACTCCAGTTTCTAGAATTCCCCAGCCAGCACATATACAAGCCTCCCAGAATTCCCTTGGCAGCACGTATGGACTTCAACTGCCGGCATTCCCCAGCCAGCAAGTATAGACTTTTAACTCCCAGAATTCCCTAGCCATCATGTTGGGGAATTCTGGGAGTTGAAGTCCACCAACCCTAAAGTGTCGAAAGTTGAAAAAATACTGCTCTAAGGCATTCCAATTCTGCTCGAGTGGGTGACACCTGTCCGAGCCACAGTCTGACTCGTCCCGCTTGACCTCTTTGCTGACCCTCAAAACTGGTTGACCCCACTTGTTCCTTACCTCGGCAGGCTTTGCGATCGCTGATAGCTTTGCTCACGTCACGGTAAAAACCCTCTTTGCAGTAATGGCAGTGCCGCCCAGCCGTATTGTGCCGACAGTTGAGGCAGACGCCACCGCTCTTCCGCCCGGATAGTTTGTAGAGCTCCATGTTGAAACGGCAACGCCGGGCGTGGAGGTTGCAGTTACAGGCTGTGAGGAAGAGATGGGACAGATGAGAAGGGGTGAACATTTCTCAGCCCCTAGCAGACATTAAGAAATTAAGAAAACCAAGATCATGGCATCCGGCCCTCTCAGTTCCTGGCAAATAGATGGGGAAGAAATGGAGGTAGTGACAGATTTTATTTGCCTGGGCTCCAAGATCACTGCAGACAGGGACTGCAGCCAAGAAATTAAAAGATGCTTGCTCCTGGGGAGGAAAGCCATGGCAAATCTAGACAGCACACTAGAAAGCAGAGACATCACCCTGTCAACAAAAGTGCTATGGTCTTCCCAGTTGCAATGTATGGCTGTGAAAGTTGGACCATAAGAAAGGCTGAGCACCAAAGAATTGAGGCCTTTGAACTATGGTGCTGGAGAAGACTCCTGCGAGTCCCTTGGACTGCAAGGTGATCCAACCGGTCAGTCCTAGAGGAGATCAACCCTGACTGCTCTTTAGAAGGCCAGATCCTAAAGTTGAAACTCAAATACTTTAGCCACCTAATGAGAAGGAAGGACTCACTGGAGAAGAGCCTAATGCTGGGAAAGGTTGAGGGCAAGAGAAGAAGGGGACGACAGAGAATGAGGTGGCTGGATGGAGTCACTGAAGCAGGAGGCATGAGCCTAAATGGACTCCAGAAGATGGTAGAGGACAGGAAGGTCTGGATGGGTCGGACATGACTTCGCGATGGTCAGACATGACTTCGCAACTAACAACAAGCAGACGGCTGGCTGTAAGCAGCCAAGTGAGTAGGAGGTGTCATGCCAACTTTGCTGGAACAAGAGGGCCTTTCAGTTTGGTGGGATTGACCTGCAATCTTGGCCAGTCCAGTGGTTTGAAAGAGATAGGCCAGATCCGTTATCCAAGTAACAAGGTAAAACATGACTTAGGTGTAAAACAAGAAGGTATGCACAAAAAGACTTAGGCAGATGCTTCCCTGATTCACATGAATATAAGAGGGTGTGTGTGGGGTGGGTGGGTGTTGGGTTGCAGGGATGGGATGCAAGTCAAGCATACTCAGACTTGCAAAGAGTTTGTTACTTTGAGGTCAGGCCCAGCCCAAGAATGATGTAGATTCTATCTGTTTTCCAACCTTGGCTATTTTAAGATACATGGGTTCCAGCTCCCAGAATTTCCCAAACCAGGACAAATGGTTAGGAATTCTCTAGGCAGGCTGTGTGGATTTTAACTCCCAGAATTCCCCATCCAGCACGTATGGACTTCAATTCCCAGAATTCCCTAGCCAGCATGATTCTAAAGTGGCCAAGGTTGAAAAAATACTGATCTAAGGGATTTTGGCTAGAACAATCCAGTTCGGTTATTTATTTGCTTACATCCAATAGACAGAATCTTGCCAGATTAAGTCTCTACTATTCTCACCCTAACAAATATACATTGGAAGATTCTAAGGAGTGGTTATGCTAACTCTCTTCCACTGCCTCCGATCCAGATTCTGGCTGTATGTGTCAGAATCCATTTATATCACATTTCATAAATGTATAGGTAGAACACTGTGCTTATTCTGGGGATTCTGCCATCTCTCCGAGGGGGGTTGTGGGAGAGGAAGGTTACTTAGATAGAAATAAGGGATCTTCAAACAACAGGGGAACGTCTGATCTGGGGGAGGGAGGGGGAGAGACAGATCTGGATCGCATCTCCATTTACAACTGAAAAGGAAGAAGCAATAACAATAAAACCAAGGAGAGTTCCCTTTCCCACGGAAGGGCCTGACACCTAAGTAAATGATGGGAGCCTGACCAAATGGATGAGGGGAGGGGCTGAAATGGGAATGCTTTATATAGGATTGAAATGTAACTCTGTTAGATTCCGTCTTGTATTGCCACAATCGATTCCATCCTAGTAAACATTTTCCTTTTGGACTAAACTTGCATCCAAGAGTTCTTATTTCCTAAGATGTGGATTGAGGTGGGTCCTGACAATATGGTCTCTTGGCTCATCCCCATCTTTGTAATGTGCTCCATCATTCCTGGGGAACAGCCCTTTGCATCACCCCCATTCCCCCTCTGTTGGCACTATCCCTCATATCTGGCTAACATCCATAAAGGTAGTTTTAGCCTTTGTGTGGAACTGATTTCTCGGTTTGCTCCACCTAGCTTTCAGTATTGTGCCCGCCATCTGGCACCTTTTGACCACCACCCCCCTTTAAAGCAAGCAACTCAAAACTGCAAGAAATGATGGATTGATCCATAAAATTAATTTGAAACATTCAGTATTTAGCTGTACCAATGTCCAAACACAGCCTGCCCGTTCAAACAAATCCCAGCGCTTCTTGTATTGATTAAAACGATCTCATCCTTTCCTTTCTCACTAAGCGCAGCAGAATGAAAAGAAATTAACTCAGTTTGAAGGCAACCCAAGCTCTCCCCGCTCTTAGTTTCAAACCTTCATGCCAGGGCTCCAAAATCAGGCTTTTTGGGGGGTGGTCAACACGCTCTTAAATGTTCACGGATGTCCTCACAGAATGGCCCCGGTTTAGATTCTTCAACTCAGCCTGTGGCTTGTTCAAATAGTTCAGCACACCGCAAAAAGCCTGATTTTTGGAGCCTCCGGCATGAAGACTTGAATTAAAGAGTTAGAAGAACTGTTTTCCATCTGTAGGCATCCTCGATTCGCACCCAGATGCCAAGTTCCATCTAAAGTTGCTGGTCCAAGAGCCCATCGAAAGACCACCGTCTTGGCCTGGGCTGGGGGATTCTTTCTTATTTCCCGCCAGAGCTGTCATGGAATGGGAACTGGATCATCTCCAGCCAAGTTGCAAAGCTGAGAAGGGAGGCAGCGGAGAGACCTGCTAAAGTTATTTTGCTCTTTGCACCTCCTTCTTTGGGTTAAAACCCCCAGAATCAATGTGGGGGAGGGGGGATAGGCAGCCATGAATCCAACTACAGTCCCTTCAGAAAGGGATCACTACCAGCTCCTCTTTGAACACCCGCCCAACAAGATCATGGAAAGGATCATTTTCCAACAGCAAATGATGGGTTTGCTTTACCCTGCTTTTACTCAGGTCTGGTCAGATGCAGGCCAGAGGGAGAGTTGCTCCAGGCACAGTGTGAAATTCATTAAAGTGTCAGCCCATGATTTAACCGTTGACTCAGCTTACCACTTAATCGGAATGTTATTTAGTATTCCTCTTTATTTGTACCCCGCCTTTGTTACAGGACTTTTACTATCTTACTATTTTACACGGTGGCTCAGTGGGTTAGGACGCTGAGCTTGTCGATCAGAAGGTCGGCAGTTTGGCGGGTCGAATCCCGAGTGCTGCGTAGCAGAGTGAGTGCCTGTTACTCGTCCCAGCTTCTGCCCACCTAGCAGTTCGAAAGCACGTAAAAATGCAAGTAGAAAAATAGGGACCACTGCGGTGGGAAGGTAACAGCGTTCCGTGCGCCTTTGGCGTCTAGTCATGCCGGCCACATGACCACGGAGAAGTTCTCGGACCAGCGCTGTCTCTTCGGCTTTGAAACGGAGATGAGCACCGGCCCCTAGAGTTGGAAACGACTAGCACACATGTCCGGGGGAACCTTTACCTTTACCTTTACAAGGTGGCCAATGTACCCAACAGACCTTCCCTCTCCTATATTCCCCATAACGACGACCCTGTATGTGTATGGGGGGGTTGGGTTAAGAGACAAGGACTGACCCAAAGTTGCCTAGTCCACAGGGCCCACAACCTTTTGGGCACCAGGGACCAATTCTGTGGAGAAAGATTTTTCCGCAGATCCGAGAGGGCCTGGTTTCGTATGCTGCCCGCATCCTGTGGATGGGGTTTTGGTCATTTGCACGGCCCGGATGCCGGCATACCGTGGTCCATGGACCGGGATTGGGGACCCCTGACCTAGTCAGTTTTCATGGCTTAAGTGGGACTAGAACTCATGGGCTCCTGGTGATTGGCCCAAAGTCACCCAGCCAGCTTTCATGGCTAAGTTGGAACTAGAACTCCCGTTTTCTAACCTGATGCCTTAATCACTAGAGTAGACCAAACTGGCTCTCCTTACAAAGCCATGTTTGCACTGAGGAATGGCTTTAGCTGGGGAGTGGGCTTGGAGAATGGGTCCCACCAACTCCAGAAGTGGAATTCAGTTGCAGGCAGTTGGAAAAAAAATCAAAAAAATCCAGCCGGCAGTCGACCAACGTGTCAGGCTTGGCAAGATCCTCTCCGTTCTCTTCTTTAACAAGACTCTGCTTGAATCTCGACGGCTCAACATGCCGTTTGCACATGCTTCGTATATTCCCTCCCAAGTTGCGGAGAGGAAGAGCAACTAAAAACTTGTCTCTCAACCGCCCGTCAATTTTGCTACAGCTCAATCTTTCTCTCTCTCTCTCTCTCTCAAAGTAATCACTAATTACAGGCCTGAATGGTCCCTGCTGTTTGAGGGTATTAATAAGAATTTAATTGCATGCTATTGGGCTAATTATATAGCAGCCCGCTTCCTTCCTCGCATAAATCCAGCCAATTCCCCCAGCTCTTCTTTTTTCTTTTTTTTTTTTAACTCGCACAACTAATTAACCAATCAAGGTTCAAATAATTGGTAAATAATGGGGCAATTATGACCCAGGGCTTGCGTTCTTATTCCTTTGCACAGGCTACTAAATTTCCCTGATGGAGCTGAGACTGTCAATTTTCTGCAGCACGGCGGCCTCTGCGAACTGGCTAGGAATGATTAGCCGGTGGGGAGACTCTTCCTGAAATTTTAAGAGTGCCAAACCCACAAACCCAGTGGATCTGTGCTCTGTACTGCTGCTGGTGGGAAAGAGTTTGCTGTCTACAAACCCTGCCATCTGCAGTTGTGCCTTTTGCCAAACAGGAGGAACCTGGTCTTGGGGTGGGGGGGGGAAACAGCTGCCACGCCCTCCGCCATCCAGCTATATTCATAAAGTGCTTGCGGAATGCCAGGCAATGTTTATTTTGGCTTGGAGGACCCGGCTGGGTTGCCCTCAGCGCAGAGGTGGTTTAATAAATGCCCGTCTCAGTGTTCAGAATGAAGCAGACGCTCAGACTGATGGCTTTGTTTGGGAGAAAACGGTTGGCAGGATTCTTTGATCTGCCAAAACATGATTATTATTTTTTTGTGGGCGGGCAGGGGTGTATAGTAATAGTAATAAAGTTGGAAGGGACCTTGCAGGTCGTCTAGCCCAACCCCCTGTTCAGGCAGGAGACCCTATACTACCATTTCGGACAAATGGCTGTCCAGTCTCTTCTTAAAAACTTCCAGCGTTGTTGGAGCATTCACAGTCTCCGGAGGCAGGTCGTTCCACTGATTAATTGTTCTATTTTTGCAGCTTGTTTTATTTTTGCGGCAAAAATGCATGGAGTCTTGATGGAGCAGATCCACTTTTTTCCCCAGCTGCACATGGAACGTCTCTCCTCTGCATTATGCATGTTGCACCACCAAAGCATTAATATCTCCATGGAAAGGAGAACTTCACTGAGAGACTTAGCAACAACCACACGTACACACACACACACACAAACACACACACACACTCAGTGTGGGGGAAGGTGGGTTTTATGTAGATTCACCCTGACTGCTTTCCTTTATTGAGTTTTCCATCAGGATACCAATAGACCTGCCAAACAAAGGTTTCCCCGCACATGTGTGCTAGTCATTTCTAACTCTAGGGGCCGGTGCTCATCTCCGTTTCAAAGCCGAAGAGCTGGCGCTTGTCCGAGGACGTCTCCGTGGTCCTGTGGCCGGCATGACTAGACGCCAAAGGCGCACGGAGCGCTGTTACCTTCCCACCGTAGTGGTCCCTATTTTTCTACTTGCATTTTTACGTGCTTTCGAACTGCTAGGTTGACAGAAGCTGGGACCATTAACAGGCGCTCACTCTGTTATGCGGCACTCGGGATTCGACCCACCAAACTGCCGACCTTCTGATCGACAAGCTCAGTGTCCTAACCCACTGAGCCACCGCATCCCTTAATGCATTAATATCTCCATGGAAAGGAAAACTCCACTGAGAGCCTTAGCAACAACCACACATGTACACACACACACATACACACAATGTGGGGGAGAGGTGGATTTTATGTAGATTCACCCTCACTGCTTTCCTTTATTGGGTTTTCCATCAGAATACCAATAGACTTGCCAAACAAAGGGGGAACTCGGAAAAAAGCACAAGAAAGATTCCCTTCCCTTAACCTTTAACCTTTGGTTTTTCTGACTTTACCCCCATGCAATCCAACAGCCCCTGTTGACAAGGGAGGGGTGACCCATATATGGACTTTTAGAAGGCTTCTTGGTCTTGGATAAAACCTGGGGATGAGGGTTATCCTTGGATTTTAGCATCTATTCCTCTCTTTTCACATCCAGCCTTTCTGCTCTAACTACAGGAGACAATGGATGCTGGCTGATATAGCAGGATTTTCTTTCTGTCTTACCCCAAAGTCAGGCCAGAGGAATAACAATTTGCATACGATGTCCATAAGCCTCTGAATTTGATACACCTGTAGAAGCAGTTGCTGCCCTTTCAATAGGTGGAGGTGTTTGGTTGACCTTGTATGAACTTAGGAGCCAGCAAGGTCAGTCTGGATTTGGAGTTGGATAGACGATGATCCAAAAGATGATTTTTTGGGGGGGACCCCCTTCCCCTCCAGATATCCTTTTCCAACTCTATGTCTCTCTGAAATTCTCCCAACTGCCCCAGCATGTTAGTCTTTTCTCTCAGTGCTATTTATTTATACAGAACGCTTCATCTTGCAAACACGTCTCCTGATTCCAGATCCTTTGCAAGAATACACAAAAGAGAGAGCGGAGCCTTAAATGTTTAAAAAGGAACAATGCACTGATGTTCATTAATGATCGTCGGGTTGGCATCAATGCCTAAATTCCCAGTGAAACAGAGAGGTCTTCAAATGTCTTACAGCAGACATGTCAAACACAAGGCCCGGGGGCCAGATGCGACCCGCGAAGTGGTTTCATGTGGCCCGCGAAGCAATCCTGGAAACAGTGAGGGAACAGCCCCCACTGCCTTGGCCCTGGCCCAGAGACCCTCCTTCTGCCAGAGACCCTCAGATCTGTCCCACTCCTGCCCAGGCCCCCATAGGCATCCTTGATGCGAACTATGTAGAGCTGGCCACGCCCACCCAGTAGGCCATACACACGTTAGCCATGCCCACCCAGTAGGCCACGCCCACCCTGGCCATACCCACCCGGCTCCCTGAGGGCAACCGCAATGCTGATGCGGCCCTCAATGAAATTGAGTTTGACACCCCTGTCTTACAGTATTCAAAGACTTCATGGTTAGGCTTCTCCATGCTTCCGAAAGTTGGGGGAATGGGTGAGGGTATGGAGAAGGAGCATCACCAAGGGCTTGGATTCATAGAATTTATTTGGGATCGGAACTCAGAGCATTCCACCCCTAGAAGAATACATGGGGTAGGTTGAAGCCAGCTGGGAACATTTCTTCAGGAGGAATCCAGAGTTGAGCCATTTAGAATTTCAAAGGAATTAACCAAGACACAGACCTGGGGGGTCCAATCTAGACCTGAAAGCAAAGCAATAATCCTGGCCAATGAGGCCTTCAGGTCTGTGACTTAGGGGTCACTTGGCAGGAATAGGAGCCGTGCTCTGGTCATCTGCAAAGCGGTGTCAAGCCGATGACCAGAAGGTGGCACTGCAAGAACAGGTTCAGCCATTGACCCCACCAACCCAGGGAAAAAAATGTCTGGTCCCTCTCACTGCAACCTGTTGGTCTGGTGCAAATTGCACTGGAGTTATGCCGCCTGCCAATCCCCCCTGCTTCTTCGATGAGTAGCTTTCCAAGGAGGGGACAGCGTCACCGGCTGACTTCCTTCTTGAGAAGGAGAAATTCAGGGACACCTTGGCTTGGGAGGATTCCATGAATGGACAGCTCCAGTTGGGAAGCAAGCCCTGGAGGTGCCTTCTTCAGAGGCACCATCCCAAAGAGCGGGGCTCTCGTGTGAAGAGATAATACCGCTTTATGCCATACTACCGAGGCCACCCTTGGAATACTGCATCCAGTTTTGATCACCACGATGTTAAAAAGATATTGAGACTCTAGAAAGAGTGCAGAGAAGAGCAACAAAGATGATTAGGGGACTGGAGGCGAAAACATATAAGGAGCGGTTGCTGGAATTGGGAATGTCTAGTTTAATGAAGAGAAGGACGAGGGGGGACAGGATAGCAGTGTTCCAACGTCTCAGGGGCTGCCCCAAAGAAGAGGGAGTCAAGCTATTCTCCAAAGCGCCCGAAGGCAGGACAAGAAGCAATGGATGGAAACTCATCAAGGACAGAAGCAACCTAGAATTAAGGAGAAATTTCCTGACAGTGAGAACTATTAACCAGTGGAACAACCTGCCTCCAGAAGCTTCTGAATGCTCCAACACTGGAAGTTTTTATGAAGACAGCCATTTGTCTAGAATGGCATAGGGTCTCCTGCTTGAGCAGGCGGTTGCACTAGAAGACCTCCAAGGTCCCTTCCAACTCTGTTATTCTATGTTCCACGCAACCCTGGCAGGACTCAGCCCTTCCGATCTACTTTCTAAGCAATGGTGGGGGTCTAACTGCCTTTGGAATATCCTACCAAGCTTTCCATGTCATCAGCAGTATCCCTAAGAGGATGTAAGAAGAGTCAGGCTGATGAAAGCAATTTTGCATCGCCCTTCCACCATCTTCACAACCCCCATGCATGCCTTAAAGACATCCCAAGGACAGCCCTTGTGATGCAACTGGGCAATGTTGCTTTCATCATTCAGATAAGTGAACATTTTAGCATCTCAAAGAAGTTCGCCCATCGGTCGAGCATTAACACCAAGTCTCTTCTCTTTAGCCACAGAGGATGAGACAATGAAGCCTTTGCTACAGAATGCCTTTATTTTACTTGGCTTTTGCAGGGTGATTTCTATCTTGGCCTGGTGCCCTTTGCCAGCCAAGCTGAAAATGTATCTTCTCTTGTAAATATCAGCTTGCATCCCAGGAGGATAGGCTTAAGACCGTCAAACAACAACATCTGCCTATCCCAGGTCCTTGAGAAGGATTCGATAGCTGGATAAAAATGCTACATCCAGTCTAAACATCTGGCCGGCTCTATGGCCAACCGTAATAATACCCAGTCTGGGAGCTTGCAAACGGAATGTTTTCAAGATACGCTAAAGAGTTTGTGATGATTGCTATTTTTACAGTTCCTGCCCTCTCCCACCACTCTTTAATAAAATAGAAAATTGTCATTCTAATGACAAAGTTAGGCAAGCTATCCTCAAAGGATCCTCAAGGATGTCGTTATGGGGGAAAGAGGAAGGGGAAGGAGTATTAGGCATGCTGGCCACTTTGAGTTATTTGAAGAAAAAAAAATAACAGCAGGAGGATACAAATAGATAAATAATTTTTTAAAAAAATAAATAACAAAAACCTGCTGAGAATGGGAGGCAGTAAACTCAGCCAAGAACGGTGTCACGCTCTGAAGTCATTAATCAACCTATCATGACAAGTTACACAACGGGCGCCACACCTGTTTACTTCAGAATCTGCTGTCGGATTCGTTCTTAAGCAAAATATTTTGAAGGTAGTTTTTTTTTTTTTAAAAGGTAAATTCAGTTCAAAATAAAAAGGAAGATGGGAGCCAGACCTAGATGCTCTGTCAGGTTTTTTTTTTTTTAAGCTTCTGAGAGGAGAACAGGAGACCTTGGTCAGTTGGAGAGTGTGGTTGCAGGAGTGTAACCTGCTTACTGAATTGGCCATTTCCTGGAACTGGAGAGACGGTTTGGTGGTCAAGAGTGTCTACCAGAGTAGACACTGGGAGATTGTGAGTTCTTAGTCCCAGCTTAGGCACAAACCCAGCAGGGTGACCTTGAGTTAGCCACTTTCTCTCGGCCCGGGGAAGGAGACAATGACAAATCATTTCTGCAGATCTTGCCAAGAAAACTGCAGGGATTTGTCCAGGCAGTCCCTGAAAATCAGATGCAACTGAACGGAAGGAGACATTGGGAAAATAGACCCATTTAAAGCGACTATGAAGATAAAACCAGAGATTTTTTTCTCTTAGGTTGAGTAGTTAAAGAACTTGGGGGGGGGGGGCGAAATTGGAACTATATATACTGACAGCAATGTATCAGCTAGTTTGAAATGGACTTGGAAGTGTTTATAGGTTGTAGTTTTAGAGTTTAATGTTTAGTATTAAGGATAATATGAAACAATGATTGTTAAATGATAAGAAATTAAATATAGATATTAAATATGATTTAAAATTAGGAAATAGAAATTGCTAATGATGATTGATGAAGAAACGCAGATGGGGGGGGCGGGACTCGAGGAAGTCACCTGAAAATTATTAGAAAGATTAGGAATAACGGAAGTTAAGTATTCTTTTTGTATTTTGTTGATTGTATTGGTTATGTTATGTCTTGTTTTTTATATGTATTTTTTTGTTTAAATATATGTTTACATAAAAGCAATAAAAAAAGAGAATACTCTGTGCACATTATTATTATTATTATTATTATTATTATTATTATTATTTTATTTGTATACCGCCCTTCTCCCGAAGGACTCAGGGCGGTGAACAGGGCAACATATAAAAATACAAAGATACAAAAGTTAAAAAAGAATTAAACGAAATGCCCAAGCTAAAACAATAAGTAAATATATTTAAAATAACAATAAAATCCCAACCCCTCCCCCATCAGGCCAGGCCGGCTTGTTCGAACAAATAAGTCTTCAGATCGCGCCGGAAGGAGCGAAGGTCGGGCGCCATCCGGAGCTCAATCGGCAACCGATTCCATAAATCCGGGGCGCCCACAGAGAAGGACCTCCCCCTGGGAGCCACTAGACGACATTCTCTGACCGGCGGCACCCTGAGGAGGCCCTCTCTGTGGGAACGCACTGGGCGGAGGGAAGTTGACGCCGGCAGCAGGTGATCCCTGAGGTACTCCGGACCCATGCCATGTAGGGCCTTGAAAACCATTACCAGAACCTTGAATCTCACTCGGAAGACAACTGGGAGCCAATGCAGCTCACGGAGCAGAGGTGTAACATGGGCGTATCGGGAGACTCCCAACACAGCTCTCGCGGCTGCATTCTGCACCAGTTGGAGCCTCCGAGTGGTCCTCAAGGGCAGCCCCATGTAGAGAGCAGGAAGGAGGCTTTGATTCCCACAAGGATGAATGGTTGCCGAAGTGGATGGAGTTTGCAGAAGTGGCTACATTGACGTCTTTGGTTAACAAAGAAAGAAATCAATGAATTTTGTTTCGACTTGAAGAACCGCTTTTGGACTTTGGGCTCGAGGTGGGAAAAAATAAATAAATGAAGCTTTGATTTTGGATTTTGCTGACTGGATAGGTTTGCTGTTAGAGAAATGGCTAATAAATATTATTACCTAAAAGTGAAAAGTGGAGGTTTTACGTTCGTACTTTCTCACAGCCCTACCAACAGGCTGAAAAATAGCTTTTATCCGTGGGCTGTTAGGCTTTTAAATGGGACATAATCTCTGTGAACTTATGCAGAATTGACTTGGGAGGCCGCTGTGTGGTGTAGTTGGTTCACATGGTGTGGTAGGATGGAGGGTTTGTTGTCACTGTGTGTTGGGGGGAGAGAGCATGGGGGGAGACTCAGCTAATGTCAATGTACACATGTTGTACTTTGACAGTAAAGGTTTTATTATTATTTATTTTATTGCATCAAAAAGAGTTGGGAGTCGATGCTTTTCTTTTTCTCCCCGCCCCCCTCGGCCTACACTTTTCTTTTCTCTTGCCTTTTTTCCTTGCCCATTTTTCCGTTATCTTCATTTTTCTCTGAAATTCTGTGTTTTCGATAAAAGTAACAAAATATTTATTTTAAAATAAAAGAGACCCGTGGACTAGGTTGGCAGAACCCACGACGACATTCAACACACATGCACGTACACACAAACCATAAGCACACACACACACACACACACACACACAACACACACACACACAAGCACAATTTTCGAGATTAAAACTCTCCAAGTCTAATCTAGACAGCCTGCTTGGCGCAGTGGCTGGAAACCCGGAGACTGTGAGTTCTAGTTCCAGCTTGGCTCCAAAATCAGCAGGGTGACTTTGGGCCAGCTCTTCTCTCTCAGCCCTGGGAAGTAAGCAATGGCAAATCACTTCCAAAGTCTTGCCAAGATAACTGCAGGGACTCATCCAAGGGGGTGGGGTGGGGGAGTTACCAGAAGTCAAGATTGACTTCAAGGCACCCCACCACCTCAAAACCCCTAATCCAATTCCAATCCAACCAAACTTTAATCTTAACTGAACTGTGAGAACATAACCTCTGGTTTGGAATTAACCAGCCTCGGTATTTTATCTGTTCCTTTGTATTTTTTTCTTCTTCTCCACGGGCACTTTGTTCCCTGAATCAGTGGCCTGAGGAAAAGTTAATGGAGGGTTCTCAAACTTTAGGTCACGAATCTCCCGCCTCCAAAGGTCACAGGCGTCTTTGAAGAGGTCACCCGTCCACGCTTGCTTTGCTACCCGGAGGAGCACTGCCCCGAAGGCAGTCCGGTTTTGCCTCGGCAAGCTCCCCGTTTTGAAAATTGACAACATCCTGGACAGATTGCGAAAATGACAAGAGTTGGAAGCAATGGCTAAGCATCCCAATTTTGACCCTGTGCCCTTGGGCAGGGGTAGGCAACCTTGGCTCTTTTTATGACTCGTGGACTTCAACTCCCAGAATTCCTGAGCCAGCATGGCTCAGCTTGGAAACCTCTCCCTTTCCCCTCAGCGTGGCTGGCTCAGGAATTCTGGGAGTTGAAGTCCACGAGTCATCAAAAGAGCCAAGGTTGCCTACCCCTGGCCTAGACCGCTTTCTGACTCGTGGACTTCAACTCCCAGAATTCCTGAGCCAGCATGGGGGAACTATGGCCCCCTCATGACTCGTGGACTTCAACTCCCAGAATTCCTGAGCCAGCATGGCTCGGCTTGGAAACCTCTCTCTTTCCCCTCAGTGTGGCTGGCTCAGGAATTCTGGGAGTTGAAGTCCACGAGCCCTAAAAAGAGCCAAGGTTGCCTACCCCTTCCCTTGGGGATGCTGCAACTGTCATTGATGTGCAAAAATGGTCACAAGTCACTTCTTTTCAGTGCCGCTGTAACTTTAAACAGGTCACTAAATGAACTGTTGTAAGTCATCTGTCTATGCAGATGTCTTCTAGCCTGGCTGTCTACTCTCAGCCTGGCAGCTTCTGAGTCACTTTTCCTTGCCAGCAGAGAGGCTTCCAATGTTAAACAGGAGCCCTGCTCTGGGTCTGTAGACCCCGCCTGATGCCTGGGCCTGGCCACAGGCAGCAAACCTCCCTGCCATGGGACAGGAAGGAGGGGGGGTAGCTTTTAATTGCTCCTAATTGCTGGGCCTCTTCTTCCTGCTGGCCAGGATGATGTCCCATTTGAAAGACACAGAGGGGAAGGCTTGGGCAGCTAATCCCCGCTAAGCCTCTTTGGAGGTGTGTGATGTAGGAGCCTTTTCACACACAGCAGCACAAAGGCCCAAAAGGAAAGGGGAAAGGAGGAGATGGGCTGAGAGGAGAAAGTTTCACACGGCAGGCTGGCTGGCTGGCTGGCTGAGCCACCTTTGTGGAGCTGTTCTCCTTGGGAATGTCCAAAAAGAGTCATGGCCTGCCTCTTTCCTCTCTCCCCAAACCTTGGCCGACATTCCTATTTCTCTTCATCTGTCAAAGGTTGGACTCCCCATCTATCCCCACACACACCAAATCTCCCCAAGATATTCTGAATGCTCCAACACTGGAAGTTTTTAAGAAGAGACCGGACAGCCATTTGTCTAAATGGTTTAGGGTTTCCTGCCTGAGCAGGGGGTTGGAGTAGAAGACCTTAATCTTAACCCTTTCAACATCATCATCATCATCATCATCATCATCATCATCATCATCATTATTGATCATCACACAGTCAGCCAGATGTTCAGACCAGATTTGGCATTTTTGTCTACCTATCAAGTCCTTACCAAGGACCTGGGATAGGCAGATGTGGATGTTTGATGGTATTACAGATCTCATTGCAGGATGGAAGCAGTTCCTAGCAAGGCCACCTTTTGCAATTGACTAATGGCGAATTTGTCAATGCCAATGGTGTTCAAGTGGTGCTCCAGTTGTTTTGGGATTGCACCCAAGGCACCTATTATTATTGGTACTACCCTTGCTTGCCTTTGCCACAGTCTTTCTATTTCTATTTGTAGGTCTTTGTATTTTGTTATCTTCTCCAGTTCTTTCTTGTCTATTCTTCTGTCTCCAGGCACTGCCACGTCCACTATCCAGACTTCTTTATCTTTCTTATCGACAATTGTTAAGTCCCGGGTGTTATGTTGCAGGTGCTTGTCTGTTTGAATTCTGAAGTCCCAGAACATCATCATCATCATCATCATCATCATCATCATCATCATCATCATTATTATTATTATTATTATTATTATTATTATTATTATTATTATTATATTATTATTATTATTATTATTATTATTATTATTATGATGATGATGATGAGCTTAGCTGGACAGTGTCATAGAAGGAAGCAACGGAGGGCTGCATTCACACATCTATAAACCAGGTCAAATGAAGAGCTAATCCAGACACTTATGCGACATCCAAACTTTAGGTTAGGGTTGATCTTGGTTAGCTTATTATGTGGGTGGATGGAAGACAGCCTGTTTCCTTAGATTAGGATTGGAAGGCTTAACTCAATAACCAAGTTCAGCATGCTGTGGGAAGACAGCCCCCAGATCTGGGTTAACATCTATCTTTTCTTTTACTGGAGGTTTGGGGTTACATTAGATCCAACCTGCCCGAAGTTTCCAGCTGAACCAGTTCATTGGTCTTGAGATGGTTCAACAGGCAAGGATTGGGTAGCTTCATTGAACAGAAGTTATTCATATTCCATTCATGAATACGCCATTCATCTACCTCTTCAGACTGTTGGGCCATTCTGTGAGATCGGAGCGTCAAACCAACATTGCTTCTGCTTCATAGCAAGCCAGCCTTTAAAAGCAAGGGAGACGAAGCACATGAAGAACTTTCAGAAGCTTGCAAGTGAGAGAAAGAAGGTCAACTGACTGAGTTAACTTAGGTGTCTTCTTCAAGAAGGATTTAATTTTCCTTTTTGGCAGAAGGTTTTCTTGTTTCTTCTAGCTATGTCTAGCTTAATGAAAAGAGGCAGCATGGATGACATGGTAGCACTGTTCCAATATCTAAGGAGTTGCCATGAAGAAAATGGTGTGTGTGTGTGTCAACCTATTCTTCAAAAGACGAGGAGAAGGAGAAGGAGAAGGAGAAGGAGAAGGAGAAGGAGAAGGAG
>JAKJMR010000372.1:616509-626730 GCA_024449315.1 Daboia siamensis | reverse complement strand
TAGATAGATAGATAGATAGATAGATAGATAGATAGATAGATAGATAGGAAGGAAGACAGACAGACAGACAGACAGGAAGTAAAATAGATAGGTAGGTAGGTAGGTAGGTGGGTGGGTAGGTAGATAGATAGATAGATAGATAGATAGATAGATAGATAGATAGATAGATAGATAGATAGATAGAAAGACAGACAGACAGACAGGAAGTAAGATAGATAGATAGATAGATAGATAGATAGATAGATAGATAGATAGATAGATAGATAGATAGATAGATAGATAAATAGGAAGGAAGGAAGGAAAAAATAGAATAGGTTAGAGTTAGAAACAGAACAGAATAGAGCTGAAAGGGACCTTGGAGGTCTTCTAGTCCAGTCCTCTGCTCAAGCAGGAAACCCTATACCAATTCAGACAAATGGTTGTCTAGTCTCTTCTTAAAAACCTCCAGTGTTGGAGCACCCACCACTTCTGGAGGCAAGCGGTTCCACTGATTGTTCTTCCATATTATTTTCCTTTTCTTATTATCTTCCTTCTCACACACAAACAAGCAAGACGATATAGGTGGCTAAGTGCAGCTACAGATAGACTCTGCCACCAGTGTAACCATCTTTAGTGGAGAATTCAGCACTGATTCTGTTTAGAAGCTGCTGTTATAGAAATGGCTAGTTTATAAAGGTCAAGGTCAAGGTTCCCCCGCACATGCGTGCTAGTCGTTTCCAACTCTAGGGGCCGGTGCTCATCTCTGTTTCAAAGTCATCCGTGCTAGTGTAAAAAGTTGAGGTTTGATGTTACTGTTTTATTCTACTGCAGAAGAGTCAAAAGTTAATGTCTTTTCCTCCCTTCTTTGCTACACTTCTCCTTTCCCCTTTCTCCCCCTTATTTTTTCTACAATTTGCTTTTCCATATTTTGTATTTTATATTATAAATGAATAAAAACTATAAAACTTGGGGTGGGGGGGGGAGAGAAAGTGATTCCATTTAGAAGCAGATTTGAAATTTGGTGGTCTTAGAACTCTCATTTTTACCTAAGACATGCAGTGTGACAACCCCTTCTGTGCAACCTTATCTTTGGGGGTTAATTTATTTAATTGCGGCTTTGTGGAACAACTTTAGGAATTTGTAAGCTCCAAGAGCTCATAACTCTCTCATCTGCAGTTGGAGAAGTTTCGAAAGCTTTATTAAACTCACGAGGTTTGCCAGAATTTTGGCCTTAGGGTAAAGTCGGGAGGCACAAGAGATTGCAATTTTATTGAGGCGGACCCAGGTCAGGTTGGGAAAATGATTGGAAATTCTGTATACAAGGTCTGAGTTTTATGGAAGTAAAGAAGGGCATGATGTACACTGTAGAAATATAAATACTAACTCCTACTAAGCTGTATTAATTTGGGGTTATTGGGGGTTGGGGTTTTTTGGTTTTTTTTGGGTCACGGCTGTTTTAGAAGTTCTAAATGAAATTAGATAGAAAATCTCAGTGCTGCAAAACAAAAAAATCCTGAAGATCACCCTGCATGTGTCTTTTAGTGGTTGTAAATCCCAATGGCAAGATTTCAATTGCGGAGATGCAAGTCATTTAAAGCGGAAATGTCATACCGCATTTAAGCCATCCAAATTTATTGGATTGGTTTGAATCTCTCCCAGATTTCAATCTTCACATATCGATTTATCTAATTTCTGTCCGGATTTGTTCTATTATTGAGAACAACCCCAAAATAGTTTTTAGCAATTATCGTTTGAAAGCAGACGGTTGCCTTTAGATCTGATATAAACGACTTGCAACCATTCATTTAGTAACTGTTCAAAGTTACAGCTGGACTGAAAAAAGTGAGTTATTACTGAACCTCACACTTAAAATCGTCACAGCCTCCCCAGGATCACGTGATCACAATTTGGGCACTTGGCAACTGTCCTATGTTTACAATGGTTGAGGTGTCCCAGAATCACGTGGTTGTGACGTTCCCAGGTGGAGTCTGACAAGCTAAGTCCATGGTGGAAGCCAGATTACTTAAAAACTGCAGTGATTCACTTAACAGTCAGGGCACAAAGGTTGCAAAAATTGGGTGTGATCCCCTTAACAATTACCTTGTTTAACAACAGAAAATCTGCTTCCAATTACAGCTGTAAGTCAAGGACTTACCTGTAACACACCAATGTCAGACAAAACATCCTCTCTGCCTACTCAGATTCCCCTAACCAACTTGTTCGGACCAAAGAAGCCGCTTGGATAAGCAACAAAATGTCTCACACCAGCAAGAAGATAAGTCCAGTTGCCACGACCGGATGTTTGAGAATCTTCATCAACACTGAACATCACAGTTTTTCACACCAAGCTTTAAATGAGGCTGATTTGAAATGAGGATACAAGGAATAGTAACTGTCGCAGCCCATGCCCTTTGCACTGTTTGCACACTTAACCACACACAATATAGTGGCCACTGCATACAGTGATCGATACCAATACATTGCAACAAACAAGGACATACAGTACATTCAATTTTGCAGCTACTAAGATTGTTGGACGAGCAGGTACAAAGATAGCCAGGGAAATGATTGAAGGCTGGGAAACGGTCCCCTTGTCATGCAACGGGAGTGCTGATTTACCACCAACTTATCAGGTACTTAGGAGCCGAGGGCTTGGCAGCACAAGGAAACAACAGCCAATAGCCAGCTATCAACACACTGATCAACCAGTAGGAAGCCACACCCAACCAGGCACCATATAAATATGAAACATAGAGCAAGTCCGTAGCACTCATTCTGGCAGAGAGAAGTTCCTTGTGGATGGGCTTCAGCACAAGCCGAAAGCTCAGAAGACTAAACCTCTGGTCCTGGTGTCCAACCCAGATTGGATCCTGCAGTACCAAAACAGGAGCCAATTTACAGGGGATCCATTGCAAGACAAGTACTTTCCCCTTTCTTTCTTTTCTGAAATCCTATTTTGATCTGGCTACTTTCCTCTTGAGCCCAGTGCCAGCTATGAGACATCTCGGCCTTCGTTCAATAAGCAGGATGCACCAAGAACAGAATTTAGCTCTGAATGTGGATAAACCAGTCCATGTGTCACTGGGGTAAACATGCATAAAACTGACCAATAACTAAAGACAAAATGGAAGAATCAAACGGGCAAGAAATTGGCTCAGATCAGTCAAATGTCCGCAGTGGGATGCTTGCCTGGCACAAAGACTTCCTGGATCGGAGTCCTTCAGAGAAATAGGTCTTGGGCAACTGCAGAACATACCTCAGTCCAAACATTGTAGAGCTGTCGCCAGTCTGAATAGACAGTGTTATGCCAAATGTGGATGGCATTTGCACGCGATGGCACCAAAATGAGACGCAAACTAATAGCAGACATATAAGTTCTGTTGCCGCAGCGGAGAACAATAGGAGGTTGAGTATGTTGTAGGAACATCGAGAAGGGATTAGCTGACCTAGTTAACTAGCTTTATCCCCAGGCAGGCCCAGGCTTGCAGAGAATTCAACAAGTTTCATTCAAATCATTGGAAGTCCAGATCTTGGTCAGTTGTCCATTTATTTATTTATTTATTTATTTATTTATTTATTTATTTATTTATTTATTTATTTATTTAATTTGTATACCGCCCTTCTCCCGAAGGACTTAGGGCGGTGAACAGGGCAATAAATATATAAAAGACGAAATACAAAAGTTAAAAAACAATTAAATGAATGCCCAATATAAAACGTAAACAATTATTAAAATTATTTAAAATCCCATCCCTTAACCCAGACATGTCAAACACAAGGCCCGGGGGCCGGATCCGGCCCGCGAAGTGGTTTCATGCGGCCCGTGAAGCCATCCTGCAAACAGTGAGGGAACGGCCCCCACTGCCTTGGCCCTGGCCTCGAGACCCTCCTTCTGCCAGAGACCCTCAGATCTGTCCCACTCCTGCTCAGGCCCCCCCATAGGCACCCTTGATGTGAACGATGTAGAGCTGGCCACGCCCACCCAGTAGGCCATACGCACTCTAGCCACGCCCACCCAGTAGGCCATGCCCACCCAGGCCATACCCACCCGGCCCCCTGAGGGCAACCGCAATGCTGATGCGGCCCTTAATGAAATTGAGTTTGACACCCCTGCCTTAACCCATCAAACCAGGCCGGATTGTCCTGGTCCTCCAAGAAAAGAGCTGGAGAGATAGAGCAGCTAAAAGGACAAGAATCTCCATTGGACTGTGGTCATAGTATTGCATTTTGGGAACTTGGCAACCAACCCATACTTATGGCTGTTTGCAGGGTCTCACAATGACAAGACTGTGATTTTTGACTTTTGTTCACTTGCTTCCACTTTCCGACAACAAAGGCCTTTGCTGTCAGGCATGACAGCCCAGGTCCACATGTGAAGGTCCAATTAAACCAATCTATTGCTACATAGCCTATACATAGGAATCTTCTCAGCTAACGGTTGGCACTTGCTACGAATTAGACAAACCTTTATGGAATTCAAGGGGGTTTGAGATTTAGTCTGCTTGTGGCTATGTAGGGATTCTAGGCAGATCCCCCTTTTGACTCTGCCCCAGGATTCTGCCACTCCTTTGCCTACAACTGCAGTCAATAGGTTTGCTTTATGATTGCATCCTTTCCTTAACGGCTTCCACAAAATAGGTCATAAAAATTTGGCACAGTCATGAGATGACACTCTTAATGACTGGCTTGACTTCTGGTCTTAATTATATCATAAATCAAGGATTATTTGTACTCTAAAGCTCAAAGCTCTGCACCAAGAACTATTGTTTCCTGAAATAGGTACGTTTAATTAGCACGATCTGTGTCGCTCAAGTGACAAAGCTGGATCTACTGGTACAGGGTTGTTTACAGCACCTACTAGTATTCTATGCACAGTGGCTTTGACCTGCCTGCTTATGCACAATTCATGCTGTTCCTTGAACTGTGGCAACAACCTCGATCTTTGTGCATTTCCTAAGGGTGTAATCAATCTGCTTCAGTATCACTCAGAACTCTGCCTGTGGGTTGCAGACCCTGAGTGGAATTAACCACAGGTCCTTCCTCTTCCAAAGAACCAGTTTGGTGCGGTGGTTAATGCATCATGCTAAAAACCAGGAAATAGTGAGTAGTAAAACTGAGGCAAAAAGCTAGCTAGATGACCTTGGACCAGTCACTTTCTCTCAGCCCCAAAAGCATCCAATAGCAAACCACTTCTGAGAATCTTCCCAAGGGAACTGCAGAGACTTGTCGTGGCAGTTGGCTAGGAATCAACCCCGACTTGAAGGCACACAAACACACACCTCTATTGTCCTACAGAGCAAGAGGAAAATTAACATTTCATAGAGTGATGGGTCATGAAGACAGCCCTTCTAATTTCCAAATGCAAGCTGTCTCTGCTGAGGTGAATCCAGTGATGGATCCCATTTCTTCTCCCATTTCTGGAGAAGCTGTTGGCTGAGTCACAACGCGCGTTCTTTGGCTCCCTGTTTCTGCAACAGGATGGCTCAGGCACGCCTCATCCCACGCAAAGCGCAATAGCTGTCATGAATCCGAGGGCTCATCTGACTCAAGCTTGGCTCACTGCTTTCCTAGGCCAAAATCCACCCCCATAAATGGCATCCGGAGATATGACTTATCTGCGCTCCGCGATGGTTCATCCTCCTTCGGTGCTTGTAAGAGAGTGGGGTTGGCTTTCTGTTTATAAATTACTACCACCAACACTGGTAGGAAAAGCCACTGTATGTAAACAGAAAACCAACCCTACTCCCTTCTAGCACTGACGACGTTACCTAGTTTGGTAACGAAAGGTCTGCAATAAACCCACCATGCTTAGAGAGCACCACAGTTCAACCCTGAGCTACAAATATTCCCTTCTAATTACGGGCATTCAAGTCCCTGCCTCTTAAAGTTGAGAAACAGTGGTCTAATCCCTGCTTTGAAAGTTCTATTTATGGCCCGTTCTAATAAATCAACGTCAGGGACGCGGTGGCCCAGTGGGTTAGGACGCTGAGCTTGTCGATCAGAAGGTCAGCAGTTTGGCGGGTCGAATCCCGAGTGCTGCGTAACAGAGTGAGCGCCTGTTACTCGTCCCAGCTTCTGCCAACCTAGCAGTTCGAAAGCACGTAAAAATGCAAGTAGAAAAATAGGGACCGCTCCGGTGGGAAGGTAACAGCGTTCCGTGCGCCTTTGGCGTCTAGTCATGCAGGCCACATGACCACGGAGACGTCCTCGGAGAAGCGCTGGCTCTTTGGCTTTGAAACAGAGATGAGCACCGGCCCCTAGAGTTGGAAATGATTAGCACGTATGTGCAGGGGAACCTTTACCTTTACTTAATAAATCAACCCAACATGGAACCCAAACATTTCATCCCAATTATTGTTCTCTGTGGGTGGGGTGGGGGTGGGGGGTGTTGTATTACAACTCCGGTAGACCCTGGTCTTCCCAGAAGACAGCCAGTTCGATCAGCAGCTGGAAGATGCTAAGTTCTGGTCCTGCCTAAAGCATGAACGCCAGTGAGGGTTTGCAAGTCACTTTATTGCAACCCAAGAGCCAATTTGATCTGAAACAGGGGTCTCCAACATTGACACTTTTAAGACCCGTGGACTTCAAGTCCCAGCATCCCCCAGGCAGCCATGCTGACTGGAGAATTCTGGGAGTTGAAGTCGACAATACTTAAACTTGCCAAGGTTGGTCACCCCTGCTCTAGAGATTAAGGTGGTAGACTAGAAGCAGAGACATCGGAGTTCTAGTCCTGCCTTGGGCGTGAAGCCTGGTGGGTGACTTTGGCCCAGTTCTTCTGACTCAACCCTAGAACAGTCAAAGCACTTCTGAAAAACCTTACAAGAATTTTTGCAAGGGCTTATTATTGTTGTTATGGTTGGTCACACACACACAGTCACCCAGATGTTTAGACTGAATTGGATGTAGAAATCAAGACACCAAAGAAGACGTCAAGAAGACTGTTAGTTCTACCTCAGGCATCAAAAGCCAGCTGGATGACTTTGGGCCAGTCCCTCTCTCTCAGCCTTAAGAAGAACAAAGCAAGGGCCAACTATTTCTGAAATAAGAATACAGTCCAAATTGCACAGACTTGTTCCTGCAAGCTTCTGAAGTCAGAATTGACTTGCTGGACCATGGCAACCACAATAACCCAACAAAGAGTTTTCTCCAAATCATGTCATTCTTCCGATCCTGAGGTCCTCAATCCACTGTCATGTTTTGAAAGATAAGACGTCCAGGCACAGTGCCCAGGAGAGATGGGTCTGCAAAGAAACCCAGAGAGCAAAAGCAGAGAAGATCAGAACAGAATAACGGATGTGGAAGGGACCTTGGAGGTCTTCTAGTCCAACCCCCTGCTCAAGCAAGAGACCGGCCTGTACCATTTCAGACAAATGGCTGTCCGCTCTCTTCTTGAAAAGTTCCAGTGACGGAGCACCCAGAACTTCTGAAGGCAAACTGTTCCACTGATTAATGGTTCTCACTGTCAGGAAATTTCCCCTTAGTTCTAGATTTCTTCTCTCCTTGATGAGTTTCCATCCGTTGCTTCTTGTCCTGCCTTCTGGTGTTTTGGAGAATAGCTTGACTCCCTCTTCTTTGGGGCAACCCCTGAGATATTGGGACACTGCTATCGTGTCACTTAGTCCTTCTTTTCATTAAACAGATCAAGGAGCAAATGTCCCTGCCCCTTCATTCTCTACAATCCCGCAGACAAGGTCCTCTTGGACCTGAGATATATCTTTCCAAACATTCAGTGCCAGAATTAAGCTAGTGTGCAGAACGAGCAAACATGGGGATGGAGCACAGGGAAAGAAAGCAGTTTTCTGCGATGCACCAGCCACAAGCCTTCTGCTATGCTTAATAGCATCCAGCTCGCTGCTTTGCAAGTCTTTAATCCCAGCCCTAGTCATCCTAAACCCCTTCACACATTCCTGTTGCATTGTTTGGCTGCCTCACATGTTCTTGAAAAGGGCTCTGGACTATGCAAAGAGCTTTATTATCCTGCTCCCAATCCCACATGGGACGGCTGTGTGTGTGGGTTTGTGTTGAGCACAGCTTCTGTTGTTCCTGTTTCGCTCCATCCCAGCTTGGAAGGGTGCCATCTGCTTTCTCCAAAGAGGCCGTCACCCATGTCGGGAATTGAGGAAGCAGTTTGATGGAAAACACGGGACCTCTAGCTCTTTTAAAACACCGGGATGCGTCTTTATTTTATTTTATACGTAGGCTGATCCTAGCAGATTTCACCTCTGCCTGAAATGCAACGGATTTATTTTCCCCCCATTTGGCCCGAACACCCACCAAGAATGCAACAGAGAGCTCACAAAGCAAGCTCAGACGTTCGCAAACTTGAAAGAGATTTAGCTGGAATTGCAAACCTGGCAAATTCGTTGCCCAATGCCAAGTTCAACCTGTACACCAATCCCAATTGTCTGACTTAAAAACTGGGCAAGGCAGGGCAGGAGGAGACACAGAACAGACAGAATGCATTTTAGGTTTTGCTCACATGGATGTGCTAATATTCATACTTCATCAACGGTTAGCAGCTTTTTAAAGATAGGCCTTACAACAGGGGTCTTCGAACTTGGCCCGTTGATGACTTGTGGACTTCAACTCCCAGAATTCCTCAGCCAGGCCTGGCTGAGGAATTCTGGGAGTTGAAGTCTACAAGTCATCAAAGGGCCAAGTTCAAAGACCCCTGCCTTACAGCCTTTTCTTTAGCAACCGTTTGAAGTTACAATAGCACCAAAAAAAAGTGATTTATGACTGGTCTTCACACTTTATTTATGTGTAACCCTAACTCAAGCAGGCAACCGTATTCAATACACCTTCCTCCTCTTATTTTCCTCACAACAATAACCCGGTGAGGTGGGTTGGGATGAGAGAGAAGGCCTGGGCCAAAGTCACCCAGCTGGCTTTCATGCCTAAGGCAGGACTACAGCTCACAGTCTCCAGCTTTCCAGCCTAGTGCCCTAACCACTAGATCAAACCTATGACCATTGCATCATCCCTAATGCCACATGATTAAAATTTGGTTGTTTGGCAACCAGCATATATTCCCAATGATTGCAGGTGTCCCGTGTGTGTGTGTGTGTGTGTGTGTGTGTGTGTGTTAGAGAGAGAGAGAGAGAGATGATCCCCCATCTGTGATCTTCCCACCTGAGTTCCATCAAGCAAATAGTGGTAGCTAGATTTGCTTAACAACCATAGGATTCACTTAACAACCGCAGCAAAACAAAAATCGTAAAGTCGTAAAAATCAGGTGAAACTCGCTCAGTAACAGAAATTCTGGTCCCAGTTGTAAGTGGAGACATATCTATACTCTCTTATAAACTTAAAGAATGCAAATATGTAGGATCTGCCTACTTGCTCAAGATTTTGATGAGGTCCTTTTTTAAAAAAAAATGTTAGAATTATTGGGACACCTAAAAGAAACGGTCCCATTTTTTTTTCTTTGAGAGAGAGAGAGAGAGAGAGAGAGAGAGAGAGAGAGAGAGAGAAAACCAGCTGGCATATTATCAAGAAGTCTGCCTTTTATATCAAACACTATCCCAAAAGAGGATGGAATAAATTGCAGGAGGAGGACTGTCTATGGATGGAATTGACGTCAATTTGTCTCTTTCCTTCTTATCAAGGATTTCATGTTTTCTGCTTCTTAGTCAGTATTGTTTTCCTGCTGGCTGATACGGCCAATGACTCATCCCTAAAATGTTCTGGGTACTAGAAGAGCAGGCGATGCAAGGAAGAATATCCGGATTTATGAACTGGGGCACTTCTTAAAAAGAAATTGCCAGACAGGAGAGAGAGAGAGAGAGAGAGAGAGAGAGATCTTTTAAGCCAAACTTTCCAGGGATCAGGACTCTTAGCGTCTGCACAATTGTTGGTTTTTTAAAAAATAAATCATCCCAGCAGGAGAAGTTTGCAATGTCTTGCGCATATTTCCCGGTTGCTGAGTTGCCAGCAATTGGGAGGGTGGGGGAAGGAGTTCAGCTGCACCCTCTCTGTCCTAAACTTTCAGAATGTTTATTAATTGCTCCTAAAGATAAATCTTCCCAATTTCCACTTGTTAATTCCCAAGTAAAAGAAAAATCCTGCTCAGAAGAAGCTCAGCTTCTGGTGACTTCAATGGCAGGCCTGTGACATTTCCTGGCATGGATGCACAAGGGGTTGCCATCACGAAAAACACTATTCCACCCACCCACTCCAATAACTCCTTTAGTTTAGTTTAGTTTAGTTTAGTTTTATTATATTTATATACCGCCCTTCTCC
>JAKJMR010000372.1:561824-573714 GCA_024449315.1 Daboia siamensis | reverse complement strand
TGAGGCACGATCCTTCGCCCTCTACTAAGGTGATTTTTACCTTAACAGGGACACAGTGAGGCGAAGGGCATTTACTGTCCGAGAAGATCTCAGAATTACACCTGGGCACGAGATCGTACCCAAGGTGGTTGGAAGCCACAGAAGGGGAAGGAAAACTCCGGCCACTGGACCATAAGTGGCCGGTTTAATGAAGAGAAAGTCCGGGGTGGGGTGAGGAGCAAGAGAGAGAAATGACAGAAAGAAAATGAGGTGGGTGTGTATGGAATTAGCCTTGTTGAACAAGGGACTTAGCCATTCCAGAAATGCATCTTCATTGTTGCAATTTTTCATGCTTACTTAGGTCTGAATGCTGGAGAAGACAACAGCTCGTTATGGGGAAGGCAGGGGTGGGGGGTGGGGAATGGAAGAATGCAAGGGATGGGGGTATTGGGGGGGAAAGCGTAGGTCCCAGAATACTCCTGGAATTTCAAGGAGAGGGGAAAAAAAAAAACCTGCTGTCACTTCTTGCGGTATTATGTTGCAAAGTGGAGATGACCATTGGCCAATCAGAGAAATCCCGACCCCCGTCGCCGGCTGAAGCTATGTAAAGGACTTTTAAAAGAATGAAGATTAGAACGCAGGTTTTGTTCTTTGAGGGTGCGGAAAGCCTTCATGAACAGTGTGCCTTCAGAAGTTGTGGGAGCTTCATCACTGGAGGCTTTCAAGAAGAAGCTGGACTGCCATCTGTCAGAAATGGCGTAGGGTCTCCTGCTTGGGCGGGGGCTGGACTAGATGAGCTCCGAGGTCCCTTCCAACTCTTTGTTTTTTCGTTCTAATTCTAATGAGGCACTCCTTGTTAACGCCCTTGTTCTCACAAACTAATCGTATCTGGGATGTCAGAAGAACAAGATGGCAAGACGGGCCACTGATGAAGCTTCTTGGATGGCTTCAAGGAAAAAACAAAGAAAGTCCAGTTGCGTTTTTGAAAAAAAAAGCACCTTTGGGATCTTAAGAGTTCTGGATTGCTGATCCACCTCCATTTCCTGGTCTCTTTTCTCCTTCTCCTTCATTAAATTTATGATGATGGCTGGTTACATAGTCAGCCAGATGTTTAGACTGGATTTGGCATTTTTGTCTACTAATTGAGTCCTTCCCAAGGACCTGGGATAGACAGATGCTCTTCGAGGTATCGTTGCCCTTTGCAATTGACTGATGAGGATTTTGTCCATGCCGACGGTGTGCAAGGGGTGCTCCAGAAGCTTTGGGATTGCATTCAAGGCCCCTATTACTATTGGTAGCAACTTTGCTTTCTTTTGCCACAGTCATTCTACTTCTGCTTGCAGGCCTTTATATTTTACGATCTTCTGCAGTTCTTTCTCTTCTACTCTGCTGTTTCCACGTATGGCCACATCCGTAACCCTAAGTCTGGGGCGTTACGTGACAGGTCCGTTTGAATTATTATTCTTTTCGCTCCCCACCTCAAAACACTGAGGCTGTTTTCTAAATTGGAGAAACCTCAACACGACACACCAGGCACAGAAGTGGAATAGCAAACCAGCTGTTGTTGGTCCACAAATTTGTTAGCAGAGGCTTCCACTGATATTTGTAATAAAGCACAGACCAGGATATGGAGTGCCTGATGAACAGATTGCCAGATCACAGAAAGATAGATCATATGACCCACAAAGGGTCATGCAGTCACCCTTCACAAAGATCAAATAGATCAGGAAGGATCGATTCTGGTCTTGCAGATCGGTTAGATTTTCCGACGTCTTACTGTTTTAGTAAGTAAAAGTTCTTCTAGGCTAGCCTGCTTAAACAACGATAACAAAAGTGGGTGCATGGAATAAGAGGCAGAAAAAAAACCAGAAGTAATTTTTGATGTTCAATCCTGAAAATAAACCTATGGGCTCTACATATTCTTAGAGGCACTATTTATTCTTCTTTATTGTCTACTAAACCTCACATCTGAATTCTTGCAGGTTTCAACTCTTCTTCCAGCTGAATTCCTTTGAAGAACTGGTAGTTTATGGATCTGGTGGACTCCAATCCAACATCAGCTTAACAGCCAGACCCTATTTACAGTTCTGAGAGGCCTCAGAGCAGAGGGTGGAAATTAAGGTCTTTATTTTTTCCCCTCTTTCATCACTTTTGTCCACTGAATCCCCAAGTCTGGGTTAGTACTTCTTCAGGCTACATCTTATCAAAAGCGTACATCTGTGTCAACTAGAACTTTGGCCTCTTCATCAAATTTGTTAATCTGAAAAGTATGACTAGATGCCTCCGGATTTTCTGCTACCACAGTCTCCTTCACCCCTTGACTCCATCAAAGTAGGTAGCCCAAGAAGTGGTTTGGGAAATGCCAAATCCTTGAAGTAATTTAAGGTGACATTTCCGTGGATCGGCTTTTCAGCCCTTGGGTGAAAAATCCCGATCTATCTGCCTTCCAAATACTAGCCCCTTCCTTTGACGAGGGCGTTTTTCCATGGGACGGGGTCATCGGTTGCCTCCAGATGCCCTTAATTATGGCTCCACACAAGCTTGTATTAGGTGGGCACCAAATTGGGGAAACCGCCCTCTTCGGATGGGCAAGCTTATGCCAATTCCCTTTCCCTCCCACCACCTTCTCTGTTCTCTCCATGCCTTTGTTTTCCTTCCAGTTTGGAGGAATGGAAGGAAAGCCAGGGTGGGGGCGTGGGGGGGGGGGGAGAAGAGGAGGAACTGGAGTCAAGATGGGAATTGGGCTTCATCAAACTAACACGATGGAGCCTCCGTTCTTGTTGGAAATTAAAAGCAGAAGCTGTGGAGCGAGAACAAAAATCTGCATTACGTTATATGGCAAGTTGGGGATTCTTTTCTTTTCTTCCCCACCCCCCACTTTCCCCCCCCCCCCCCCGAAGATCTCTCCTTCACCTCCCCATAATACATTGATTTGAAACTCTGCCAAACGAGTATCATCAAAGCGATAGCAGAAAGTGAAAAGGAAGAACAAGATTTCTGGAGCCGGGAAAGAGAAGAAAAGCCGAGAGGGAGGGAAAAAAAAAAAAAAGCATTTTAGGAGGTGAGGGGGGGGGGGCCCAGACAAGTGCAGATGCTGGGTCCTTTTTCGGTGCCAGCTCTAGAGACAGAATGGGTGTGGGTGACTATTTCTGTTGTTGTGTTGTTTCCTGAAGTGTAGATACAATTTATTACGGTAGCCGCCGCCAACCAGCGAAAGGAAGAACAGCAATAAAAGATGGGGTGGATTTTTAGGAAAGCTTAGTTTGCAGCTGACCGGCCGATGGCTTTACTCTGCATCTCTGCAAAGCTCCCTTCCCTCTGCCTGCAAACCCCAAATGAACTTGAGGGGGGGGGGGGTCGGGGGCAAGAGAAGGACGACGAGAAAGCAAAGGCCTCAAGCCTGGTTTGTTACCCAGAGTCATTTCAACTCAGAAGCAAAGTTGGCTTTTCTGCAATGGCATTCTTAGAATTGGAAGGCTGGAAAGGGACCTTAAGGTCTTCTAGTCCAACCCCCTGTAGATGACCTGGCTGAGCCCAAGGGTGGGGTCCAATGCATCATCAATTTGGAGTTGTTCTGCTCCCCTAAGGATTCTAAGTCCACCCCCTCTTCAAATCCACTGACTCTTATCTGATGCCAATATTTATCTGGAGCATGAATAGGTCAGATTCTTGAGAATAGGTTGCGTGGAATAAACTCTTAGTGCTTTTAAACTCTATCCTGGTGCCTAATTTCCTGTGCCAGCAACTCTCTGACGAAGGCAGGAGTCCTTATACCAGGGGTCTTCAAACCTGGCCCCTTCATGACTTGCAAACTTCAACTCCCAGAACTCCTCAGCCATCATGGAGGAACTATGGCCTCTTCATCACTCGTGGACTTCAACTCCCAGAACTCCTCAGCCAGCATGGGGGAACTATGGCCCCCTCATGACTCGTGGACTTCAACTCCCAGAATTCCTGAGCCAGCATGGGGGAACTATGGACCCTTCATGACTGGTAGACTTCAACTCTCAAAATTCCTGAGCCAGCATGGAGGAACTATGGCCCCCTCATGACTCGTGGACTTCAACTCCCAGAATTCCTGAGCCAGCCTGGCTCAGCTTGGAAACCTCTCCCTTTCCCCTCAGCGTGGCTGGCTCAAGAATTCTGGGAGTTGAAGTCAAAAAGTCATAAAAAGGGCCAAGTTTGAAGACCCCTGCCTTATACCATTCTGGACAAATGGTTGTTCAATCTTTTCCTGAAAACCTCCAGTGATGGAGCACCCACAACTCTTGGGAGTCAAGCTGTCCCACTGATGAATTGTTCTGCCAGGAAATTCCTCCTTATTTCCCGATTGAATCTCCCTCTGATGAGCTTCGGCCCATTGCTTCTTCTCCTGCCTAGGGGGGTTTGGGAGAACCAATTGACACTCTCATTTTCTGTGACAACCCCTCAACTACTGGAAGACAGCTATCATGACACCCCTAATCCTGCTCTTCTCAAAACTAGCCGTACCTAGATTCCTTAGCCAGCCACCACAGGGTTTAGTCTCCAGATCCTCTATCATCTTTGTTGTCTTCTCTGCACTCTTTCTTGAGTCTCAGCATTTTATTTTATTGTAGCAATCAAAACTGGATGCAGTCTTCTAAACGTTGTCTCCCTTATGCAGTGGTGCTATCACTTCTCCTGATGTGATCCCTCTGTTGATGCAGCCTAGAACTGCGTTGGCTTTTCTAGAAGCTGGTGCACGCTGCTGATCCATATTTAAGCGGTGATCCACTTGAACACCTAGATCCCTCTTACAGCTATTACTGTCAAGCCCAGTTGAAAATGCAATTGTAGCCTTATTGCCAAAATAATTGTCTAGATGAGCTGATAATGGCCGCCGAGAGTCCACCTGATTTTAAAAAGACTTTACGTCTAACTTGAGTGACCAACAATAGGGCCAACATTAGCTGAAGCTGGCACCTATTGTGGGGACTAACTTCTGGAATCTCCTAGTGAAAACATAGATCAGAGGATTGACATTAGAAATGAGGCTGAAGTGGGGGGAAGACATTGCCTTAAAGTGGAGCCTTCTCTGCAGGGATTTGTGGCGGCATCCCAAACAGAAGATGGGCAAGCATGAAAAACTATGTAGTTTACCTTTTAATTAAAGGTGCATTTGTTAAATACAGCTAATGCAAACATCTAGTATTTATTTAATAATGCCCTCTTTTGCCACATGAAAAGTGAGTGTTTGATGGCTCTTGATTCTTAGCTTGTAACACCTCTGATTGAACTTTAAAGAGAAGGATGATGAAAACTCCTTACGCTGATACTTTTGGGCACCCAAGATTGAATCTTGCCCTGTTTACATTTGAAGCACCCCAGGAAATCTGCTGATAACACAATCTCTTGTTTGTCTTACCTTCCCTTTGATTAACGACAAAGCCAAACAATAGCAACAACTTAGAAATTTGCACACTGTGGGCCTATCTAATGTGGCTGGATCCCGGAACGACAAATTGACAAACTTAATGTATAAATCTATAGGTGCAGTTGTTATTGTTGTTTTTCTGCTTTGCAAGCCCAGCATTTTATTTTGGTTTGGTGCTGTGTTTGCAAGCCAGGGTGACAAATTAAGTGCCTTGCAAACGTCTTTCGAATCTCTCTTGCAAATGAGGTTCAATATATACGTATCTTTTGTTTTCCTCTTGGCAAAGTCCCATTTGGAAGAATCGAGCTGAAATGGCTGAGGTTACTTTTGACTGGATGGTCCCATCTAAAACACCTAAATCTGTAGGGCTGAAGTGCCCCATTTCAAAAGGGTGCCAACTGGGTACATTATTCACATTCCAGTCAGATGCAGAGACCGTCTCCAAGTATTTCCCATGTGAATTTGGTTCATACCAGACAACCATCTTCTGCCCACCAGATGTGAACGTGACCTTGATCTTTCAAACTTTCTGTTCTAGAAAGTTTATTCCATGTCAGGCCACCACTCCAATTCCTCCGGGGCGAAATGGAGAGGTCACTGAAAACCGACTCGTCAAGAACATGATGAGGTTTGGTTTGAGCATTCACATAGCGAGGTTTTCTCTCAATATGAAGTGCTTCCAAGTCTTTATTATATTAGTTTTTAGAACAAGCTTTGGTATGTAAGTAGTGTTCCTTCTCATTATGCGGAAGATGATTCGAGGCGGATTTTTTTGCAGGGGAAATCACTGGAGATTGGTGCGTGACTTTGGGAAGGGAATATCGACTTGTTCGAACCGGATGGGATGAGAAGACACTTTTCCAGATCTCACACAACTGGCAAATCTTTAAATATTGGTGGCACCACTTCCTGCTGTTTTCCAAGAGGAAAAGGCACCACATTGCATTAAACCTTTAACCCTGCTGAATGTGCCTTGAAAAGGTCCATGTGTGTGTATGCAGAGGCCTCTCAAATGTTCTTAAAGGGAATTGGTTCTCCCCGTGGTGGTCAAAAATTGTAAAAGGAATCAAATACACAAAAATATTCCCTTTCTCGCAAGGTCAGGCATGTGATTTGGCAAAAGGAGGAATCCCATTACAGCCTTATTGGCCAAACGTTTACAAATGCAACACTGAACGCATATTTGGGCACAGAGCACACTGTTATTGGTGGATTTGCTCAAATAACACGTCTAGTGGGAAATGGGGTGATTTGCTAAGACAGTAATTCCTGCTATTTTCTTTTGTAGTGCCTGAATACAACTTGGGGTAATCCACCACATCAACTTCTCACCAGTTCATAAATCTCACAGACTTTGAGAAAGCAGGAGAAAGACCACTCACGCCTTTGAATGATGGGTTTGGAGAAGACTTCTGAAAATCCCGTGGCGGGCCAAGGAAACAAACAAATAGTAAAGGTAAGGTAAAGGTTCCCCCGCACATGCGTGCTAGTCGTTTCCAACTCTAGGGGCCAGTGCTCATCTCCGTTTCAAAGCCGAAGAGCCAGTGCTTGTCTGAGGACGTCTCTGTGGTCATGTGGCCGGCATGACTAGACGCCAAAGGCACACGGAACGTTGTTACCTTCCCACCGTAGTGGTCCCTATTTTTCTACTTGCATTTTTACGTGCTTTTGAACTGCTAGGTTGGCAGAAGCTGGGACGAGTAACAGGCGCTCACTCTGTTACGCGGCACTCGGGATTCGACCCGCCAAACTGCCGACCTTCTGATCGAGAAGCTCAGCGTCCTAACCCACTGAGCCACCACATCCCTTTTAAACAAATAGATCATCAAACAAATCCACATGGAGTTTTCATTGAAGACCCAAATGACCAAATTATCCTACTTTGGAGACATTCTGTGAAGACTCAGCTCTCTGGAGATGGTTCTGTTCCTGGGAAAGGTGGAAGGAAAGAGAAGAGGATGAACAGCTGTGAGAAGAAGGGTTTTGGCTACAGTGGTGATGTGCTGAAAGACCTGAAAGATGAGGTTAGGGTCAGATTGTCACATAGGAAGTCTATAGGTGGTCACCAGGAATCACGGATGAGTTGATGGCATACAAGCAGGCAAGCAAAAGTCATAAAACGCATAGGTAAGTTCTCAACCTCCTAGGTCAGGGGTAGGCAACCTTGGCTCTTTGATGACTTGTGGAGTTCAACTCCCAGAATTCCTGAGCCAGCGTGGCTGAGCTTGGAAACCTCTCCCTTTCCCCTCAGCGTGGCTGGCTCAGGAATTCTGGGCATTGAAGTCCACGAGTCATCAAAGAGCCAAGGTTGCCTACCCCTGTCCTAGGACCATGTCTGAGACCCAAAATTTCTGTTGTTAAGCGAGACTGTTGTTCAGTGAATTTTGACCCATTTTACAACTTTTCTTGCTAAGTAATTCGCTGGTAACACGGTTGATAAGTGAACCTGGTTTCACCCATTCACTTCACTTGTTAGAAGGTCGTAAAAAGGAAATCACATGACCCCGGGACACCATCATAAATATGTGTCAGTGGCCACAGCGGCTGAATTTTGATCACTTGATTGCGGCGATGCCACAATGGTCATGTGGAAAAGGGCCACAGGTCCCTTTTCCCAGGGTTGTTGTAACTTCAAATGGTCAGCAGAGGAATCGTCATTAAGTTGAGGACCACTTGTAGTCTGCCTCTGCAGGATCTAGTGATTTTAGAAAACCACAATCTGGATGCACGAAATGAAGCTTGTCTTCGGTTGAGTTCACATGAGTTACGAAGGCCTTTATCCGTCATCGGGTTGTAATAGTTGTAAAAACCAGAGCGGGTTATAAATTGTGGCTTAAATCTATGTTGTTTGAGATGGCCATTGTGGTTTATCCTGTAAACGCGGGTTAAGCAAACCATGGGGGAATGATGGAGTAGGAAGCCAACATGGAGGAAAGCTTCTACTGCACTTGCTGAAGAATAATAGTCCTTACATTGCTCACTTTCGTTGATCATGGAGCTCACACTCGGAGTCCTCATCGCAAAACACCAACCCCTCAGCAATCAAATGATGGCAATTCCCGAACTTGCTGCCACAATTGTGGCGTCTTGCAGAAGAGTGAAAGGTCTCCTAATCAAAAGCATGGCAAAGGAAAAAAAAATTTAAGCATGGACTTAAGTCAATCAAAGGCTTTCTGAAGGAACAGCAGAAGGTCCGATAACCTCTTTGGAGATGACATTTCACAGTATTAGATCGCTCCACAAAATGGCGCCGCTTCTAGAATGCTCTATCAGCAGTGGCCCCAGAAGTAAAGATTCGGGGGGGGGGGACAGAGAAAGCCTGGAGGCACCTATGGGAGAAGATGGTCCTTGGGGTCTCCAGGTCCTCAGCCTTAGAAAGTTTTAAAGGTCCAAGGAAGTGGCTGAATGCAGAGCCTGCAACAAAGGTGTTTCCACTGCAGATCACAAGAGAGAGAAATACCTACCAAGAGTACCCCAAAACCATCTGGTATGGTGGGAAGAAGAAACACCAGCAAGATATTGGAGTCCTAGTGGACAATCATTTAAACATGAGCCAGCCATGTGCTGCAGCTGCCAAAAAAGCCAACACAGTGCTAGGCTGCATTAACAGAGGGATAGAATCAAGATAAGGTGAAGTGTTAATACCACTTTACAAGGCCTTGGTGAGGCCACACTTGGAATACTGCATCCAGTTTGGGTCAACACAATGTAAAAAAGATGTTGAGACTCTAGAAAGAGAAGAGCAGCAAAGATGATCAGGGGACTGGAGGCTAAAACATACAAGGAACAGTTGCTGAAATTGGGTATGTCTAGGCCAGGGGTAGGCAACCTTGGCTCTTTTATAACTCATGGACTTCCAGAACTCCTGAGCCAGCCAAACTGGCTCAGGAATTCTGGGAGTTGAAGTCCATGAGTCATAAAAGAGCCGAGGTTGCCTAACCCTGGTCTAGGCTAATGAAGAGAAGGACGAGAGGGGACATGATAGCAGTCTTCCAGTATCTCAGGGGCTGCCACAAAGAAGACGGAGTCAAGCTATTCTCCAAAGGACCAGAAGTCAGGACAAGAAGCAACAGATAGAAACTAACCAAGGAGAGAAGCAACCCAGAACTAAGGAGAAACTTCCTGACAGTTAGAACAATTAATCAGTGGAACAACCTGCCTCCAGAAGCTTTGAATGCTCCAATCCTGGAAGTTTTTAAGAAGAGACTGGACAGCCATTTGTCTGAAATGGTATAGAGTTTCCTGCCTGAGCAGGGGGTCAGAGTAGATGACCTCCAAGGTCCCTTCCAACATATCATCATCATCATCATCATCATCATCATCATCATAACTTTTATTCATTCAACATGAAATTCAGTCAACTGAACACTCAAATTGACTGGCACTAATGGTTGACATGGGTTGCTGCCAGCATCCTAGGTATCTCCTTAAAATGTAAGATGTTCAGAGTAGCGCAGTTTTTTGTAGCTTTGCTGGAGTTATTGCAGGAAGCTATAATTTCTTGATGTATTTTGCAAAGTATTGTTGTTGTTGTTGTTATTATTGTTGTTGTTGTTGTTATATTGGTGTACAGAGTTGTCCTGATATAGGAATCTGGTAGCCAATTGACCTGTGATCCTGGAATGGGAGGGTATGTTTGTCTCCTTCAAGTAGCAACATCTCAGAACCAGTAGTAGCACCCAGTGAAGCTTGAAAACAGTCCTTTTGGAGCACTGCAAGGCAGTGCTCACATTCTCAGAGGACTTCATCCAAGTCCACCATCTAGCAAAGGAGCCGAAATGATGGAGGTTTCCAAGAGCGATCAAAAGCTAGACCACCTATGGCTGCTATCAGCTCAATCCTGATGGAGCCTGCTGAGATCTTCCCAACTAGCATCAGGTTGAGAATTAAGTGCCCATCTTTGGTTAATCCGGTAGGCAAACATTGTCAAGTCACCTTCAGTGGGGAGTCTTGCCTACTTTAGGACAGCTTGATTGTCTAGCACACAAACAGCCGCAGATGGACACGTTTCTTCTCTCTGGAGGGAGAGTGTAACATGTCTCTGCCAGATGTGAACTCAGCTGGAGCCCAGGAAATTCCCTTCACAAGCGGGAGAATTTGGGAAAGCACCTCTTCTCAAACCTGCGCTGGTGATTTGATTAGTCCCCTCAAGGTGGTCCAAGAACTGGTTGGGAGATGGTGGATCAAGCAGCTCACAGCCTTCTGCCAAATCGGTTTTCCCCGAATCCAAATGGGGGAGCCTCCAACCCAAATTGCCGCTTACGAAAGGGAAGGTTTTCATCAAAGAAGGCGATCCCGTCAATGGGAAAGCAGATCTTTTTAGTGCAAGAGAGAGACGCACCTCAGGACTGTATGGGTGGAAGGATAGGTTTAAAAGTGTGATTAATTCAGGGATTAATTCAACAGGCTGCTGGATATTTTTTGCTTTAGATTCCCTTCTTTGCCCAGAGTCAAAAGCGTTATCGCTAAAAACCCTGGAACCTTTTTTTTTAAAAAAAATTACTGAGAAAAAGGTTCTTAAAGGATGAAGTGAGGAACAGACAATAGATGATGAACTAGTCTAAACATTCATTGGTAGGTTCTGATTGTATTTTGCTCATGGAAAGCCACCTGTTTATCTAAGGGGACGGTGTATTCTGATGTAATCAAATAGTTCGATCCTCCTCCTCCTCCTCCTCCTCCCCCTCCCCCTCCTCCTCCTCCTCCTCCCCCTCCTCCTCCTCCTCCTCCTCCCCCTCCTCCTCCCATGCTACTAAATAATAATAATTAAAAGTGTATTATGGATGGCAACGATGACTATTTGTATGTGTTTGTTACATCAAGATGGTTGTTGAAATTGGTTGCAGTCTTTTGCCAACACACAGAGCCACACAAACATGAGAAACTGCGCTCTTGGCAACCTAAACACATGCTCTAATCCCAATTTATTTTTAGCCATTCTCTTTAGTGAAAAATCCACGTTCAGAAGAGATGAAGCGCAGGAGAAGAACGAGTACAAGAAATGACCCCCAAACGCAAGGTAGGAATGGGAATTCTGCCCTATCTTGGGGGGGGGGGAAAGGTGATTTGCACTTAGAGTGGTTGTTGGAAAGAAAAAAGAAAGAAAGAAAGAAAGAAAGAAAGAAAGAAAGAAAGAAAGAAAGAAAGAAAGAAAGAAAGAAAGAAAGAAAGAAAAAGAAAAAGAAAGACAGACTTTGGCCCATTGAGAGATTTATTTCCTATCTCTTCCCTTGTGCAACTTTTTTTTCCACTGTGCCTGGCAAATCGCGTTGGCCAACATGCAACCGAACCGAACCACCAAGAATCATACATTCTTCAACAGGCACCGGATCATTCTGAGTAGGAGAAGACCTGCTCAGAAGTGAGAAAACAGCTTTGAAGCATTAATTAAATAAATGCGGGCCAAAGGGCTTAGGGAGGTGAGCCTTCTTCCGTGGGGCAGGAAGGCTGGGAGAAGGCATGGATATTTTGTGTGTGTGTGTGTGTGTGTGTGTGTGTGTGTGTGTGTGTGTGTGT
>JAKJMR010000372.1:543957-561814 GCA_024449315.1 Daboia siamensis | reverse complement strand
TGTGTGTGTGTGTGTGTGTGTGTGTGTGTGTGTGTGTGTGTGTGTGTGTGTGTGCATACACGCCTCTCGTCTGGGTCTTATTTCTGCTCCTTCTGCTGGGAGTCCAGGATGTCTCCCCAAGCTGGTGCCTTGGAAAAGATCCTTTTTGCCAGTTGAGCAGATCAGGGAGATGAAAGCATGCTTTTGTGACTCTGCCCCAGATTCCTAGGTGACGGACATCACCTCACACTGGCATAGAACAATGACCAGCCTGGGACCTTTGCAGTTGTCTCTAGCTGATGTCACATCTATCATGGCCATCATACTTAGGGAGGGGCACACACACACACACCAACACACACCCCATGAGACTGGCTTTGAAGTCTCCTGAAGGAGCGTGCCTACTGCCCTGGCTATCCACTATCTTACTCCCACTTGTAAGGTTGGAGAAAGGGGTGAAATGGACAGGAGCAAGGCTAAAGAGCTTGAGAGTGCCGCGAAAGTGCCAATTCTCTTGAGGAAAAGCAGGACTCTGGTGGCCATGCTTGAGATTTTGGGGAGAAGGTTCCCCCGAGAGCTTATGAACATCAGAAGGAAAGGAAGTGGAAATAATAATGAATAAGAGCCATTAAACTGAACAAGCTCTTAAAAAGTTTAAACACCAGGATATCTGTTGAATTAGAAACAGTCAACGCCCTTTCCAGTTTTACACAACAGAATAACAGAATTGAAACAGGCCTCGGAGGTCTTTTAGTCCAGGGGTCCCCAACCCCCGGTCTGTGGGCCAGTACCGATCCGTGGCATGCCAGCAACCGGTCCGCACAAGCAAGCAAAGCCCCATCCGCGGGATGCAGGCAGCACACAAAACCACGCACCCTCCGGTCCGTGGAAAATTCTCTCTCCACGGAAGTGGTTCCTGGTACCCACAAGGTTAGGGACCTCTGTTCTAGTCCATCCACCTTGCTCAGGCAGGAGACCTTATGCCATTTCAGAGGAGAATCTTTTCTTAAAAACCTCCAGTGATGGAGGTTTTCTGTTCAGTTCTGGTGGTCCTCACAGCCATAGTTTGTGTAGATCTTCTTGGCGAGAATGTAGAAGTGGTTTGCGTTGCCTTCTTCCACAATGATTTCAAGTGTAGCCTAGAACCCCACATTTGTCTTCTGGCTTTTTGAGGGATTCAACGTCCAACTCCAAACCAAGCTTGCATAGCTTACAAACCTGGACTGGCTCACGTCTGGTGTTCCAACCTTAGCAACTTTTAAGATGCGTGGACTTCAACTTCCAGAATTCCCCAGCCAGCCATGCTGGCTGGGCAATTCTGGGAGTTGGAAGTCCACAAGTCTTGAACTCCACAATTTGCAACCCAATATCTGGAGGTTGCCACACCGCCTTGGGTGAGAACCTTCTCAAAACAGGTTGTTTCTGTCTGCCTGTGTAGGTAGGCGCGTCTCTGAACGTGCATTTCTTTTTTTTCTTTCCTAGACCTCCAGCCCCCGAGGTTCTTCCTGATCAACCTTCAGCCCAAGATGGGCAAGGACGCTCCCTCCAAACTAAAACTATTTGCAAAGCCTCTCACGGATAATCCTGGCTGAAGATCAGGAAAGCCGAGGGAGTAACTGGTTGATCTTTTTGTTATTTTTATTTTTCCATGTGCCTGGGTAAATTTAGTTCCCATAAAAGTGAGGAATTGTCAGCACCGACTTTAGAAGCAAGGCTACGATGGAGGCAGCTGTTGAGCAGAGCATTCAGCACAAAGCCTCTGAATCCTACCCCAAAGCTTTCCACCCCCTCCTCTGCTTTCCTCGCCACATTTGGTCTAGACTTCTGTTTTCTGCCCATGTCAACAGTTCCACAGGAGGTGGTTTCAGAAGGCCTGAACTTTCATCTGCCTCTTTGTACTTAAATCTCCGAAAGCCGCTTTCTTGCCCAGATTCTCATCACATGTGAACAGAAGCGCGGACCTCTGCAAGCCATGTTTGAATCCCTGCTACTTTCTCTGTCCCCTTTGGCTGCCATGGGGACTCCATCTGAGATTTTTTTTATTTAGCTTTTGGGCCCACTGAAAATGGGGTTTATTCCCCCCCCCCGTTTCATTGCAGCCTTGAGTTCTAATACGGTTAGGATTATATTCCAAAGGCATTCCAGATAATTAGTTTCATGATGCCTTAAGGCAGAGTGCCTTTTGGGCACTGGGGAATGGTTCCGTGGAGAGAGATTTTGTCACGGACCAGAGGGTGCGTGGTTTTGTGTGCTGCCTGCATCCTGTCGATGGGGCTTTGCTTGTTTGTGTGGACCGGCTGCTGGCATGCCGCAGCTCGGTACCGGTCCACGGACCGGGGGTTGGGGACCCCTGCCTTAAGGGCAAGAGAAAGATAAACATTTCCCTATCCCATCATGTCTGATGCTAGGGGGCAGTGCTCATTTCTATTTCCAGTGAGCCCCCCACCCCATCTGAAGACATTTCCATGGTCATGTGGCCAGCATGACTGTATGCCAAGGCACACAGAATGTTATCTTCCCACTGAAGTGATACCTATTTATCTACTTGGATCTGCTTGCTTTCCAACTGCTAGGTGGGCAGGAGCTGGGACAAGTAGCAGGAGCTCGCTCCATCATGCAGCACTCAGGTCTTGAACCTGGGATTTAGCTTTCCAGCTGACAAGCTCAGCATTTTTTTTTTTTTTTATCACTGAGCCATCACACTCCCTAAGGACAAGATAGACTGCCTGTTTGGTGTAGTGCTTGAGGCACCTGTCTAGAAATCAGGAGAGTGTGAGTTCTAGTCTTGCCTTGGACTAGTTGGATGACCTTTCTACTCTTCCTTCTCTCCCTAAGAAGAAGCCAGCAATGGCTCCTGAAATTTAGCCTCTAGGTTCCCAAATATCAAGAGACCTCACAATGCAATGATCATGCATGCTGTACACACCAATGCCCTCTTTGAATTTATGTATTACCATAGTTCAGATAACATAAAGGTAAAGGTAAAGGTTCCCCGCACGTGCGTGCTAGTCGTTTCCGACTCATCTCCATTTCAAAGCTGAAGAGCCAGCGCTAGTCCAAGGACGTCTCCGTGGTCATGTTGCCGGCATGACTAGACGCCAAAGGCGCACGGAACGCTGTTACCTTCCCACCGGAGTGGTCCCTATTTTTCTACTTGCATTTTTACGTGCTTTCGAACTGCTAGGTTGGCAGAAGCTGGGACGAGTAACAGGCGCTCACTCTGTTACGCGGCACTCGGGATTCGACCCGCCAAACTGCCGACCTTCTGATCGACAAGCTCAGCGTCCTAACCCACTGGGCCACTGCATCCCTTCAGATAACACAGACATGTATTATTTCCACCCGTCCGTCTCCAAAATGTCAACAAAAATGCCCTTTTCTAGGCCTGCATTTTCTGCAGTCTACTTTGGTGGGAAAATGTCAATTCAAAGTAAATATTTTCATGGGACTTTGGGAATAATGTCAGATGGAAAGCTATCTCCTCCGATAATGTCCAATGGCAAACATTTTTAAATCCTCTCTCTTACCTCTCTAAGGGTTGGTTTGTAGTTTCTACCGAGGCTTCCCTCTTGGCAGAGAAGGGAAACCAAGCATTAGGTTCGGTGTTTTTTTTTTTTTGTGGTTTTGTTTTCCCTTTAAAGAGGGTAGTGAGCACAGCACAAGACATTGTGGGCTGTCCCCTGACACCACTGGATGACCTCGCCAGGACCCGCTGCCTTGGAAGAGTGAGTAAGATTCTCAGGGATGACTCACACCCTGGACGGTATCTCTTTACTCTCCTACCATCCGGTAGGAGATATAGGAATATAGCCAGCCGTACCAACAGGCTGAAAAATAGCTTTTATCCGTGGGCTGTTAGGCTTTTAAATGGGACATAATCTTATGCAGAATTGACTTGGGAGGCCGCTGTGTGGTGTAGTTGGTTCACATGGTGTGGTAGGATGGAGGGTTTGTTGTCACTGTGTGTTGGGGGGAGAGAGCACAGGTGGGAGGTTCAGCTAATCTCAATGTACATATGTTGTACTTTGACAATAAAGGTTTATTATTATTATACCGCTTCACAGTGCTTTACAGCCCTCTCTAAGCGGTTTGCAGAGTCAGCCTATTTGCCCCCAACAATCTGGGTCATCATTTTACTGACCTCGGAAGGATGGAAGGCTGAGTCCACCTTGAGCAGGTCAGGATCGAACTGCTGGCAGTCGGCAGAGTTAGCTTGCAATGCTGTATTCTAACCATTGCACCACCAGGGCTCCTAATGCGACATCCGATCAGCTACAGCAATAGCCAATAGACTTGTAGACTGGATGACCTCGCCAGGGCTCGTTGCCTTGGAAGAGTGAGGAAGATTCTCAGGGATGACTCACACCCTGGACGGTACCTCTTTACTCTCCTACCATTCAGTAGGAGATATAGGAGTATAGCCAGCCGTACCAACAGGCTGAATTATCCGTGGGCTGTTAGGCTTTTAAATGGGACATAATCTTATGCAGAATTGACTTGGGAGGCCGGTGTGTGGTGTAGTTGGTTCACATGGTGTGGTGGGATGGAGGGTTTGTTGTCACGGTGTGTTGGGGGGAGAGAGCACGGGGTGGGGGGGAGGCTCAGCTAATCTCAATGTACACATGTTGTACTTAGACAATAAAGGTTTATTTATTTATTATTTTTATTTAAAAGGGTTGTCTGAAACATCAGGGATACAGTCAGACCAGCCACGCCCTCTTTCTCCATACCTTCTAGTTAAAATAAACTGTGAAACAGAAATAGGCACACTGGCAAAGCTGTCATCACTTATGAAAGGGTGTGAAAGCCGAGATAATAATTGCCTATTTAGCTTTAGCAATATTGCAGAGTGTAATGTAGTTTATACCGTGTAGAATAAGAAGCTGAGTTCAACTAGCCTCGAAAGCATAAGGCTGAGTTTCCCTGCAAACCCCCCCCCCCCAAATAAACACCGCACTGTCTAAAGTGGATTTCAGAGCTGTCTGCTCTATTAGGAATACGTACATCAAGCTTTTCAAAGTGTGTGTATTGTCACTGGGCAAGCATCTAACTTTTAAAGGAAGAAATTCTAGGTCATGAAAAGCAGTGGCTCATTTCATACTAAAGTTGTGCTAAAGGTAAAGATTTATTTCCCCGTCTAGTCTTAGACGTAACTCTGAGGACGATGCTCATCCCAGTTTCCTAGCTGAGGGATCTAGCATTGTCCGAAGATGCTGTTGTGTTCATGTGGTCAGCATGCCTGGCACATGGAACTATGTTACCTTCCCAGTGAATTTCTGTCTGTCTGTCTGTCTGTCTGTCTGTCTGTCTGTCTGTCTGTCTGTCTGTCTGTCTGTCTGTCTGTCTGTCTATCTATCTATCTATCTATCTATCTATCTATCTATCTATCTATCTATCTATCTCCAAGGACCAGTTCCATGGAGAGTGGGTTTTTCCATGGACTGAAGGGGTGTGTGGTTTTGTGTGCTGCCTGCAACCCACAGATAAGGCTTTGCTTGTTTGTATGGACCGGTTGTTGGCATGCCACGGCCTTGTAGTGGACCACAGACCAGGGGTTGGGGACCCCTGGATTATAGTATGAGCTCAAAAGCTTGGAAGAATAAACCTTTGGCCCCAACGATTGATCCAGATTGGATCCTCAGTCTTGTTTTTACTGCTGGCATACCATTCCAAGAATTGTCTGTGATCTTTCTTGCATCAGTAAGATTTTGGAAAATTGAATTTCTGGTGGAGTCTTGTCCCCTTAAGATGGCAACATTTCTCAACCTTGACAACTTTGAGATGGGTGGAAATCAACTCTCCAGATTCCAATGACTGGGGAAGGTTAAGAAGCATTGATCTGAGGACATGGGACTTGACTCTTGACCAGGGGTAGGCAACCTTGGCTCTTTTATGACTCATGGACTTCTGACTCAGGAATTCTGGGAGTTGAAGTCCATGAGTCATAAAAGAGCCAAGGTTGCCTACCCCTGATCTTGACCCTTGAAAAGCTAAGAATTTGAGGTCTCACTCACATTTGGATTGAAAACCATTACAGAAATACTCGAGAAGATGTTGGGGAAGGAAGGAAGGAAGGAAGGAAGGAAGGAGAGAGAGAGAGAGAGAGAGAGAGAGAGAGAGAGAGAGAGAGAGAGAAAGAAAGAAAGAAAGGAAGGAAGGAAGGAAGGAAGGAAGGAAGGAAGGGAAAGAAAGAAAGAAAGGAAGGAGGAAGGAAGAAAGGAAGAAAGGAAGAAAGAAAGAAAGAAAGGAGGAAGAAAGAAAGAAAGAAAGAAAGAAAGAAAGAAAGAAAGAAAGAAAGAATCTTACAAGGTAACAACGAGAAATGTTGCTAAAATCACTGCATGGGTCCAGGTAATCATCAGGAATCAAGTTTGACTCAAAGGAGATATGGGGTCTTATTCTCAATACCTCAAAGTGGGGGTAGGTTTGAGGAGGTTGGTATTATTGTATGCACAAATCCAAGAATTAAACTTCTTTTCCTTTTTGTCATGTTATTTGGCAGCTTTAGTTCGAAGTTGCCAAGGGTTGGTCTAAAAGGCAGATGTTAAATTGGAAAATTGCTGCTGCTGCTGCTGCTGCCTTGAGATCTGCTAAAAAGATGTTCCAAGGTGGTAGATCTAATGCAACCATGAGCTGGTTGGAATAAAGCTTCATATTGATCTGAGAGTCACATATTCTTCAGAACTCCGCTTCATTTCAGAGACGTTCTCGCTGATAGCGATAGCTGGTTCCAATTTATCCACTTGTTGGAGGAGACAATAATCGGGGAAGGAGATAAATAATGTTCAGATGGAACAATTAAATGTAATTATCTAAAGACGATTTGTCTCCTTCCCTGACTATTGTCTCTGCTGCATTGCCTATAAATTGGATCCAGCTATCAGGAATCTGAAGTCTTTCTCTTTGAGGTTTGCAACAGCTACCCAGATCAAAATCTCAACATGCAGATCACGGTTGATCTTGGAAGTCCCTTTTCAATCTCCCCTCTTTGTGGATTTGACACTGCAGAATCCTCCCTGCTCAAATGTGACTACTTAGTTTGGGCTTCCCCAACCTGGGCAACGTGAAGACGTGTGGACTTCCACTCCCAGAATTCCCCAGCTAGCCATATCTTCAAGTTGCCAAGATTGGGAATGCCTATGGCTGTGAAAGTTGGACCATAAGAAAGGCTGAGCGCCAAAGAATTGAGATCTTTGAACTATGGTGCTGGAGGAGACTCCTGCGAGTCCCTTGGACTGCAAGGCGATCAAACCGGTCAGTCCTAGAGGAGATCAACCCTGACTGCTCTTTAGAAGGCCAGATCCTGAAGTGGAAACTCAAATCCTTTGGCCACCTAATGAGAAGGAAGGACTCACTGGAGAAGAGCCTAACGCTGGGAAAGGTTGAGGGCAAGAGAAGAAGGGGACGACAGAGAAGGAGGTGGCTGGACGGAGTCACTGAAGCAGTAGGCATGAGCTTAAACGGACTCCAGACGATGGTAGAGGACAGGAAGGCCTGGAGGAATGTTGTCCATAGGGTCACGATGGGTCGGACATGACTTTGCAGCTAACAACAACAATTTAGTTGAAGCTGTGGACTATGTTCTCCACGGGAGCCAATGAAGAACTCAATGGAAGGTTCATGAGAACAACCAAGAAAAATGAAGGAAGGTGTTCCAAGTTCAAAGAAAGAAAAATTACATGCTCATCCCTTCTATAATCTAGAAACTCTCCCCAATATTCAACTAGGTTGCCACCTTCCATTCGGGACTAGATTAAATTCTCAATTAAGAGTAATTGACGTATCGATCCATTTACGATGCATGACAGCTCTGAGAAGTATTTCTTGTAGACATCAAAGATCCTGTGAAGGAATTCTTTCCAAAGAACTAACAAGAGGCGACAGGCTGTCCATCTTGTTGTCCGTGACTTTGCTGCTTCTAAATCTATGAAGGAAGTCTAGACTTTCAACAAAAATAATCTTAATATTCAAATAAGAGTCCCCTGAAGTCAAAGAAGGGCTTGTTTCAGAGAACAACAGACAAATCCACTCCACACCATCATTTTGTCTATGAAAGAGAAGGATCCAGGGAGGGAGACATGATGAACACACGTACAACCAGCACATCTACTTTGGATTTTGCTATTGTAATTTTTTTAAGGGTGACTTAGAACTGCCACCGCACCTCCACCAGAAAAAAGAAATAAATTGCTATCATACTTTCTGCCCGTTCCATAAAACCTTCTAAAATTCCTGCTTATGATATGGTAACCTGGCATAGTTCATAGTATACGTTTTCAAGGGAGGAGGGAGAAATGCATTACAGCAGACCTGAGGAGTAGTTTAGTGGCCACGTTCTGTTCTTAATAAAGGGGTTGGGAACCTCAGGGAAGGTCTGAGATAATTCTTTTTCAAATGCTTTGATCTTTCTCTCCTATTTTCTTTGTGTAATCTCACCCCGGATCTGTACAAGACAGCGTTGTAGCCTTTAGATTAGCTAGAAATCTACGAAGGCTAGAAAGCCCATAATGCCTTCTGCAACTTGGATGTAGTTTGCGTTGATTCTTTGGTTTTAATTAATGCTTGGCGCCAGTGGAGCACCAAGGATATATAAGGTTTCAAGGCATTTTTTAAAAGATTGGCGAGGCTGCACAATTAAGCCATGGCTCGTTTTCGCACTATGGGTAATCCTCGTTTTGTGAGCACAATCGGGATTGGCAACTTGGGTCGTTAAGTGAAAGAGCTGTTAATGAAACCCCCAGTGTGCTTATTGTCTGACTTCAGCTTTCCTTTCTATCAGGATGTAAATGTGAGGACTGGCTGTAAAGTCTTTTTGTTGCCACTGTTGTAACTGCCGGTGGTTGCTAAACAAGACAGTTGCTAAAAGAGGACTATCTCAGTTTGGTTGAAGAAGCGTGGTGCTTGATTCCCAAACAGCACTAAGCCGAAAAGATTAAAGTAAAGGTAAAGGTTTCCCCGCACATGGGTGCTAGTCGTTTCTGACTCTAGGGGCCGGTGCTCATCTCCGTTTCAAAGCCGAAGAGCCAGCGCTTGTCCAAGGACGTCTCCGTGGTCACGTGGCTGGCATGACTAGACGCCAAAGGCGCACGGAACGCCGTTACCTTCCCACCGGAGTGGTCCCTATTTTTCTACTTGCATTTTTACGTGCTTTCGAACTGCTAGGTGGGCAGAAGCTGGGACGAGTAACAGGCGCTCACTCTGTTACGTGGCACTCGGGATTCGACCCGCCAAACTGCCGACCTTCTGATCGACAAGCTCAGTGTCCTAACCCACTGAGCCACCATGTCCCTTAACCGAAAAGATTACCAACTCCTAAAAAACCAGATATCTTGTTAGAATCAGCTCATACCTGTTCTAACCGAGTTAATCGGGTGAATCATCTGCCTTTTTGGTCTTATTTTCCCAATTCTCTAATTTCACATCATCAAGCTGAGCGACGCCCCCTTACCTTTCTTCTCCCAACAGGCTTCTGATATTCATGTGAATCTGACCCAGATATTTTTCTCTGTCAGCATTTCAATCCGGGAAGGACAATTAACCAGTGAAAGAGCTTGCCTTCAGGCGCTGCGGGTGCTTCGTCACTGGAGGTTTTTAAGAAGAGATTAGACTGAAATGGTATAGGATCTCCTGCTGGAGCAGGGGGCTGGACTAGAAGACCTCCAAGGTCCCTCCCAGCTCTATTCTGATTGTGATTCTGATTCCATCTTTGGGAGCCCGGATGGACTACAGGCATCTTAGCTGCATAAACCCTCAAACGTTATGGGTCAAACATCAAATGCTGGTCCAAGAGCTTCATTGACCTTCCATGTTCTCAAGGAGGCCACCGTGTCATCTCCAAGAGATTAGCTGAGTGGGCTTTGGTTGCAGTGTCACCTCCAATGTCAACTGGAGCCATCTCTTCCACTGATGGCAACTAAAGGAGCATTATTACCCAATCTACAGAGACCCGTTGAGGAGTCAGCAAGGACACACGCTGGTTTTTTTTCCCCCCCCCCTGAAAGTTCGGACTGTCCTACAGAACATCTCCCCTTCACGTGAACTTTCAAATCTTCCCAGAATCGTCTTTTTGCCTCTGGGTGCGAACCCTTCAAGATAATGGCGCAAGGAAAGCAACTTACCTGTAACTCACTCCTCTGATTCTCTTAGCTTGCCAGTTGTCTTTCTTCGCCGCAGGTGCTTTTGTTTCTTTTTTTAAAAAAAGGTGCTGCCACATAAATTTCTGACGTTCTCAAAGGAAAGGAAAAGGGGAAAAAAAGAGAGAGACTTCTTCTACTATCAGCTCAGGGATTTGAGATTCTGTTTAATCTTCCTTAATCTCCCCTTTCTTCCATTATCTTTTCCCTTGTTAACACTCTGCTGGAACGAAGATACCGTATTGTTCCCAACGGTGGTGGTGGTGGTGGTGGGAGAACAGGGGCTGCCAGCCAGCAGGAGGAGCACAGCTACAGAGAGAAACAGTTCCCTAACAAAGCAGTGCAAATTTACACGTACCTGTAAGATACCTGTCTGAAGGTTGTGGTAGCTGCACCAGGTTGACCCATAAACTTAGTAACAACTTCTTAAAGGGCCACACGGTATCTCAAGGCACTGGAATTTCTCTATGCCAAGCAAAGCATGCAACTCCGTACCACATTCAGGAGCAAAAGCTTGAATTATATATTAAACCATTAAATATCGGGGTGGGTGGGGGGTGGGGGCATCATCAAGGACTGTCTTTTACCCTCTGCATAGCTCTGTATAAAGACAATGCCTCCGAAAGTGCTCGCACGCAACACTTAAATCTCCTCTGCAAACAGCTGATTGTGTGCGTTATGGGAAAGAAAGCAATTCATGGATCAACCTTCTCTCTCCCTTAGGCAGCTTGCCTTGCAAAGCCTTGCAAATTTCTTTTATTCTCTCAGCAATCTAGTGTGGCTTTTGACTGACAGCAACTCGGAAGTCTGGAAATCCTCTTTCAGTCCCTGATTTGCTTTGCTGTCTTATGGGGCTTGTGGTTTAAGCCAGGGATCCCCAATCACCGGTCCGTGAACCAACACCGGGCTGCAGCATGCCAGCAACCAGTCTGCACAAACAAGCAAAGCCCCATCTGTGGGATGCAGGCAGCACACGAAACCATGCACTCTCCGGTCCACAGAAAAACCTCTCTCCACGGAACCGGTCGCCGGTGCCCAAAAGGTTGGGGACCTCTGGTTTAACCTATGTTGCAAGATCTGGTCTGCAATATCTTGGGTGATCACTAGATGGCAAGAAAGGAATACAGAAAAGCAGAACACTTTGATGCCACCTAGTGGACACCTGAACATTTTCAGCCAGGACCTGGTAGCTATTTTTGCTGCAGCAACTAAACCACGGTATGTCTCTGTAGGACATTTTGATTCAAAGCAGCCCCCTCCCCAATGATCTGTAGGTTTACACATCAGCATCATCCACTTCACAAGGGCACCACAAAGTACACTTCGAGCTGCGTGGACGAAAAGCAGGATGCCAGCGTAATATATAAACACTCTTTGATACGGCAAGAGCTATGCCTGGATCGGTTCTACAAACTTTAAATCACTTTCTTAATTGCATTTCCCATAAGGTTTGTTCCAAGGAAGTTTTTGCCCTCTTTTTTTTAGTACAGTGGGGGAAAAAAAAAGTTTCCAGTCGAAAAAAATGCCCACCGTGATGCAAGGAAATAAAACACTCCTCTGTCATTTTTAATAATTTACCTCTAGCAGATTATCTGACTAGTGTTTTCTGTCTGGATGCAGCGATGAATTCTATGGCTGTGTTCTGCTCCTGGGTGCATTTAAAGCCTGACTGGCTTGACTCAGCAGCGCTGTTGAAAAGAACATTTAAATGCGGATGGCTTTGGGCATTTTTCAATGGCATCATGTGCAGACACCATGACTCCAATCCTGCAGGGAATTGCAGAAAGACAACTTCCTGCAAAGCGTTTTGGGATTGGAGCCTTAAATGACAAATTGAAGAGAGCTCGAAGAATTAAAGGGAAATGTGATTGATGTTATTTACATTTACACACACACAGTTGCAGGGCTGAGTTCATTTTTTATATAAACGTTTATCCTGCTTGGGGAAAAGATCAGCCTGTATGCTTACACTTGGCTTAATTTTCTGGTCCTTCTCCCAGGATTCCCCCCCCCCCCCTCTCATTTTGAATTGCAATCCTTCAAAAGATAATCCAACTCATAAGCCTTGATCTGGTTCCTACACTGTTGAATTAGACATGGATTATCCTCTATTATGTGTAATTCATGGACGGGAATGAGACAACTTGCCCCAGCCAACTTGCCATGGCCAACTCACTGTGGACAACTTGCCACGGGAACAACTCGCTGTGGAACCACTGAACAGTTCTGCTGAACTATTTCAAATGAATAAAAAGTTATTTTATTTTTTTTGCCACTCACATTCCATTCTGTCCTTCCTTTTGCATCCTTTCTTCAATGATTCTGTTCCACCATTTCTTTGATATTAGTGTAACTCTTGTCCCACAACGAGTTGGCCGTGGTGAGTTGGCCGCAGTGAATTTTCATACATACATAGACCCATCATGGGCACGTCTCTCCTCCTGCCCCAAGACCACGTTTCCCAGAACTCAGATTCAAAAATACAACCTCCAGATGAAAAAGTCTGGAGATGTTCCCCCAAAGGGCATCAGTGAAGAAAGATGGGACCATACTCAGCAGAATAGCTGTGTTTACTATGGACCAGAGTTCAGTTAATAGTAGCAGCTAACAAAGGGACCTCGCGGCCAACGAAACATGCTATTGGATGTACAAGAGTAATTCTTCACAACCACGGAAACAAAACAGCAACTGGGAAGGGAAGAAAGAAGAAAGTTAAACAACTCAAGGGTCACAACGGATGTTCTCTTCGCACACCTTTGACAGCAAAAACTGCCTTCGGCACATCTCTCCATGTCTTTGCAGCCGTGGAAACAGAACTAAAGGGTAACCACCGAATTTAATTCTTTGTGCATCTAGATCAGGGGTAGGCAACCTCGGCTCTTTTATGACTCATGGACTTCAACTCCCAGAATTCTTGAGTCAGCATAGCTGACTCAGGAATTCTGGGAGTTGAAGTCCATGAGTCATAAAAGAGCCGAAGTTGCCTACCCCTGGTCTAGATGTTATAAATGGGATATAACCACCTCCTGATAGGAAGATGTTTTCAACTTTCAACCGTACTTGAGTGAGGATCGTTTTCGGAGGAGACAGGGCAGAAGATAGAACCATGTCCTCATCCCCACCACCACATTCAGGAGCACAGATGGTAAGTACTGTAGAAAGGGAGATCGGCCACAAGCACAGACCTCATCTTAGGATTTGAAAAGGGGCAGGTGAGACACTAATGCGCAGTAGAGGTTCATAGTGTTTTTAAAACAGCCTGGAAGGGAAAACACAATTTCTCTGATCATTTATGGTGAATACATCTTTCCCCCCGCCTCCTCTTTCCCAGGAACAAAGAATCCAATTCAGAGACCTGGATCTCTGTAAAAAGTGCACCAATCCTTAGACAAAGAACCCGGCGCAGACCATGCGTCGGTGATGGCCACTGAGAAAGCTTCTGAAGAAGAAGTAGGTTGAGAAGAATCCTAGCTAAGAGGGCCTATCAAGAGGGACCCGTTTTAGAAAGAGATGCTGGGAGGCTGGGATACTTGGATTCAGATAAAAATGTCGCTCTCTTAAAATAGGGCATCATGTCTTTGCTGTAGTCAATCCTGTAGCCACCAGAAACCATCCTTGCTTGTGGTTTTCATGGGGAAGCTCTTCTGGAGTCAGCAGTTAAGGAAGTCTTCCCAAAATAATATAGTCTGATAGATAATTACAATTGATCTTGGTCAACAGGCTGAAATAGTATTGCTGTTAATGAAATTGCTCATCAAAAGAGAGGAAGATGGAGAACTCAACAGCTCTTATACGTTCTGCCTCTACGTCTAAGCTGCTGTCTGAAACCAGCTGGCCTGCAGATAAGAAGTCTCAACCCCAGCCATGGAAGATGTCCTACTTGGCAACCTCAAGATCCTGGTTCTTGCTGCCAATCCCAGTTCTGTAAACTAACACCTTGCACGTTGGAAAAGGCACTAAGTATTGGTCTTACACGACCAAGACAAATCGGCTGCAGAATCCAAGAGAGAAAAGATACAGGAGGAAATTTGTGGAGGAAGTTTGTGGACCAAATGAAACAAGACCATGTCATGGTGAAGGGACGATGAAGACCAACCGCAAGCCTGCATAGATGGTTCTCGAATTCAGGAAGAGTTGCTTCACAGTTCCTCAAGTTTGCTATCTGCTGAAATACTCCAGCAATATGTCTGTTCAGACAGTAACATCATCCTGCCTGCTGATCCAAGTCTGGCTTCTCAATCAATTCTGATCACTTAGTATACTTTGGGCGAGAGGAGTCCATTCCCTGCAATATTCTTTATTTAAAACATTTATGTACCGGTAACCCTCCACTTCCAACAGTTCATTTAGTGACCGTTTGAAGTCATGACGGCATTGAAAAAAGTGACTGATGACCATTTTTCAGACTTATGACCATTGTAGTATTCCCCACAGTTACAGATTTACATTCGGATGCTTGGTGACTGGTTCACATTTATGACGGTTGCCGTGTCCTGGAGTCATGTGATCCTGCTTTACGACCGCCTGGTAAGCAAAGTCGACAGGGGAAGCCAGGTCCCTTTAACAACCATGTTACTTCACAACTGCAGTGATTCACTTAACAACTGTGGCAAGAAAGGTCACGAAAGGGGGCAAATTTCACTTAACATATGTCTTGCTTAGCCACTGAAATTTTGGGCTCAGTTGTGGCCTTAAGCCGAGGACTGCCTGTATCTGCTTATCTTATCCTGAACCCAATCCGCAATTAACATAACTTCAGTATGAAATTGGAGGGATGCTAGCAGCAGTCTGAATGTTCTTAATGCCAGCCTCTCGCTGATTACGTGATCAGATTTTCTGGGCCATCTCCCCTGAAAAATTAACTCTGTTGCTAAAGGGGACGACTCCTATAAAGATAAGAATGGGGTGTGGATCCCCAAGTAGTAATTAAGATATTGCCACGTCTTCTCCTTAACATATAATCTGAAACAGAACAATGCAGTCTGGATTATAATATGTAGGTGAAAGCTGCAATGTGGGCAGTATCTTCTACAGCAGGGGTCCCCAACCCACGGTTTGTGGACCGGTACCGGGCTGCGGCATACCAGCAACCCGTCTGCACAAACAAGCAAAGCCCCATCTGCGGGATGAAGGCAGCACACAAAACCACAAACCCTCCAGTCTGTGGAAAAACCTCTCTCCACGGAACCAGTCCCTGTTCTACAGGACTGAGATTTCTGTTTTGTTCTAATGAAGAACTTTCTCCCTATTTTTTTTCCCCAAGAGAAACAATAGGGCAGGGTTGAAAGTAGGTGTTTACGCTCCAGATTACAGGACCATTCTAGAAAGAAAGAATTCACAGACTATCCCCAAAGTGCTTTTTCAAAAGACAACCGGACTTCCTTTTTGGTTTCGCTTCTCATCCAAGAAGCTTCTTCAGTTCGGACTGAATCCATCCCAGAACTTCCTAACACACTCCTTTGGTCAGGGGTCTTCAAACTTGGCCCTTTCATGACTTGTGGACTTCAACTCCCAGAATTCCTCAGCCAGGCAGGCTGGCTGAGGAATTCTGGGAGCTGAAGTCCACAAGTCATAAAAGGGCCAAGTTTGAAGACCCCTGCCTTTGGTGATCTTGAATGACTCTGAATCTGCTGCCAAGAGAAGACCTAATTCTTGGCAAACTGCTAATAGCAAACATGGCAGAGATGAAAAGTAGAGGATGAAATTGTTTGGCTAAATATATTCAGATTGGATCTCTCCAGTGCTTGGACTGAACAACGTTTTCCGATTGTTCATATGATGTCTTTTACTTCACTGAGATGGGATATAATTGAAAGAAATATCAGATGATTTTACTTCCATGGTTAAAGCCCTATAATTTCACAGTTGGATCTGGGCACCTGTCACTGAAGTCTTTGAGGGCTACTTCAGCATCCTTCTAAACAATGAACTCAGCACAGAGAAGAGATAAGATTTTAATATGCTGGGCGTAACTGCAATTTGTTATTTCATTTCTCTCTCTCTCTCTGATGTGAATTTTAAGATTTCTCAGCCTACACAACTGATTTAAGTCTTTAGGGGCTCTGAGATACCAACCTCCTAGAACAGATGATTCCTTCAAAGATCTTCAAGATGTTCTGGAGTCTCTTATAGCAAGCAACAACCCCTACAGGGATCTTTTTGAATGAGTGCGGTGATTGTTTCTACTTTTGGAACAAGTAAAAAAAAAAGTAGCAATTTGGGGAGCTAGAATCTGTGCTTCGAAAACATTAATGTCCAGCTGATGTGAAATTTTATTCAAGAACTTAAGACTTGGGCATGGTCCAACAGATTAGGAACGGTCTTCCAGAAGGGTCTTACACAATTCTGTGAACAATTTCAGATGCGGTCCCCTCTTTTCTAGAGATTCTGTGCTATTTATCATGGGAATGGACAAGAGGTACCAAATCAAAAGTCATTGTAGATGATTGTAGGCCTCCAAAGAAATCTTCTTCTTAGCTTTGGTATCTTTGCGCCTTTTTTCAGGCAGAAGGTAGGGATTGAATGTCATTAGCTTGTGCTTTGTTCTGGGTCTTTGCTAAGTTCCTCTCTGCTCGCACTTGAATGTCTACATGAGTTTACAGAAGGGGGACTATAGTCAAGGCTATGGTCTTCCCAGTTGCAATGTATGGCAGTGAAAGTTGGACCATAAGAAAGGCTGAGTGCCAAAGAATTGAGGCCTTTGAACTGTGGTCCTGGAGAAGACTCCTGTGAGTCCCTTGGACTGCAAGGCGATCAAACCGGTCAGTCCTAGAGGAGATCAACCCTGACTGCTCTTTAGAAGGCCAGATCCTGAAGCTAAAACTCAAATACTTTGGCCACCTAATGAGAAGGAAGGACTCACTGGAGAAGAGCCTAATGCTGGGAAAGATTGAGGGCAATAGAAGAAGGGGACGACAGAGAAGGAGGTGGCTGGATGGAGTCACTGAAGCAGTAGGCATGAGCTTAAAGGGACTCCAGAAGATGGTAGAGGACAGGAAGGCCTGGAGGAACATTGTCCATAGGGTCGCGATGGGTCGGACACGACTTTACAACTAACAACAACAAAGTCCCCCTGTTCTGTAGGAGAAGGAGCTGAGCTAGAAGGTGGGGTTAAAAGTGCCATCAGCGTAGCCACAAGAGGCATATGAGGATTCTCCCTTGAATTCCGTTGACGCTTATCTAGCACCAATTTAGCTTTGACCATTACAGGTGCAATAACAAATTCTTCTGGGATTCGAACTCAACAAATGCTCCTGGTTATTAGCACTTGATATGTTCAATGCTGCTCTTGTTTATAGGAAAGATGAAAACCTGGATGGTCTGGCAGATGTTTCCATTTTCCTCTTGGAGGTGGAAAAGGATGGTTGTTGCTTCCCAACACTGAACCAAGTCTGTAATAGAAGGCAGAAGGAAGTCATCCCTAATCCAAGCAACCTTACAGCTGACTCCCTATAACCGCTTATCTGTGTACCTTCCAAAATCCTCCATGGAGAAGTAGAAGGAAGAAGTAGATAGATCTGGGAAAGGAATCACAAGGCCTTATAGTAAGGCACAGCTCTTAAAGAACATCAGGAAACCAACCACTTGCCCAAGTTGGATCATTCTAAGACCGAAGTGCTAAGGAAAGGAAAGGTTGATTCAGTCTTCCTACCAAGAAGAGGTTTTTATCCCAAAGATAAAGTCTGACCTCCTAAACTTTGGAGAGAGAAAGGATTTGAGCTTCCTATAGATTTTGAACATCCACA
>JAKJMR010000372.1:529930-540920 GCA_024449315.1 Daboia siamensis | reverse complement strand
GATAGATAGATAGATAGATAGATAGATAGATAGATAGAATATATAGAGATTGAGGTGAGAGATAGAAAGGAGAGACTGAGTTGAGAGATAGATAGATAGAGATAGAGACATATATAGATAAGAGAGAGAGAGAGAGAGAATATATACTGAGTTGAGATAGATAGATAGATAGATAGATAGATAGAGAGATAGATAGAGAGATAGAATATATAGAGACTGAGGAGATATGGATAAACAGATGTAGATAGATAGAGATAGATAGACATAGACATAGACAGATAGAGAGATGGAGAGAGAGGGAGGGAGGGAGGGAGGGAGGGAGGGAGGGAGGGAGGGAGGATAGAGATTATTCCTACTTTTTCTGGAGAGTTTCAATAGCCAATTTTAAGGCAGAAGTCCACCTTAAAAAGAAGAGGGATCCAACTGGTAGCCTACGAGGTCCCCTGTGAAATCGCAACACACACTCACCAGAGTTGAGCTTACGGCTCATTTCAGGAGACGGGGTTGGTGAGGGAAGGAAGTCCAAGTGAGAAGAGGTCGACTGAGTTGTCTCGTTTTGTGCTGTGCTCGATTCTTTGATGAACCACACAAGTGGGAGGCCACAAGATGGTTGTTTGTACCGGGCATGTTGCAAGGCATCCATCATCCAACGCATTTCTCGCCAAATCTCTTCCATTTGCTGCCCAAGAAACGGGAGCCCAAAGAATCAGACATGAATTTCAGAGAGCTGTGAGACCACACATTTGCCACATTTTGCCTCTCGTGGGTTTCTGGTAGAAACCCCAATGGTGTTCAAAAGCACCATCATCCAAAGCCCAAAGTGGAAGTTACAATGTGTTAAGACGCTCCATTAAAAAGAGGAATGGGTGGTACACGGCAAAGCCAAGCCATTATGTTGGAATGCCAACTGTTAACAGGAACAAAATTACGTCAGTGCTTCCTGATGACCTCGATCTCAAACCAGCCTTGATCAGTACTTAACTTGGCTAGGAGTTGTTTTTTTTAAAATGTTTTTTAACCTGGTGTATTTTAGACCTTCAGCCTTTAAAGTTACTAACTCTTTATATATTCCACCCACTATGACCGTAAGGTAGATTTCATTTGATTAGTGCGGCCTAGATTCTATCGACACAACTAGGACTTGCAGCTTGGGCAAGCGGTGAAGTATGTATCGATCCCACATTTTCTGCCTCATATTTTTTATTTATTTATTTATTTATTTATTTATTTATTTATTTATTTATTTAATTTTATTTGTATAAAATAAAATAATTTTAATAATTATTTTATTTTATTTTATTTAAAAATAATTTTATTTTCTGCTTCGTATTGTTGATCGGGATTCAGATCATTCCGATAAGTGGACTAAATATTCTTATGTTGAAACGACAGAAATAAAATTCAGGCCTTAGCAGGCCTTTGGAGTTGTGGAACCTTTGATAAAGAAACTGCAAGCTCACAGTTGAGCATTTGATCGTAGCCACGCAAGTATTTTTGTAACATCTGCACCTTATCTACCATAAGCCAGGTTACACAACTGTTACGCAACTAAGTAGAACTAAGAAACCTATGTATCCTTGCTTCAAAACGCATTTGGGGTTCTTCCAGCTTTCTGGCAGGACTCACCTTTGTCCAGTGCTAAATAAATGTGTTACCTAGAGAGAGAACTTGGCACTCTGCCTGTTTGTTCATGCCGAGCCACACCTGGTTCCTTGCTTCACAATACCTGTATATAATCCTGAACTTGTTGGTGCCGCTGCTTGGCAGTAGTTAGTTCGGAGTCCGAAAAGGCCTCCCTGAGGCTCTGTTGAGAGAGGAGCGATTCCAGTTCTAGAAATGCAGATACTTGGCAATACTGGCTAATGAACTCGTGGTCGTAAATGAAGAAGTGAACTAGAAAAGAAAGAGAAGGAAGGACGTGGCATGTCACGGGAAAAAAAAAAAAGCATCGAAGAAGCCGATTCTTGCATTGATTCAAATGAAAAGAGCCCTCTTATGATTTCTGATCTCTAGTTTAAGTGGCATTTGATGATGGGAGACCTATTTATTGGTAGCTTCAAAGCTTCAGCATCGACAGCTTTGTCTGTTAGTCCCAAGGTGCCTTTTTCAAGGGGCAACTGGACGTCCTTGTTTTTCTTGGAAGGCGTTTCGCTTCTCATCCGAGAAGCTTCTTCAGCTCTGACTGGATTGTGGGGCTGAAGAGGCTTCTTGGATGAGGAGCGAAACGTCTTCAAAAGAAAAACGAAGTAAGTCCAGTTGCCTCTTGAAAAAGCACCTCGGGACAACCATGATCACCATGGACCTTTGCACGTTAGTTATTCGTTCTTTCCAGATCGTTTTTCTTGGTTCAAAAAACAAAACAAAACACTACGTCTTTCCGTATGAAGTAGTGAGGGCATGCTTCAAAGAGGCAAAAAAATAAAATAAAAATCAATCTGAGTCAATTGTAAAAAAAATTGACCGCAGCGTAGTAGTCTGAGCTTGGCATGGGAAAATGCCTCCTTTTCTGGAGAAGAGAGAAAGCACAGTGATTTCATATAGGGAAAGAAAAAACACAGCAAAATATAGCATGATGGAATCTTGCCTTCAAGGAGGAAGACAACAGGGTCTTAGGACAACTCGCTGTGGCCACCTCGCCATGGCTGAATCCAGCTTGCTGGGGGACAACCGGCCGCATGCAATTCCACAAGGGATAACTCAACGCAATCAATGTCATCCGCCATTGGTCCCTCGACCCATTATTTCCATTTTTGTCAGTGGAAGCAATGTCGAAGAAATACGGCGGGTAACATTTATCGCACTGAGTTATCCTGCGTGGAATTGGCCACGGGGAGACGGCCGCTGTGAGATGGCCGCGGGGAGTTGCCCACTGTGAGTTGTTCCATTCCGGAGAGAAGGAATGAAGTCCTCCGTGCAGTTGCTCACCTATCTCGAAGATCTGAAGAGGAAGGGTGAGGAAGCCAGATCGAGGGGTATAAGGGTTCTGGCCAGGAGCAGTGCACACATCATCTGAAGGAGGAAGTAGTAGAAGAAAGGAAACCTGCCGTCCAAAGTCCAGAACTTCCTGACTGTACAGCCGGAAATCCTTGGCCTGAAAAAAAATTCAACCGTGGAAAATAGTTTTATTTGGTGTGAAGTCTTACATTGTAATTGACTTTCTCCAAGCTTCCAGTTGAAGAGGTATGAAACAAGAGGGGGGAGGGGATTCTCATTGCACCACCATATTTATTTTTTATTGCACTCATATTCTCCTTCTTTCTTTGCTGCTAAAATATTGGCCCAAAGTTACTCCAAGGTTACTCCATAACTATATGGTCAAGTGAGGGCCTGAAGATAGATAGATAGATAGATAGATAGATAGATAGATAGATAGATAGTTATAGTTATAGATAGATATAGATAGATATAGTTATAGATATATATAGATATAGATATAGATAAAGATATAGATCTATCTATCTATCTATCTATCTATCTATCTATCTATCTATCTATCTATCTATCTATCTATCTATCTATCTATCTATCTATCTATCTTCAGGCCCTCACTTGACCATATAGTTAATATATATATGATGTAGAATACAAATGCATTTTACTCGAGTAGGAAGCAAAGGAATTTGAACGTTTACCTACCAGCAGAAGCTAATGTTTTAGTGGCCATTTCCAGGGCTTATTCAATTTCCCCCTGAATTAGTTAGGATTGAAGAATGCCCAAATATTATGACAATTTGGGGCTGGTTAATGTTTTTTTAAAAATCAAATCAAATCCCTCCAACAAGAAGTTTTGTGGATTTTGAGCCTGACAAACAGACAAAGGATGTAGATCTGGATTAGTTAATATTTGTAAAGCTGATTTGCTTTAGAAGTGGGGCTTTTCAGGCTACAGATATGAGTCTCAGAAGAAGCTGTTCAATGCCTCACCCCCCATCCAATGTAATATTTCTGGTCACATAAGTGGTTCTAAAGTTTTATTGTGAATTGAACATTAAAATCTGGAGAGACACTGCGAGCAGATGTGGCTGAATTAATAATTTAACTTTCCCCAAAACTGAGGACAGGCCTTACTGGCATTGCCAATCATTACATACTTATTTATTTGATTCACGTCCCTCGTGTGAAGCTCTCAAGGAGAGGGTTACAAGTGGGTTGTTGTTCCCATGACAATAATTTACACCCTTTGACACGTGCGTTAATTTGATTATTGTTAAATGCACTCATATCAGGTCATCAAATATCAACAAGGCATCAACAAGATTGACTTGCCCAAGATCGGGGCCACTGCGGCCTTGAAAAGAATCTCCATCAAAGCTGCAAAGATGTCAATTTGGGTTCAGCCTTGGTTTTCATAGCTGCAAATTCAGAAGACCTTTGCCTAAACTTTATTGTCATGGATTGCAAGAATAAGATGGGACCAGTTCAGACATGCTATAAAATGCACAATATTTCTTTCTGCCTACCCACATAACGTGGCTCCCACCTAGGATCTACCTCATGAAGTGGGATGTTGACCAGTTGCATCAACTCTTTGATGGCCCGTTGAAGCTCCTGGAGAAAAAGCTGCTGAGAAGTTTCCAGTTCTTGCTCCGAGGGAATGGGGTCTTCCATGCCAGCCAGGGTCTGCAGCCATTCCCATTCCTCTCTTGAATGTGGGAGAACAGATAAATGCAGAGAGGAAATCAGGGAAGTAAATGCCTCCATGTTCACCATAGACAAGTTGATACAAACAATGGGCTTTGTAGTGTTGGTACTTTCCTACTTCAAGCAGCAGATAACCCTTTTGCTTAACTAATTGATATTCCATTCCATTAACTGTATACAGGCAATCCTCAACTTACAACCAGTCACTTAAACTACTTAAGATCCAGATTCAAAGTTCTAACAGATCCCACTTCCCCACACCACCACCCCAATGTAGAAAAACAGCAGGCTGAGCTGGAAGGCGGGGTTAAATGTGTTATCAGTTTGGAATCCTTGCATTGCCACAAGACACTCAAGTCCAGCCCCCTGTGAATTCCGTTCACCTTTATCTAGTGGCAATTTAGATTTGACCATTGGTTGACCAGATTCTTGTGTATGGGTAGCGATAATAAAACTCTTCCTGTGCTTTGAACTCAGGGAAGGCTCCTGGTTATTTGCATTCACGTGACCAAACTTTAGGCACTGGGCAACTGGACTGCATTTACGGTTGCTTGCAGCATCCTGATTTCACGTGACTGTGTTTTGCAATGGTTGTGTGGAAACCTGGCAGTTATTTCCAGGTTTTGGGGGTTTTTTTGTAAAACCATGCCCAAAGCAAACCACTGGTTTGGTTTATGACTGGTTGGGTTCATTTAACAACTACCTCAAAAAACTGTTGTAACTTGTCCGGTGTTTTATGACAGTCAACAAGTTACAATTGTGATGGCCAGGCTCCATCACGATCCTAAAATAAAGGCGACCTATATTTTGCATCTTTCTCCTCCATTTGCCATTTTGATTTGGTCAGCAGATGAACTTTCAAAAAAAATCTCAGCTCAGCCTAATCTGGCTACAGATGTAGAACTGCAGTTTGGAAGGGCCGCCAATAAAAATCAGTTCTCTTTCGAAAGTCCTACCTAGATATGTTGGGATTGCTCCGTATTTTCACATGACACAAGATGTTAGGCAATTGTTCAGGCACCAATACTCGAATCTGGTCAACTGCACTGCAGAGCTTCAGGTAACCCAGATAAAGTCCGGGCGGAAGCGCTTCACTGCTGTTCTGGTGGTAAGCTAATTTCTCCTGAAAAAAAAAATCATTCATAAGAAATGGCCATTGAGAGGATAGCCTGCTCTTCCCCTTGAAGTCTTGCTGAAAAAAAAATTCATGAAATCCAAGAAACGGGAAAAACACGACTATCAGGCACTAGGCTAGAAACCAGGTGATGTTGAGTTCTAGTCCTGCATTAGGTGTGAAAGCCTGCTGGGTGACTTTGGGCCAATCACCAGGAGATGGTAAGTTCTAGTCCTGCCTTAGACATGAAAGCCAGCTGGGTGACTTTGGGCCAATCACCAGGAGACTGGGAGTTCTAGTCTCGCCTTAGACCCAAAGGCCAGCTGGGTGACTTTGGGCCAGTCACCAGGAGATGGTGAGTTCTAGTCCCGCCTTAGACATGAAAGTCAGCTGGGTGACTGGCTTTCAAGCGCCAGGAAACAGCGAGTTCTACTTCTACCTCTTTCTACCTTAGGCATGAAACTGGCTGACTTTGGGCTGATTGCTAGGAGTGCGTGAGTTCTAGTCTCACCTTAGGCGTGAAAGCCAGCTGGGTGACTCTGGGCCAGTCACACTCTCTCAGGCCAGCCCACCTCACAGTATTTTTTGTGGTTTCCCCAATAAGAAGAAGGAGGAGTAACAGGCCTTTTTGCCGCCTTGAGTTATGTTTTAAAATAACAGTGGTGGAACAAAAACTATCTATCTCAGACATGTCAAACACAAGGCCCGGGGGCCGGATCCGGCCCGCGAAGTGGTTTCATGTGGCCCGCAAAGCCATCCTGGAAACAGTGAGAGAACGGCCCCCTCTGTCTTGGCCCTGGCCCAGAGACCCTCCTTCTGCCAGAGACCCTCAGATCTGTCCCACTCCTTCCCAGGCCCCCATAGGCACCCTTGATGCGAACGATGTAGAGCTGGCCATGCCCACCCAGTAGGCCATACGCACTCTAGCCACGCCCACCCAGTAGGCCACGCCCACCCTGGCCACACCCACCCACCCCCTGAGGGCAACCGCTATGCTGACGCGGCCCTCAATGAAATTGAGTTTGACACCCCTGCTCTATCTAAATAAGTAAATAAGAATCCACCCAGGGTTAAAAGACAGGTGGTGAAAGGAGAAGCAAATCAAACTGATCAATTTGAGTTAAAGCCTTGGCTAATCCTAGCAACCCCTCTGAAGAAAACGCTGGATGCTCCAAGCGCCTTTTGTCGTCGCGCAGATGCTTAGCCGCAGCAAAAGGAAATGGAAAGATAGAGAAATCTCCCGAGGGGTCGGGAAGAGAAGGAAGGGATAGGCATTCGTTGAAGGGGATTCTTTGCCTAAGACCTGCTCAAAGAGATGGGAGAACAACTGTGACCGGAAGCGGAGACGGCAAATGTCTCCACAAGAATTAGCTGAATCCCTGGTGGAAACCTCGGCAACTGGAGACCCATTCTTTCGTTTCTGCTGAGGGACACAGACCACAGGGAGAAAGTCAGCCATGAACAACATAAGGTTAAGGCTCTCCTGCCTCAAGATAGCTTAGCGGGATCTGAATTTTAATTTAAAAAAAGGGGGGGGGGGGCTTAGCCCCTTAATATAGTTTTAATGGCAGGGTTTTGTCCTGAATGATGAATAATATCTAAATATAAGATTGATAAAGTCTGCCACTGGTTATCTATCTATCTATCTATCTATCTATCTATCTATCTATCTATCTATCTATCTATCTATCTATCTATCTATCTATCTATCTATCTATCTATCTATCTATCTATCTATCTATCTATCTATCTATCTATCTATCTATCTATCTATCTATCGCCACTGGTATTTTACTTATTCACTTACTGACTTAATTATATACCGGTATGGGCCACTCATCTTAGCACAAGGTAACTGTGAGCAGCTTAACCATGTTAAACATCCAATGTATTTTCTGATTAGAGTGGAAGCCTCTTACCAAAATCCAAGCTCTCCTCTGGTCCACCCTAGCAGAGATAATCTACCTGGAGATACTCAGGATCTGTGACAGCCTCTGTATAAATCATTTCTCCTGCCATTAAGGTAGTATTTCTAAATCTTGGCAGCTTGAAGATGGCTGGAATTCAACTCCCAGAATTCCCCAGCTTTGCTGCCTGCAGAATTCTGGGAGTTGAAGTCCACCGAATCTTCAAGCTGCCAAGGTTGAGCAATGCCACTTTAAAAGTGATTATTTCCCCCTCTCCCCTCAATAACTGAAGGAAAACCTTGCCTTTTCTGCTAAGAAGGCCCAATGAGTTACCTGCAGGGTCATGAGAAGGACATCCAGAGCTGTAGGTTCTTCGGGCGAAGAGATTGACTTGCGACTGGTCTGGAGCTTCAAGAGAGGGACCCAGCGAACGCTCTCAAAAGCCTGGTTGGTCTTCACTTCTTTTAGGGTGACCACCAAAATGTTCCCCTGCTTGTCTTTGATGGGTTCAAAGAACACCTGGCCCAGGTCTTGGATTCCTAGCAGACCCTACACAGCAACCGAGAAAGAGGTGACAGCCTCACATCGTGTATCTACTATAGGTTGGCAGGCGCGCAATGCAGTTGGGCGTGTAATCGTCTAAGTCAGGGGTCTACAACCCCAGCCCTTTTATGACTCATGGACTTCAACTCCCAGAATTCTTCAGCCTGGCTGAGGAATTCTGGGAGTTGAATCCCATGAGTCATAAAAGGGCTGTGTTTGAAGACCCCTAATCTAGGCTGGATGTTTCATGTTTTCCTTGGTAAGAAAATGGCACAATCCTTTACTATGTACAGGTGGTTCTCGACTTGCAACCATTCATTTAGTGACCATTGAAAGTTGCAGGTAGTCCTCAACATACAGTAGCTCATCTAGTAACCGTTTGAAGTTATGACGGCATTGAAAAAAGCGAATTGTGACCATTTTTTTAATCCTTACGACCATTGCAGCATCTTCACAGTCACGTGATCAAAATTCGGACGCTTGGCAACTGACTCGTACTTATGACAGTTGTAATGTCCCGGGTGGGGGGTCACATGATCTCCTTTTGCGACCTTCTGACAAGCAAAGTCAGTGTGGAAACCAGATTCCCTGAACAGCCATGTTACTAATTTAACAACTAGAGTTGTTCAGTTAACAACTGTGGCAAGAAAGGTCATAAGATGGGACACTAGTCATTTAACGAATGCTTCTGTTTTAGAAACAGAACAGTTGGGTTCCATTCCATTCTGGTCGTAAGTTGGGCTACCTGTAAAATGTCACTGAAGTGACCATGTTTCACCCTTTTAAGATGTTGCAGGAGCTTAACTTGGATCTGCTTAATAACCACGTGATTCGCTGAACGGCCACAGCAAAAAAAAAAAAAAAAAAGGTCATCAAATCAGCCGTGACTTACTTAACCGTCGCCTTGCTTAGCGATGGAAATTCTGTTCCCAACGATGGCCGTTGGTCAAGGACAACCTGTGTGCGCTGGACAGGTGCGTCCTAAAATCTTTGGATCTGCTGTGTCTGAAAGACGCCGGTGTTTACCTGCATCTGTGAGATGGCCAGCAGCATCTTGAAGCGCGTTTGGAGAACGCATGAACAGGAAGACTGGGAGATGGCAACGCACTGTCGCAGCCACATGATTTCATCCCACATGCACGACACCTGTGGCAAACGCAACAAAAGGGTGTGCACAAATCAGGCAAAGGTTCTCAAGTTTGACACCTAACCCCCCAAACCGGGATCAACTCTGTCAAACATATATAAAAGCCATACTGATAGGAAGATTCAAAAGAGGCTATTTCGGCAGGTGACACTTCACCGCGCCTCGTGGGATGAAGGGAAAGAAACACTGCTGCTAAACTCTTCAATAACAGCAAATTAAAACCTCCTAAAAAACAGCAAATTAAAACTGGCTAGAAACAGTCATTATGCATCAAGCAGGCCATTATATCAAGTCAACAGCCTTAATTAACATATGGAGCCACTTTAGGTGCAGAACGCCTAAAGCCAGGGTGAGTGGGGGCGATACTTCACGTCTCCAGATGTTAATTGAAGCAAGAAAATCTGGTTCCAAAGGCAGATAGGTCTGAACACAGAGTCTTCCCCCTGGGAAGCTGTGCCGCAAAGGGCTTACCGATCACGGCACACCTGCTAAAACCGTTAAAATTTAAAAAAAGGAGCTCACCTTAGTGAACCAGAGGAAGTCCTGCATAAGCAAGCAGGAATAGGTGTCATCAATCTCCACCACCGGGATCTGGTCTTCGGGGGTCACCAGAATATTGTCATCCTTGTAGAAAATAGAGGCGAGATAGAGACCCCTGGGAAGTGAGGAAATAGGTTGTTCGTTTACCAAAATACAACGTGTAGAAATGCCAAGAGAAATGAAAATAATTAGGAAAGCAGGGGAGCGAGAAGGGGAAGAAGAAAAAGCGTAGGGTAAAAAGTGAAAATGTCTATGGAGATTCTCCATCCCAAAGGGGCTTTTTTTTCCTTCAGGAGGCAACTGGACGTTCTTGATTTTTCCTTGAAGGCCTTCATTCCTTCATCCAAGAAGCTTCTTCAGCTCTGACGGCCTGGTGGAGAATGGAAGGATTTAAATTCCTGGCAGGAAAGATTTATATTCCTCTCTGGCAAAGAGGGCTAGCAAGCAGATGACTGCAAGGAACAGAAATCCTTCCATCCTCCACCATTCAGTCAGAACTGAAGAAGCCTCTTGGACGAGAAGCAAAACGTCTTCACCGACGTCCAACTCTTTTTAGCTCAGTGGAATAAGGTAATAATATACAACCTCATTTTTTTCCCCTTACTTTTACGTAGTAATACATACTACCCATTTCTACGACGGCAAACCTATCTCATCAGCAAAACCCAAAACCAAAGTTTCATTTTTTCCCCCACCTCAATCGCAAAGTCCAGAAGCAGTTCCCAGGCAGAAACAAAACTAACTGTGTTCTTTTCTTTAATCAAAGCAGTTAATTTAGCCAACTCTGCTAACTCCATCAACTTTAGCAACCCTTCCTCTGTTGTGGGAATCAAAGCATCCTTCCGGAAGAGAGAATATACTTGTGAAGGATTCTCTCACCATGGATGATGGTATAGGGTTTCCTGCCTGAGCAGGGGGTTGGACTAGATGACCTCCAAGGTCCCTTCCAACTTCATTATTATTATGATGATGACGGAGAGAGACCTTCTCCCAACGTTTCCCCTTCGTCCTCACATGTCTGGGAAATATTAGTCTTTTTAATTATTATTATTATTATTATTATTATTATTATTATTATTATTATTATTATTATTATTA
>JAKJMR010000372.1:439429-449640 GCA_024449315.1 Daboia siamensis | reverse complement strand
CTATCTATCTATCTATCTATCTATCTATCTATCTATCTATCTATCTAGCAGTGTCCTGCCAAATCTACATGTAGTTCTCAATTTACAACCATTCATTTATTGACTGTTTGAACCTACAATGGCACTGAAAAAGGGACTACTCGATTTTGTAATAGCTTTGTTCCCAATGCCATCTGTCTGGTAAACTGTTGTTTCTCTGTGTCATATATGTGGGTATATGCATAATTCTGTATTTATTTATTTTTGTCATATTTATGCAGTGTACATTGGAGGTGGTGCCCTTTGAGAGCTGTGTGCAACTGAATTTCATTTCAATGTGTGCCGATTAGGGTACATTCAAAGTGACAATAATCTATTCTATTCTATTCTATTCTATTCTATTCTATTCTATTCTATTCTATTCTATTCTATTCTATTCCATATTTTCTATTCTATTCTGTTTTGTTATTATTCTGTTCTATTCTGTCCTATTCTGTTCTTCTGTTCCATTCCATTCCATTCCCATGGTGACATGATCAAAATTTGGACCCTTGGCAACTGATGGTCGCTGTGTCCCGGGGTCTCCTAATCCCCTTTTGCAACCTTCTGCCAAGCAAAGTCAATGGGGAAGCCAGATTCTCTTAACAACTGTATTACTAACTTAATAACTCCAGTGATTCTCTTAACAACTGCAGCAAGAACGGTGATGAAATGGAGCAGATCTCACTTAACAACTGTCCCACTTAGCAACAGATACTTTGGGCTCCATTGTGGCCGTAGGGTTGAGGACTACCTGTAAAAGTCCCATTTTGAGAAGCAGCAGAAAAAAAAATTCTCAAGTGAGAAAAATGGGGTGGGATAAGAAGAGCCCCCCTTTTGCCCCCAGAGCCAACCTCTCTATCTGTGGGTGGCCCTATCAAAGGCTTCCACCCCTCCTTGTCCTGAGGTCGCCGAGAGGCTGAACGTCAAGCCTCTCATTTCCAGTGAAACGATGCCGTAGACCTAGAGCAAGTCTAGAAAGGGATTTTTGTGATTCAGTAAAAACATTCCTGCTTCCAAGGCATGAAACCCCAAAAACTTTTACAGGCGACCGCTGTCTTCGAGTGTCTGCATATCTCCAGCCATCCTGGGAACGGGAATTGCAAAGACGCAGAAGGAAAGGAAGGACCGATACTGATGGTTTCTGGATGAGTGCTGTGTGACTATTGGCGCTTACTTAAAAGCGGAGAATCCTGAACGCGGCTCTGCAGCCAGCAGAGCTCGCCGGCGTCTCGGCCGTCAGAGACAGCAAGAGGAGCCTTCCGACTTCCAGCCAGGGTGGGGAAGAGAGAAATCGCACACCCCCGTCTCTCTCTTTTCTTGATTTTCTGGAAATTTTTATGCGAGCTGAAGTCATGCCTCGCAAAGCCGAGGCGTGCAACAGACATAAAAAAACAACAACCGTTCAGTGGGGAAGCAGAATATCACATGGCTGTAAGGGACTTGAGAGGGAACTCAACCTCTTGGCCAAGGCGAGAGGCCTTAAACCACCCTGGACAAATGGTCGTCCTTTTTTTTTTTTTTCCCCTTTCCTTGAAAACTTGCAGTGATGCAGCATCCACAACTCCAGAAAGCGAGCTGCTGCATCGATTAATCACTCTCCATTGTTAGGAAATTCCTCCTTATTTCCAGATTGGCTCTCCCTCCGAGGAGTTTCCACCCTTTGCATCTTGCTCTGCCCTCGGATGCCTTTGGGAACAAATGGGCCCCTTCTTCCTGGCGACAGCCCTTCAAGTAATGGGAGATGGTTATCAGGTCTTCCCCGAAGCCTTCTCTTCCTTAGGCTGAACATTGGGTCTTTGACTTATGACCACAACCGAGTCCGACTTTTCTGTTGATACGCGAGACAATTGTTGAATGAACCTTTATGATCAAAGTGCAACACGTGTACAGTGAGACTGGCTGAGCCTCCCTTCGTGCCCTCACCCCCACCACAACTCACCGTAACAACAAACCCACCATCTTGTTTCACCATGTGAGCTAATTGCACAACACACCGGCTTCGCAAGTCAATCATAAGGTAAAGGTTCCCCCGCACATGCGTGCTAGTCGTTTCCGCCTCTAGGGGCCGATGCTCATCTCCGTTTCAAAGCCGAAAAGCCAGCGCTTGTCCGAGGACATCTCCGTGGTCATGTGGCCGGCATGACTAGACGCCAAAGGCGCACGGTACGCTGTTACCTTCCCACCGTAGTGGTCCCTATTTTTCTACTTGCCTTTTTACGTGCTTTCGAACTGCTAGGTTGGCAGAAGCTGGGACGAGTAACAGGCGCTCACTCTGTTACACGGCACTCGGGATTCGACCCGCCAAACTGCCGACCTTCTGATCGACAAGCTCAGCGTCCTAATGCACTGAGCCACCGCATCCCAATCATGCATAGAGTTATTTCCCGTTCAGGAGCCTGACAGCCCATGGATAGAAGCTGTTCTTCAGCCTGTTAGTATGGCTGGCTATACTCCTGTATCTCCTACCCGACAGTAGGAGAGTAAAGAGGTACCGACCAGGCTGTGAGTCGTCCCTGAGAATTTTCCTCACTCTTCCAAGGCAGCGAGCCCTGGCGAGGTCATCCAGTGGCGTCAGGGGACAGCCCACGATGTTTTGTGCTGTGCTCACCACTCTCTGCAATATCTTCCTATCCGCGGCTGTCTGGCCAGCATACCAAACCACAATGCAGTGCGAGAGGACGCGCTCCATAGCAAACCGGTAAAAGAAGGTCATTAGTTAATGAGTTTTACCCCATTTTAGCACTTTGCTTGAGGCAGTTGAGAAGTGTATCACTGCAGTTGTTAATGATGCTGTTGTGAATCGAATCTGGCTTCCCCCATTGACTTTGCTTGCCGGAAGGTCGCAAAAGGAAATCACATGACCCCAGGACACGGCAACCGTCCTAGACATGAGTCAGTTGCCAAGCGTCTGAATTACGATTGTGTGATCATGGGGCTGCTGCAATGTTTGGGTGAAAATATTACTCTTAGTACAATCTTTGCTTGCTTTCGCCACCGTCCTCCTGTTTCTGTTTGCAGGTCTTCGTTGTTTGTGATGTTCTCCAATTCTTCCTCTTCTCTTCTGCTGTCTCCAGGCACTGCCACGTCCACTCTCCAGATTTTTTTTGTCTTTCTTATCGACAATTGTTAAGTCCGGGGTGTTATGTGGCAGGTGCCTGTCTGTTTGAATTCTCAAGTCCCAGAGCATTTTTTCATTTTCTATGTCTTTCTCTATTTTATGGTCCCACCAGTTCTTGCTTGCAGGCAAAGGACATTTCTTGCCGATCTTCCAGTGCACCATTGTTGTTCCTTTGTCATGCCGCTGCTTTTAGTCAGTCTGTGCGATCTTCCTGCAGAAGCTTACCAGGTGGTCCACTGTTTCTTCAGCTTCTTTGCATAGGCGGCACTTACTGTCTCTTGCTGTCTTCTCAATTTTGACTTTGTACGCAATTGTCCTTAAGGCTTGGTCTCGTGCAGCCAAAATTAGTCCCTCGGTCTCTTTCTTCAGCTTTCCTGCTCTTAGCCATCACCACCACCACCACCATCATTATCCTCATCCTCATCATCATCAAATTTATTTGCCAATCATCTTATAGTTCAAGGCAACACTTACTGGCTAACTTCTAGCGTAACAGAGAAGGACAGAATGGGATGGAGAGGGAAAAAAGAAAGAAAATCTGAGAAGTTGGGAGAAGAATCAATTGAGGACAAGCTACACCGTTTTTGATCATCCATCACCGTAGTGATGGCTAACCCAGGACTCCTATTGCTTAAATCATGGACACTTTGTATAGCAACTGTGCGGCTCAAAACCACACACGGTGGCCTCCCAGCCATTCCCTTTTCATCCAAAGCCTGCGGTTCGGTTCACATTCTGAAAACATACACCGGCTCGGATAGAACCACAAGCACACGCGTCCAGCCAACCCACAGGCAATATTTGTTCACCTAAGTTAGTGCGCGATGATAAATCGACAACGGATGGCAAGGCACGAGTGACTGAACAGGATTGTCTCTGGCTGCTTTGCACGAACCTAATTCCTTGGAGTTGGAACGAGGTTTTTTTTTTTAAAAAAAAGAACCTTAACATTTTACTACTGATGGATAAATGAAGGAGGTTTTGGAAGAATTCAAGCTATGCCGAAAATAAATAAATAAATAAATAACCCCAGAAGATGTTCAGTTTCCAACTGGCACTTTTTTCCCCCCCCTTATGCTTACCAGAGTTCCTATTAACAGTACAATGCCTGTGCCATTTAATAAAATTATACCTGTGTCCCTCTTGAAAACAAACTCCTCATCAAGAGAAAAAGAAAAATAAAGCGGAAGAAATGACCAGAGTTTTGCCCTTGCATCAGTTTGTACGCAGCAACTTTATACCATCCCTGCGAGACCTTACACAATGCTTCCTTCAAAATTACAACCATCTTCCCTTAAGCTTTCAGAGCAGAGATGTAGAGTTTGCCTTATGCTGTGGCCCACTATTTTGGGGGTTCACGTGACGTCCATCGTCCCTCCTAAAGAGGGAAGGGAGGAGAATTGATCGGTTTTTACTCAGTGCATATCCTGTGTGTGGTTTTCAAGTTACAATGGCCAGCCAGGAGGCAGGCACTCCAGTGACCAGTTTCACTGTATATACAGGTAGTCCTTGCCTTAGGACCAAAATGGAGCCCCACATTTCTGTGGCTAAGCAAGAAAATTGCTAAGCAGGTTTTGCCCCATTTTATGACTTTTCTTGCCTACTAGGAGTCCTCCATTCCATTCCATTCCATTCCATTCTCTACTCTACTCTACTCTACTCTACTCTACTCTACTCTACTCTACTCTACTCTACTCCTATTCTATTCTATTCTATTCTATTCTATTCTATTCTATTCCTCTCTTCTCTTCTCTTCTCTTCTCTTCTCTTCTATTCTATTCCATTCCATATTTTCTATTCTATTCTATTCTATTCTATTCTATTCTATTCTATTCTATTCTATTCTATTCTATTCTATTCTATTCTATTCTATTCTATTCTATTCCTCTCTTCTCTTCTCTTCTCTTCTCTTCTCTTCTCTTCTCTTCTCTTCCATTCCATATTTTCTATTCTATTCTATTCTATACTATTTATTCTATTCTATTCCATATTTTCTATTCTATTCTATTCTATTCTATTCTATTCTATTCTATTCTATTCTATTCTATTCTACCCTACCCTACCCTACCCTACCCTACTCTACTCTACTCTACTCCATTCCATTCCATCAATTGTTAAATGAATTTGGCTTCCCTATTGACTTTGCTTGTCTCCTCCCCTCCCTTCCCTCCTCTCCTCTCCCCTTTCTCTTTCTCTTTTCTCTCTGCTTTCTCTTTTCCTTTCTCAGTCCATTTCCCTTCCCTTCGCCCTTTCCCCCCCTTCCCCTTCCTTCCCCTTCTCTTTCCCATTGTAGTCTACTACATTCTTCTCTTACAAAGACTAATCTAGATCAATGATTTGGGCAGCTTTTTGAATCCAGATTTTTTTTTCCCTTTGGCAAGAAATTCTTCTCCTCGCGCCCACCCACCCCACCCCCCAAAAAATTTCCTCCCTGACTTTTACTAAAACATCACTATCTTCCAAGTAATTTGGTCCTTCAAACAACCACCACCACCACCAAAAAGCTGTTAGCATCTTGTTCCTTTAAATCGTTTCCCTCCAGAGATTATTACAGGCGACCTATTGGACGGTGACAATAACGTTCATTGTAGCGCATGATAAAAACCTTCATTCCCAAATATCTGAGTAATCATAATAGCTCTCCATAAGGTTAAATTGTGGGTTCTGCCCTTCTTTAAAGTCTGATGACGTTCCAGCATTGGGAAACACACAGCTAGCCTTTAATCAGCCAAAACAAAAGAGAAAAAGAAAAATCTCCTCTTTAATCAACGTTTCACCCTTTTGTAGACGGTCCCATATTCTTTCTTCCTGGAATGCATCTCTTTGAAGACCGTCTTGCTGACTTCTCCAGGGTGGAGGGAACGTCCTGTGGTTCAAAGGAATGTTGCCATCCGCACCACTGTGTGGTGCGTGAAAGGCACTTGGTCCTGTAGACCAGGGCTTTTCAACCTTTCCCCCCATTGTACCACTTTTAGGATATGGCAACATGCAAGGATCAGAAGGATCAGAAGGTCGGCAGTTTGGCGGGTCGAATCCCGAGCGCCGCGTAACAGAGTGAGCGCCTGTGACTCGACCCTGCTTCTGCCAACCTAGCAGTTCGAAAGCACGTAAAAAATGCAAGTAGAAAAATAGGGACCACTCCGGTGGGAAGGTAACAGCGTTCCGTGCGCCTTTGGCGTCTAGTCATGCCGGCCACATGACCACGGAGACGTCCTCGGACAAGCGCTGGCTCTTCGGCTTTGAAACGGAGATGAGCACCGGCCCCTAAAGTCGGAAACGACTAGCACGCATGTGCAGGGGAATCTTTACCTTTACCTAACATGCGACTACCACCAGTCGCCTAGAAAGGTGTCAAAAACTTGATGGCCAAAAAAAAAAAATGAAAAAAGTGATGAAGTACAGCTAGTCCTCGACTTACAACAGTTCGCTTAGTGACTGTTCGAAGTTACAATGGCACTGGAAAAAGTGCCGCCCAAGCCACAGCCCAGCAAGACGCCTGCCTGCCCGCCCAGCGGCGCTCTTCCTCCTGTCCGAGGTTTTCATTGTTGTGAGCATTTCTGTTGAGGATTGGCAGCAGGGGTGGGGTGGGGGGGGTGTTTGGTTTTTATTTCCCCCATCTGCTGGGTGGGTTGCAGCAGGTTTTGGTCACTTCACATGACCCTGGGACACTGTGACCGTCATAAATATGAATCAGTTGCCAAGCATCTGAATGTAAATCACCAGACCCTGGAGATGCTGCAACATTCCATCTGATCAGCACTTCTGGGCTCAGCAGAAGCGCCGGGATCAGTGCTGAGCTCCAGCTGGATCCTGGTGCTGATCCTGGTGCTTCCGCTGAGCCCTGACAACCCTGCAGCTCCAGCTGTCTCTCGCTCAGGCTTGTGCAGTGCTGCCACCGGTTCAGCTCATTCCCCTCCACCGCTACCACTTTTCTAGGATGGTCACCTGCCACCTGCCAGGTGCCAATGTACCACAAAATACGGGTGTTTGGCAACTGACACGTACGTAGAATAGAATCACCACTTGCTATCTTCCCAGCTGGCTACAGACAAGCAAAGTCAATGCGGGAACCTAGATTTGCAGGACAACTAAACAAGAAGGACTGGGGGGATGGGGGGGGGGGGACAGGACATGATAGCCGTGTTCCAACATCTCAGGGGCTGACCCAAAGAAAAACAAGTCAAGCTATTCTCCAAAGCTCCTGAAGGCAGGACAAGAAGAGAGAAGCAACCTAGAACTAAGGAGAAACTTCCTGACAGTTGGAACAATTAACCAGTGGAACCACCTGCCTCCAGAAGCGGTGAATGCTCCAACACTGGAAGCTTTTAAGAAGAGACTGGACAGCCATTTGTCCGAAATGGTCTAGGCTTTACTGCCTCAGCAGGGGTTGGACTAGATGACCACCAAGGTCACTTCCAGCTTTATTATTATTATTAACAGCCTGCCTCCAGAAGTGGTGAATGCTCCAACACTGGAAGTCTTTAAGAAGAGACTGTACAGCCATTTGCCTGAAATGGTATAGGGTTTCCTGCCTGAGCAGAGGGTTGGACTAGATGACCTCCAAGGTCCCTTCCAACTTTTTAATTATTATTATATTACTATTGTTGTTGTTGTTGTTGTTGTTGTTGTTGTTGTTGTTGTTGTTATTATTATTATTATTATTATTATTATTATTATTATTATTATTATTATTATTATTATTCACTGAACAACTGCAGCAATTTGCTTAACAATAGTAGTGGAAAGATCATATAACTGGGCAAAGCTCAATTAACAACCCGCCTTGGTTAGCAATGGAAATTCTCTCAGTTGTGATCCTAAGTTGGGGACTACCTTTACAGAAAAGATTTCTTTGAAGTCACTTGGTGGTAGCCTCAAATTTTACAGCCCAGATCTGATAGCTCAATCAAATACATTGCAACCACTGAGAAGTGATTTAGGTTCAGATGTATTATTGGGATAGAGACATGGGAGCGTTTCATGTCAACTTCTGAATTATTTTATGAGCAACAATAGAAAATTTCCATTTGTATTGCAAAGAATTACAATGTGGTTGGTTGGAAGCAGGCACTGTGGCTTATAATCCACTTTCTGCCTTAATAGGATGCTTGAAGCCAGCCAACCATGCACTAATGAACTTGGGACATCAAGGGTTGACTTATTGACTAAGCCACAGTTCTGTTGAGTTCAAACATTACATAAGGTTATAAATCTCTGCTTACAAACCACAATGACAGGGTTTCTATGCTAAATCAGAACTAAACAAACCGTATCACGGCCCAGTATGATATATAAAGGAAGATAGATGGTATTTGCAATTTGGTGTGCATTCCTAAAATAAAATGCGTTTGGGATTGGCATAGGTTGTTTGATAGCAAGCATACCTCCTTAGTCAATGTGTCTAAAGAAAGAGGGTCCAACTGTGGCCACTTTAAGACTTGTGGACTTCAACTCCCAGAATTCCCCAGCCAGCCATGCTAGGAAATGAAGTCCACAAGTCTTAAAGTGGCCACGGTTGGAGATTCCTAGTCTAAAGCATGGATGGGTGCAGTTACCTGCCATGCAGATTAACTCATATCTAGAGTTTACTCAAATTCTTGTTCTTACAACCTTTAACTTGGTGAAATGGTGCATTGTAGGGCAACAATTTTTCAATCAAAGTGCCTCAAATGGGTTAACTTACAAATGTGGGGGGCCCACGACTCCTATTTTAGAAAACGCTTTATAAATTTTATAAAACGTTTTATGCCATAAAAAGACCGTAAAACCATTTATGACCTCATACAAAGTACTAACAGAGTTCGCACGAGCTATTTTCTCTGAAAATCTCCCTCAATCTGTAAGAACTTTTCAAGTACATTAGAAACTCTGGATTGTTGAAAGCATTGAGGAATCTAGGAAGGAAAGATGCAGTCTTGGATTGTCTGGTTTTCGGATAGTCAAAGTTGTTCTGAACAAGAGATCTGAATATGTCACAGCCGCTGTTGTTAATATCTGGATGGGCAGCCACAGTAGCAAGCTAGCAACTTGAACTTAACATTAAAGGTAAAGGTAAAGGTTCCCCCACACATGCGTGCTAGTCGTTTCCGACTCTAGGGGCCGGTGCTCATCTCCGTTTCAAAGCTGAAGAGCCAGCGCTTGTCCGAGGACGTCTCCGTGGTCATGTGGCCGGCATGACTAGACTCCAAAGGCACACAGAACGCTGTTACCTTCCCACCGTAGTGGTCCCTATTTTTCTACTTGCATTTTTACGTGCTTTCGAACTGCTAGGTTGGCAGAAGCTGGGACGAGTAACAGGCGCTCACTCTGGATTCGACCCGCCAAACTGCCGACCTTCTGATCGACAAGCTCTGCATCCTAACCCACTGAGCCACCGCGTCCCTATGAACTTAACATTATGTTCCATCAAAAAAATCTTTCCGTGTATTCATCAGGGATCCAGAAGTATTCCCAATCCGAGGCAATATTGTGCTCTTACAGTGGACAAATGATCTGTATTTGCTGAGATCTGACAAGTCAAGCAAACGTGAGGTTTGTCTGTGTCACGCCGTGATGAAGCTGAACTAAACACCTCTTCTTAAAATATCCTCTAACTTCTGAGAAAGGCTCTTAGGTTTACAAAGCTGATAGCTGAAAGCTATCATCATATTGCCAAACAAGAAATTACATGGCTGCCAACTTCCCGAGTGGGAATTCATAGCCGAGTCAAGATGTGACATCAAGTACCAGCTCTCTGTTTTGTTTTGGGTGGTATGCCTGACTGCAAAATGCCTTTGGAAAGAGGAGCACAGAAGGAGAGAAAAAGGAATTTTTATTCCCTCTTCTAAAACTACTCCCCCTTGCATCCTTACAAAAACAAAACAAAACAAAACAAAACCCTCCTTGTTTTTCCCTAACACAAAAAAGGCACAAAATTTATCATTTCCCCCTGCCTGAAAATACGTTTTAGGGGCATGATTTATTTCAGGGAATCAGCAAGAAGGGAAAAAGGCTTAGATGTATATCCTGCCAGCTTTTCATTTGTAAAAACTTCCACTTCTAATCATAGAACTTATTTATTGATATTATTTAT
>JAKJMR010000372.1:429261-439419 GCA_024449315.1 Daboia siamensis | reverse complement strand
ACCTATTAGAATAAAACTTCCACTTCTAATCATAGAACTTATTTATTATTAATATTTATTATTATTACCTATTAGAATAAAACTTCCACTTCTAATCATAGAACTTATTTATTGTTAATATTTATTATTATTACCTATTAAAATAAAAAAGTTCTATTCTAATCATAGAATTTATTGATATTATTTATTATTGTTACCTATTAGAATAAAACTTCCATTCTGATCATAGAACTTTATTGTTAATTTTATATTATTATTACCTCTTAGAATAAATAGGGACGTGGTGGCTCAGTGGGTTAGGACGCTGAGATTGTCGATTAGAAGGTCGGCAGTTTGGCAGTTCAAATCCTGAGTGCCGCATAGCAGAGTGAGCGCCTGTTACTCGTCCCAGCTTCTGCCAACCTAGCAGTTCGAAAGCACGTAAAAATGCAAGTAGAAAAATAGGGACTGCGACGGTGGGAAGGTAACAGCGTTCCGTGCGCCTTTGGCGTCTAGTCATGCTGACCACATGACCACGGAGACGTCCTCGGACAAGCGCTGGCTCTTCGGCTTTGAAACGGAGATGAGCACCGGCCCCTAGAGTCGGAAACGACTAGCATGCATGTGCGGGGGAACCTTTACCTTTATCTTTATTAGAATAAAACTTCCACTTCTAATCATAGAACTTATTTATTGATTTTATTATTATTACCTATTAGAATAAAACTTCCATTCTAATCATAGAACTTATTTATTGATATTATTTATTACTATTACCTATTAGAATAAAACTTCCATTCTAATCATAGAACTTATTTATTGTTATTATTAGAATAAAACTTCTACTTCTAATAGTAATGGAACAAAAACAGGAGCGTGAAAAGCCTTCAGTAGTTTGAGAAGGTAAATTAGAGCAAGGGAATCCTGCAAGGGTGGTGTGAAAAAAGATCACAAGTCACTTTTTCCAGTGCTGTTGTAACTTTGGACAGTCACTAAACGAAAAGTTGTGAGTCGAGATCTAGCTGTACCTGAGCATTGTAGCTATTCGCACCGACATTATTTTGTAAGCCATTTTAAAACAAGGTGCGGTTTAAGGCTGAAGACAGTAACACTCCAGGGCAAACCACTGGAGTGGTTTGGCAATAAGGACAACTGCTGCTGAGGTCTTCCAGTCCAGAGGTCCCCAACCTTTTGGGCAACAGGGACCGGTTCCATGGACAGAAGTTTTTCTGTGGACCGGAGTGGGCATGGTTTTGTGTGTTGCCTGCATCCCGCGGATGGGGCTTTGCGTGTTTGTGCAGACTGGTCCACGGACCGGGGGTTGTGGACCCCTGCTTTACACATTTTCCAGCCTCTTTTAGCAAGGTGGAAATCTGACATGACGGGAGCTCGAAATGAGCCATCAAAACATTCCAACCTCCCCAGGCACCCTAAATTCAAAGTCGCCCCTTGTCTAAATCAGCCGGTGGCTGAAGCAACACAAACGATAGCTCCTCACCGGTCCAAAATACACTTGCGAAGAGTTGCTTTCCATTACTTTTTACAGCCGACTTTGTATAATTTCCATCTGACCACTCTTTGACAGAACAGCCTGAGCGCTCAAATATTTTATGGCATTTTTTTTCAAAGAGAGAGAGGGGGGGGGGGGGGGGGGAAGGTTGGGAGGCCCTGGGGGGGGGGGGGGGGGTTGGGGAAAGGAAAAACTTTGGACAGAAACAGACTTTTTTTTTTTTGGAAGGTAAAGATGCTGTTCAGTCAGGGCCAATTTTTGGTGACTGCATCCATGCAGTTTTCTTGGCAGGATTGGAGAAGGAGGTTGCCATCACCGCCTCCTGGGGAGACTGTATTTATTTATTTATTTAACTTCCCAGTCTGGTTCCTCAACTCTGGAATTCCCAAAATGCCGCCCATCCAAGTCGAAATCCCTCCCAACCATTCTTAGCTTCTCAAAAAAAAAAAAAAAAAAAAAAACCCAGCCAAACTCAACTAGGTGCTGCTGAATGCTGAGAGGCTGAACTGTTTAGGAACATTAAAGACAAGATGTTTAGGGCTTTGGCCTAGAGGACACAACACAAACAACGACAATAAAAGACAGAAAAGTATCCTACTGGTTAGATCCTCCTCCTCCTCCTCCTCTCCTCTATTAGTTTTATAAAGCTGCCAAATCAAAAGACATGTGATGATGTACAGCAGGGTGTTCCATGTTTATATCTAGGGAACCAGAGTCTAAAACATATGAAGAATGGCTGCAGGAATTGGGTATGTCTAGTTCAGGGCTTTTCAACCAGTGGTACGGATACCACCTGTGGTACATGGGCACCTGGCAGGTGGTACGCGGTCATCCTAGAAAAGTGGTAGTGGGGGAGGGGAATGAGCTGAACTGGTGGCAGCACCGCACAAGCCTGAGCGAGAGATGGCTGGAGCTGTCGGGGCTCAGCGGAAGTGCCAGGATCAGCACCAGGCTCCAGCTGGAACTCGGCACTGATCCTGGCGCTTCTGCTGAGCCCAGAAGAAGTGCCGATCAGCTGGAATGTTGCAGCATCTCCAGGGTCTTGAGATTTACACTCAGATGCTTGGCAACTGATTCATATTTATGGCGGTCACAGTGTCCCAGGGTCATGTGAAGTGACCAAAACCTGCTGCAACCACCCAGCAGATGGGGGGAATAAAAACCAAACACCCCACCCACCCAAATCCCGCTGCCAATCCTCAACAGAAATGCTCACAACAATGGAAACCTCGGACAGGAGGAAGAGTGCCTCTGGGTGGGAAGGCAGGTGTCTTACTCGGCTGTGGCTTGGGGGGGGGGGCACTTTTTTCAGTGCCATTGTAACTTCGAACAGTCACTAAGTGAACTGTTGTAAGTTGAGGACTACCTGTACTTCATCACTCTTTTCCTTTTTTTTTTTTTGGTCATCAAGTTTTTGACACCTTGCTAGGCGACTGGTGGTACTCGGATGTTGCCATATCCTAAAAGTGGTACAATGGGTGAAAAAGTTGAAAAGCCCTGGTCTAGTCTAATGAAAGGAAGGACCAGGGGTGACATGATAGCAGCTTTCCAATATCTAAGGGGCTGCCACAAGGAAGAGGGGGATCCACCTATTCTCCAAAGCACCAGAAGGCAGGAGAAGCAGCAACGGATAGAAACTAATAAAGGAAAGAAGCAAGCTAGAACTCAGGGGAAATTTCTTGACCGTGGAATGGCTTGCCTTCAGAAATGATGGGTGTTTCCAAAAAAAACAGTCAGTGAGGGAAGCTGACTTCATTTAATGGCACCACGATTCGCTTAACAACCGCAGTGATTAGCTAAACCAGAGGTCCCCAATCTTTGGGTCACCAGGGACCACTTCCGTGGGGAGAGGTTTTTCTGTGGACCGGAGGGGGGCTGGTTTTGTGTGCTGCCTGCATCCCGCAGATGGGGCTTTGCTTGTTTGCGCAGCCTTTTTGCTGGCATGCTGCAGCCCGGTACCGGTCCATGGACTGGGGGTTGGGGACCCCTGAGCTAAACAGCCAGGGATGAAAGGAAATCAGGCATGACTCACTGAACCACCTTGCTTAGCAACAGCAATTCTACTGCCAATTGTAGTCGTAAGTCGAGGATTACCAGTACTAGCAATGGAGCGGCCCCAGGGAACTCAGACTGAGAATCTATTAGCCATGCTTACCGTTTGGGAACGACCAAATAAATAGCTCTAAAGGGACATAAAGTTAACTTCAGATGCTTGTTTGCGTCGCCTTAATTCGGGATCCTCTCCTCCCCTGTGCACTCACACCCTGGCTGTTTAACTTGGCAGTGGGCAACTGCATAATTTGTTTCCATTGCAATGAAGTCCTAATTAACTGGAATAAACTTTTTACACTAAGTGTGTTTGTTTAATAAACTGGCCCTTTCAGAGCCTCACCGTGAGCCGATTGATGACTCGAGGGGAGTGTAAAGTCGCCGAAGACTTGGGACATTAAAGCTACACTGTCTAAGCGGGCCAGACTTGAAAAAGCCCTCTCTGTGTTTGCAAAATCCAAAAAGACGCATCAGTTGTCTGGCTGGGGACCCGGACTTCAGCTTCAGGGCTTCACAATTTCTGCCCAAGATCTCTTCTCCCATCACCTCTTGAGTAACCTCAAGCCTGTTGGGCTTTTACAGGTAGTCCTTGACTTAACGAGAGTTCATTTAGTGACCGTTCAAAGTTACAGTGGCACCGGAAAAAGTGTGGTTTCTTCTCTCCTGCTGACAATCTTTGTAGCAGCCCCACGAACACCTGATCAAAATGTCAAGGTATAAAGTACCTTAGTAGAGGGCGAAGGACCGTGCTTCAGAGGATGCATGATGTGCATGAAGGAAGGAAATAAAACACGACGCATAATGTTATTAAATACCTTTTAATTAGGTAAGGTAAAGGTTCCCCCGCACATGCGTGCTAGTCGTTTCCGATTCTAGGGGCTGGTGCTCATCTCCGTTTCAAAGCCGAAGAGCCAGCGCTTGTCCGAGGACTTATCCGTGGTCATGTGGCGGCATGACTAGACGCCAAAGACGCACAGAACGCTGTTACCTTCCCACCGTGGTGGTCCCTATTTTTCTACTTGCATTTTTACGTGGTTTCGAACTGCTAGGTTGGCAGAAGCTGGGACGAGTAACAGGCGCTCACTCTATTACGCGGTACTCGGGATTCGACCTGCCAAACTGCTGACCTTCTGATCGACAAGCTCAGCATCTTAACCCACTGAGCCACCGCGTCCCTTTTACCTTTTAATTACAAAAATATAAAAACTAAATACATATTATAAAGAGAGAGCTAGCTGACTACATCCTAACGTAACAGACAGTAACAGCAAAGTGTGAAGGATAATAAACAATAACTTTTTCTAGACATGCGCACTAAACAGTCTGAAACCATAACATAACTGGTCATATGGGATTCACTATGGTTACCAGATAAGTTATCACCACAGGTGGAAAAAGCAGGGGAAATGTACAGTTAGAAATGAACTTTTCTGACGAACAAAAAAAAACAACGTGCAGTGACATTCCCCTTCTTTCGTCAGCAAAGTGAAGACTCAAGTAAGACACATCTTCTCACGCAGATACTCATGCTGGGCTGTAGGAAGTGCTTGTTCAACATATCAGCAATTTGATCACGTGTAGGCACATACTGTAATGTCACAAAACCTTGTTTATCCAGTTGTCTTATGTTTTGATATCGGATGTCAATGTGTCTTAAAGCCAAATTCATAAGTCGTTTTCATTTGCCTTCAAAATATAGACATCAAGGTCATTTGATCTAATTTGATGAGCTTAAATATGGCGGTGGCTGTCGATTCGCTGCTCCGTCATTGCAAGTAATGGGATCCAGAAGTAAACAGTAGAATTTATTTTTAAAGGTGGAGGTTCATAAATATGAACCAGTTGTCCAGGGTCTTTAATAAGAGCCAGTTGGGTGTAGGGGAGAAGGTGCTAGCTGGAGTTCTAATGCCGCCTTAGGCCTGAAAGCCCACTGGATGACTTTGGGCCAATCACCAGGAGATGGTGAGTTCTAGTCCTGCCTTAGGCGTGAAAGCCAGCTGGGTGACTTTGGGCCAATCACCAGGAGACTGTGAGTTCTAGTCCTGCCTTAGGCGTGAAAGCCAGCTGGGTGACTTTGGGCCAATCACCAGGAGACTGTGAGTTCTAGTCCTGCCTTAGGCATGAAAGCCCACTGGGTGACTTTGGGCCAGTCATTCCTTCCCAGCCCAACCCACTCACTGGGTTGTTGTTGTGGGGAAAATAAGAGGAAGATGACAAAGTAATAGGTACCACCTTGACTTATAAAGTAATAACGGTGAGATAAAAACGATAAGCGAAGGAGAACGAGATTCTGATTTTTCTTGCTTTACAGCATGTCGAAGCTCGCCACGGTGCCTCATCGTAAGAATCTCTTTCTCGTCCACACCTGTAAGCCACAACAAGTGAAGTAGGCCAACCAAACAGAAGACTGTCAGATCAAACAGGGATGGTCCACCGTGTTGCTCTAACATTCGAACTCCCCAAATGCAAAAGGCAATTGAAGTGCCACTGGTCGAGATTGCCAATGAACAACAAGAATGTTATTAGGACACCAAACACATTGGAGTGATATATCGGCTGCCAGAAAGGTCAGGTAAAGGTAAAGGTAAAGGTTCCCCCGCACATGCGTGCTAGTCGTTTCCGACTCTAGGGGCCGGTGCTCATCTCCGTTTCAAAGCCGAAGAGCCAGCACTTGTCCGAGGCTGTCTCCGTGGTCATGTGGCCGGCATGACTAGACGCCAAAGGCGCACGGAACGCTGTTCCCTTCCCACCGTAGCGGTCCCTATTTTTCTACTTGCATTTTTACTTGCTTTCGAACTGCTAGGTTGGCAGAAGCTGGGACGAGTGACAGGCGCTCACTCTGTTACGCAGCACTTGGGATTCGACCCGCCAAACTGCCGACCTTCAGATCGACAAGCTCAGGTTCCTAACCCACTGAGCCACCGCGTCCCTTTTAGAAGCCAATAAAACAGTAAACAGAGAACAAATGTATTTCAGAAGCCGCACTGCTGCACAAAACAGAGGGAAGGGGATCGGGAAAAACAAACAAACCCCACTCTCAGAATAAAGCATCCAGACTGCAAAGGAAGAAATTTCAAACGGATGGATAGCACAGGCTTCAGAGCAGCGGACAGATCCACAGATTGTCCTTGACTTACGAACACAGCTGGGAGCAGAATTTCTGGCGCCAAGCCAGGTGGGTCGTTAACTGAGCCGCACCCAGCCTTACGACCTCTGGGGTGATGGTCGCTGTGTGAATCACTGCAGTTGTTAAGTCAATCGTCTCATTGGGTCAGTGAAGTCTACTTTCTCCCTTGACTTTGGTTGCCAGAAGCCGGTGTGTGTGTGTGTTTGTGTGTGCATGTGTTTGCATGTTGTCACCACTGGTGACCACCTGACCCTAGGAGGCTGCAACCATCATTAATTCAGGCCAGTTTCCCAGTGCCCAAATTGGGATCCGTGGACCGTGGGGATGCTGCAATGCGAGGATTGGTCTTAAGTCCCCCCCCATTGTTTTTCAGTAACACTGCAACATTAAACGGTCGCTAAATGAAAAGTTGTAAGTAGAGGAGTTGCCTGTAGTAAATGCATTCAGTGCTCTAGTCCAGAGGTCCCCAACCATTGGGGCACCACGGAGCGGTGCCACGGAGAAAGGTTTTTTCCGTGGAGCAAAGGGGGTGTGGTTTTGAATACTACCTGCATCCCGAGGATGGAGCTACGCTTGTTTGTGCGGTCCACTTTGCTAGCATTCTGCGGACCGGTGCCAGTCCACAGACCGGGGGTTGGGGACCCCTGATCAAGTCCAGGGCTCATCCATACATCTTGAAAAGGCACCCCGAGATCGACCAAAGCCCTTTTCAGGCATTACAAAACCCCGGTGCTCATTACGTCAGCGCTTCAGATAACCTGCTAACATTCCTGAAATGGGGTACATGATAGCTAGCTGTTGGTTTTCAGCCTTTGTTATGCTCAGCACTCTGTTGTGTACATGCACAGTCCGTTATGTGCACGACAGAGGGCTAAAACCCAACATATCTTAACATCTGTCTAAAGTTCATACTCCTCTAATTGGCTGAGTTAATCCTCTAAATTGCCCTATGGGTGCACAGGAAGAGCCAATTTCCTCTAGGGCAAGGGGTCTTCAAACGTGGCCCTTTGATGACTTGTGGGCTTCAACTTTGAAGTCCACAAGTCATCAAAGGGCCACGTTTGAAGACCCCTGCTCTAGGGGTTAAAGCACCAGGCTAGAAAGCAGGAGAATGCCGAGTTCAAGTCCTGCCTTAGCCATGAACGTTAGCTGGGTGACTTGGGGCCAGTCGTTCTCTCTCAGCCCAACCCATCTCATAGGGTTGTTGTTGTGGGGGAAATAGGAGGAAAGTGTGTTGGATATGTTCTCCTTAGGTAAGGTAAAGGTTCCTCCACACACGCGTGCTAGTCATTTCCAACTCTAGGGGCCGGTGCTCATCTCCGTTTCAAAGCCGAAGAGCCGGCGCTTGTCTGAGGACGTCTCCGTGGTCATATGGCCAGCATGACTAGACGTCAAAGGCGCACGGAACACTGTTACCTTCCCACCGTAGCGGTCCCTATTTTTCTACTTGCCTTTTTACGTGCTTTCGAACTGCTAGGTTGGCAGAAGCTGGGACGAGTAACAGGTGCTCACTCTGTTACGCAGCACTTGGGATTCGACCCGCCAAACTGCCGACCTTCTGATCGATGAGCTCAGCGTCCTAACCCCCTGAGCCACCGCATCCCGCATCTTCTCCTTATTTAATAGTAAAGGCAGGGTTTACTTGCTCATGGAATTAGGCAATCCTTTCTGGGACTAAGAGTACCCAAGAGTCTGCTGGTGTCTGGGTGGGTAAAACAAAAGCCAAGGGGGGCTAGAATAGGGCCTCTGGGGTTTGGGGAGCCCCTGAATTGGCTATTGAAAAAAGGCCCCTGTGGCAGTTAGCCCAAGAAAAGGACTTCTACAGGCTTGGGAATTTTCTCCAGGACCTTCCCTGAATTACTGGAAATATCCCCTGGAGAGTTTGACTCCTGCTCCCTCCCTCCATTCATCCATCATGGTGATGGTGATGATGATGATGATGATGTTATCCAGGAGGCATCCAGGACCATCCCCACACTCCTTTTTTTTTAAATAAAAAAAAGAGTTCTTAAGCTCCATATCCATGGGGAGGGGGGGAGTGTCTGAAATCTCGGCCAGGCAAGTTGGGGTTGAAACCAAACATTGCAGAAAAAGCCGCTGCTCTGTTCCAAAGTGAAAGCATGACTTGCGTTTCTATAGCAACCCCAGTGGTGGTTCTTTTTTTTTTCCTCTCTTTTTAAATCGTATCTCTTAAAAGCGGTAGAAAAATAAGGGGGAATGTGAAGCCTTCGGGGGGGGAGACATCCATTGAGAGGGTCAAGAAAAGTCAAGGATGGTGGTCGGGACACCCTTTTCCTGCAGTTGTGCCAAGAGGAGAGAAGCTTTGGCCAGGATCGGCTCGATATTTGGCAGCTTCTGTGCTGTAGATCAGAGGTTCCCAACCTTTTGGGCACCAGGGACCGTTTCTGTGGAGAGAGGTTTTTCCATGGACCAGAGGGGGCCTGGTTTTGTGTGCTGCCCGCATCCTGCGGTTGGGGCTTTGTTTGTTTGTGCAAACCAGTTGCTGGCATGCCGCGGCCCGGTACTTGTCCACGGCCTGGAGGTTGGAGACCCCTGAACTAGACAATGCCAGGGCGTTAAACCATCCTTCAATTGCTAGCTTAGTGTTAAGGGCAAATGCAGCCAATAGTTACAATAACCATGCTTGTAAAGCAGAGGTCCCCAACCTTTTGGGCACCAGGGACCGGTTCCATGGACAGAGGTTTTTCCGTGGACCGGAGGGGGCATGGTTTTGTGTGCTGCCTGCATCCCATGGATAGGGCTTTGCTTGTTTGTGCAGACCAGTTGCTGGCAGGCTGCAGCCCTGTACCGGTCCACAGACCAAGGGTTGGGGACCCCTGCTGCCAATTCTGCTGAAGCTTTCCTGAAACCATAACTTCGCTAGGTCTCCAACATTGCTGTACAGACGTAGTCCTCGGCTGATGAGCACAATGGGCACCAGGAGTCCCCTTTGCTAAGTAAGGGGGTTGTTCGGTGAATTGTGCCTGATTTTAGGATCTCCCCCCCCCCCCATGGTGTTTAGCCAATCTCGGCAGTTGTTAAACAAATTGCGCAGTTGTTATGCAAATCCAGCTTCCTCCATTCTTGGAAGCCGGCTGGGAAGGTCACAAAGGGTGGCCCCAGGATGCTGCAATTGTCGTAAATACGAGCTGGTGGCCAAGCCCCCAAATTTTGATCACATTGACCTTCGCGACTATGGGGATGCATAATGGTTGTAAGCGTGAGGACATTCTTCAGTGCCGTTGTAACTTCTAATGGTCACTAAAGAAATGGCTGTAAATCAAGACAACTTGCAATCTCAACAATAGAGCACGTTGGCATCACCATAAAAATATCAGTTACAGTAGTCTGCGACAGTTGAACCAAAACAATTATTTTTGCTAAGTGAGAAAAGTTTTTAGGTGAGTGTTGCTTCATTTTTCCTTGCCATGTTTGTTAAGGGAATCGCTGCAGTTGTGAAGCTGGCAACACCGTCGTTAAGTGAATCGGGCTC
>JAKJMR010000372.1:398031-408785 GCA_024449315.1 Daboia siamensis | reverse complement strand
TCTATTCTATTCTATTCTATTCTATTCTATTCTATTCTATTCTATTCTATATTATTCTACTCTACTCTATATTATTCTACTCTACTCTATTCTATTCTATTCGCACACCTAGGTGGTCTCCTACTTGATTGCATATGCAAGATGTTTGAATGTGCAGCACTTTGTTCATCTCCAATGATATACAGGTAGTCCTCAACTTATGACCATTGATTTCCTTTGCCAAGAAAGGCAGTTGTTAAGGTAGTCTCACCTGATTCAATGAACTTTTTTGGCCACAGTTAAGTGACACCCACACTTGTTAATCAAATCTGGTTTCACCTATTGATTTTGCTTGTCAGAGTCCGGATTTGCTTGACAACAGGGTGATTCGCTTAACCGCAACAAAAATGACTATCAAATCAGATGCGACTGACTCAACAGCTGCCTTCCTTAGCAAAGGAAAATCTAGCCCCCCCACGACGGTTGTAAGCCGAGAACTTTCCAACAAGCAAAATCAATAGGGGGAAACCAGCTGGGAAGGTCACAAATGGGGATCACACAACCCAGGGACCCTGCAACAATCATAAATGACATGCCAGTTGCCAAGAGCCAATTTTTTTTTATAGGCGATCGTGGGGATGCTGCAAAGATCACAAGCAGAAGGATTGAGTGTGAAGTCACTTTTTTTTCCAGTGTGATTCTAACTTCAAACAGTTGCTAAATGAATGTTTGTCAAGTCAAGGACTGCCTGCTTAAACTTTCCAGATCATTTCTGTAGCATAGGATTGGACTAAAGGCCTTTTAGACTTAGAATAACAGAATTAACAGAGTTGGAAGGGAACTTGGAGGTCTTCTAGTCCAGCCCCCTGCTCAAGCAGGAGACCCTGTACCATTTCAGACACATGACTGTCCAGTCTCTTCTGAAAAACCTCCAGTGACGGAGCACCCACAACTGTGACTTTAGCACGGGCTGACTAGATTGCTGATCACAAACAGTGAACATTCTTCCTTTGCTAAGTAGGAATCTCAATCCGTAAAATAATCCTAATTAATGATGTTAAATTCTAGTAGGCCTAAACAAAGCCTTAAAAACAACTCGACCATCCCAATCCTCCTCCTTAAACCGATTTGGTCTCTTTAGCGTGTAATCCACAGAGACCAACCAAAGACGTTATTCAGAGTCTCCTTTTTTTCGAGCAACCCCGACTGAAAGAAAAAGAGCCTTAATGTGAAAATGCTTCCAAATATCCTAGGAATGAGCCACAGTGCTGCTGAATGCCTTGAACTAAAGAAAGTTGACTGAAAAGAATAAATAGGAATGAACGCCTCCGTCTGGGTTTGGCCAGTTCCTCTGGATCCTTCCCAAGCCTGACCCATTGATCAACTCAGGCCTTGACACAAGCAAATGCCAAGTTTCCATCCCCACAACACTGTTGAAGAGATGTTTGCTTTTTTGAAACGCTTCAGCAAACTGTGGGAAGACCAGCCAGAAAGCAGATACGGGCATCCTGACAACATATTTCATGGCGAGCCAGCCTAGGCTAGTCAACAGAAGTCTGGCTTCTAACCTAACCATCCTGAGAGTAAATGGTTGCAGTTACAGGACACATACTGTAAGCCCAAATACTACCGTCTTATGAAATGACTTACGGGGGGGTGATCCCCTTAATTTACAAGTATACTGGTTGAAGGCAGCAGAACAAACATCCGAATAATAGAATAACAAGAGTTGGAAGGGACCCTGGAGGCCTTCTAGTCCTCAAGCAAAAAAGCCTACACCCATGGTGGTGAACCTACAGCACACGTGCCACAGGTGGCACGCAGAGCCCTCTCTGTGGGCACGCGCGCTGTCACCCCAGTCTTAGACCTTCAGCTGGGTTTCATAAAACCTTTTCGCTTTAGGCCTCCGCCACTGTGTGCAAAAAAAAAAAAAAAAAGGTTCACTCAATCAATCAATTTCAACTTTTCGCGGGGAAAAAAAAGATCTCGGAAAGTTGGGATTGATTGATTGATTGAACTTTTTAGTCCCATCCAGTCTGCCATTGCCACCGCAGCCACGCCCACCCAATGAGCCACGCCCAGCCAATTGGCAAAACCCAACCAATTGACCATACCCACCCAATGGGCCACGCCCACCCAGCACCCACCCAATACCCAGCACCCAACAAGTGGGTTTTGGGTTGCAGTTTGGGCACTCGGTCTCTAAAAGGTTCGCCATCACTGGCCTACACCATTTCAGACCAATGAATCTCCAGTCTCTCCTCGAAAACCTCCAGTGCACCCACAATCTCTGAAGACCAACTTCCACTGGTTAATTCTCAAAGGTGCTTTTTTTCAAGAGGCAACTGGACTTCCTTGTTTTTCTTCGAAGACGTTTTGCTTCTCCTCCAGGAAGCTTCTCGGATGAGCTGAAGAAGCTTCTTGAATGAGAAGCGAAACGTCTTCCAAGAAAAACAAGGAAGTCCAGTTGCCTCTTGAAAAAGGCACCTTTGAGACAACCGTGGCCTGGATGGCCAAGAACCTCCACAGACCACTAGTTAATTATTCTCATTGTCAGGAAATTTCTCCTTAGTTCTAGGCTGGTTCTCTCCTTGATGAGTTTCCATCCGTTGCTTCTTGTTCTGTTTCAGACACCATGAGTTCTAGTCCCACTTTAAGCACAAAGCCAGTTGGGTGACTTTGAACCAGTCCTTTCTTCTCAGCCTGAGAAAGGAGACAGCAAGGGCCAACGATTTGTAAAAAGGTTGCCAAGAAAACTGCAAGGACTGTATAGCCACAAAGATTTAAGACTGACCAGAAAACATAAAAAACAGGTGGAGTGTCAAGGTTCCGACAGACAAGAGTTGACCCAGACAGATACAAATTTAGAAAAGAGAGAGAACGATGGAAATGAAAACTAAGTGGTTGTGATTTGCAAGTCAACTTCATATCTGTTTTGTGATGAGAGAAATCCATAATAACAGAATAAAGCAAATTATTAAAATACTTCAGATATGAAATATATATAGGTAAAGGTAAAGGTTCCCCCGCACATGCATGCTAGTCGTTTCCGACTCTAGGGGCTGGTGCTCATCTCCGTTTCAAAGCCGAAGAGCCGGCGCTTGTCCGAGGACGTCTCCGTGGTCATGTGGCCGGCATGACTAGACGCCAAAGGCGCACGGAACGCTGTTACCTTCCCACCGGAGTGGTCCCTATTTTTCTACTTGCATTTTTATGTGCTTTTGAACTGCTAGGTTGGCAGAAGCTGGGACGAGTAACAGGTGCTCACTGCTACGTGGCGCTCGGGATTCAACCCGCCAAACTGCCGACCTTCTGATCGACAAGCTTAGCGTCCTAACCCACTGAGTCACCGCGTCCCGTATATATAGATAGATAGATAGTCCTAAAATATACAGGAAGGGGAGCGAGTTCTGAGAAAGGAGTCATAGAATGATAGATCTGGAAAGGGACCTTGGAGATTTTTCTAATGCAACTCACTGTCCAAGACAGGAGTCCTTATACCATCCTGGACAAATGCGGTCCAACCTTCTCTTGAAAACCTCCAGCAATGAAGCACCCACAACTCCATCAAGTGAGGTGCTCCACTGATAGGTTGTTCTCAATGTTAGAAAATTCCTCCTCATTTCCAAATTGGGTCTCTTTCTGACAAGCTTCCACCCACGGCTTCCTTGCCAAGTCAACAAGACCTGTCAACCTTCTTCCATCCATATTGTACTTTGGGTTAGCACCATGTTTGTCAACCTTGCCAGCTTTAAGAGACAGAGGCTTCCAACTACCAACTGGATAGGCCCAATTCCCTGCCACTCTGCCTTTCCTTTCAGCTCACACTTCCTTCATCTGACGTTTTGCAATGAGATCTTCATTCATTCTCTCGATAGGGCCAAACCACTTCAATACATTTCTTTTATGCCGGTCATTCCTTTTTGGCCTGGACAAGTGTTGACCATCCCAAAGCAAGTACTTCCAGCTGCAGGCATGGATGTCTGTTAGCTGTCTGGTTCTCCTGGGAATTGTGTGATCAACTGATCTGGCCCATTGACTTTAATACTTATCATTACATTGACTTTTTAATTGCCTGAGCGCCCGACGATTCATTCTGTAGTTAAGAGCCTTGCCGCACATTCATCTGGTTTGCAGACAGATTCTTTGAGGAGGCTGAAGACTTTATAAGAGTAATATTGTTGTATTTACTTACGGCTCCTATCTGATCTTGGAGAGACATATAGTTCCTATCCACCACTTCGGCACAAAGGTTTCCTTTTAAACAGTCATGCGGTTGGTATGAAGATATGCGAGTCAGCCATTAGGAATGGGATATTTGCAGCCAGGTCTTTCAGATGCTGGAGCTTGCAGTAGATGACGTGAAGATTACATTAAGGCTGAACTTTTTTCCCCCTTTGCATTAAGCTTAAATCCTTATGTACCCTGCAAGTGATGGTTCTATGAATGGTAGTGCTATCTTTGTAAAAAAAAAAAATGTAGCTCATTAAAATATCCTTGTGTGCATTGTCAAGGGCTATCTGTCGTGCTGGAACACACCAATCGGTTAAAGTTACAACGCATTCTAAAACTGTTCGCCAACTTTATGGCAGTGATTTCCATGATATGCAACCTTATCGGATTACTTTAAAATACTAAATACCAGGCAGAGTTGATAAGACAGATTTTGTGTACTCTGGATTTTTATTTTGTACTCTGGATTTTTTTTTGGGGGGGGAGAAGAATCAGGGAAGGTCTTTTATTAAGAAAGGATGTGGCATTTATGCCTCGCTTTGTAATTATTATAACATTTTAAGGGATTCTTAGGAGTTTACGGAGTTCATTCATCTGTCTTAGAAGCTATATTTAAGCCTTTTCTTTTTCTGGTTTGCAATGTGGACAATCGCCTCTCTAATTTTACTTCCTAGTTAAGCTTAGGAGCATGTCACAATGAAGGATCTGGCTTTTCAGGATTAAGCCAACCTGCTATTTTGTTGTCCCCATTTGGCATCCTCTATTTCGGTGAACATGTTGTGACGGTTTCTAGCATTTGTCGCACTTGGTTGCAAGATCCATTTGTTCTGTCCTCTGCGCCCTGCAAGTCCGTCTAACAAAGCATCAGTGTGCAAGATATGACGGATTTATAGCAACCTCACAGAAATAGAGGCTGGATCAGGCTGAGAGGAGTGGACCGGTTCAAGATCACCCAGCTGGCTTCTTTGCCAGAGGGAGGACTCCGACTCGCATCTCCCCACTCCTCCTTTAGCACCTTCACCAATACAGGTAGCCCTCGATAGAGCACCTTAGTTGAACCCCAAATTATGCTCATCAATTGTGCCAGTTGGTAAGCAGGTCATCCCAATTCTACAGGTTTTTTTGCAGTGATCGTTAAGCAAAACACCATCAGAGAATAACAGGGACCTTGGAGGTCTTCTAGTCCAACCCATTGCTTGAGCAGGAGGCCCTACCTTCCCGGAAAAATGGATCTCCAATCTCTTCTTAAAAGCCTCCAGTGATGGAGCACCCACAACTTCTGAAGGCAACTCATTCCACTGGTTAATTGTTCTCATCGTCAAGAAACAAACAAATGCTGCTAAGCTCATTAAGCAAAGTCGTTATCCGTTATCCGCAAAGGGTGTCCTTGTTGGAAACCAGAAGTAAACGCTGATTTCTTGCAAAAAAAAACAAAAAAAAAACAGTGTAAATTGTGGTCACGTGGCTGTTTGTAAATGCAAACTGATTGCCGAATAACCAAAATGTGATCGCATGATCACAGGTGGGGACCCAGAACTTCGAACCTGGGTCTTAAGTACCTTTGGGGGCGGGTCCATTGAAACTTCAAATGGTAACTAAGCCACCAGTCATTAATTGAGGTTTAGCTCTACACTATACCGGTGCACCCTCCCTCTCTCTCTCTCTCTCTCTCTTTCTCTCTCTCTCTCTCCCTCCCCCTCCCTCCCTCTCTCTCTCCCCCTCTCTCTCTTTGTCTCTCTGTCTCTCTGTCTCTTGTCACCTTCATATGAACTTTAACCCAAAATAAATTCTGCCCAAAATGCTATCACATAACCATGGATGGAGCTGGGCCATCAGAACTTCAAATCTGGGTTGTAAATAACTTTTGAGGGGTCTGTTGAAACTTCAAATGGTAACTAAGCAACCAGTCATAAACTGAGGACTAGCTCTAAATCATAGTGGTGCGCTCTCCCTCCTCCTCCTCCTCCTCCTCCTCCTCCTCCTCCTCCTCCTCCTCCTCCCCCCTCTCTCTCTCGTCACCTTCATAAGAATCTTAAATCCAAAATAAACTCAAGCTAAAAATAAGCCAAGAACAAACCCTTGCTAATCCTGATGTTTTTCCATGATGCTCACATAGAGATTCCAGGATAGAAAGAATGTGATCCTTCCCATATTGAAGGATCACTGTGGGTGATTTCAAGAAACGATATAAAATCTAATTTGGAAAAAAACCAGCTCTCTTTCCATCGATAAAATATGAAATTTGACAGCATGCCACACTGTCAACAGTTATGCTTAAAAGAATGCAGATATCTGGCTGCTTTATTATCTCTGTCTGCCTTCAGAAGCTTCATGGGTATAAATGTTGAAAAATACACATTTTCAGTTCAACTCTGAAAAGTTCTAAATTATCAGCAAGTATATGTCAGATTGATTCAAAGAGCTAAAGAAGTGCAGTCGACTGCTGGAATAAGTCCTTGGTCACCGAATCTTAACTGCGGAGCATTTTAACATTTATACAGCTGTTATTTATTGTTCATTACCATTCAGTCTTTCCTTGAAGCCATATTTATTCCCAATCCAATTCAAAGTGCTGACTCTGGGCTAAAAAGTTTAGTAAAGTCTTTGTAAAGGATCTTGGTAAGACAGGCTGAGGAAGACCGGTGTGGGATGTAGCAGAGGGTCCGTCCAACAGCCCATAATGTGTGCATGTGTGTGTGTAAATTTTTCTTCCTTTCTGTAACTTTCTCCCAGAGCAAGGACAGCGGCACTGTGCAAAAGACAATTTAAGAAATGGTTGTCCCCTTTGAAGAGTGATAATTACCCAGGCTTAAACCAACTTCAAGTTAACCTCTGTATTTTACTTATTTGCTACTAAAGTTCTTGTTGAATTTATCTAAAGTTCTTGTTGAATTTATCTGTTTGCATCCTCAGGCTAACCCAAAGAGTGCATTATATTGCAAGAAGTTTTTGAATTGAGGTACAGAAAACCCGCTAACTTTAAAAAAATGTATTAAAAAATCAGGACCAAAAATGCGTAAAAAAAAAAAACCCCACGGGACTATGGTGGTGGAACTGACATTTCCAAAATGTTCAGATCAGTTTTATTCGCAGAGTTGTGGCTGTTGCAGTATTCCCCTGGGATTGACATTTCCAATACACCCTGCCAGCTTCCCACAAATATTGTCAATGGGGAAGCCAGCGGGAAATCAGAAGCACTGCTGTTCCCCACCCTCCACCCCCACCCACACAGTCACTCTGTTTTCTGTTTAGATAACTAAATATTGACTTACTATTGAAGTTTGTTTGCCGGTACAATTATTAGGATGCCTATGCTTCTTAGATGATCACAAGCCCATCTAGTACAGGGTGACTTATGTCCCCAATTGACCCCAAAATTTATTGGGCTAACTGACACATTTTATGATCTTTCTTGCCACAGTTATGAAGTGAAACACTGCAGTTATTAAATTAGTAACCTGGTTGTAAATTGTATCCAGCTTCCCCCATTGACTTGGCTTCCCAGAATGTTGCAAGTGGGGATCACATCACACACACACACACACACACACACACACCGGGACGCTGCAACTGTCATAAATATGAGCCACTTGTCAAGCATCTGAATTTTGATCACGTCACCACGGGGATGCTGCAAGCGTTGTAGGTGTGAAAAGCCACTTTTTTCAGGGCTGTTGTAACTAAACTAACTGTTGTACGTCAAGGACTACTTGTGTCAGGGTAAAAGAAAAACACGGTCAGATTAAAATTTAATGTTAGTTCTGGACACACCCGACTGCACTAATCTTCATGGGTGACCCAATTTTAATTTTAATTCTGGTCAACGATTTCACAAATGCCCTAAAATTTTCTTTTTTTCTTTTCTTGATTTGATCGTTTCATCAGTTGCTATTTTACTGTCTCTTTTTTTCCCCCTCCCCCAGTGGGAATCATTGCTAAGGGCTCTGCTAGGGAAGTTACACAAAACAACAACTGTTTTTACGTTCAATTGCAATTACACGAACAAGCAATTGTGCCTGTCAGTGTGCTAGCTCTGGTTTTACAGGCAAGCACTAATTTCCTGTCCTCAAACTCTGCGAAGACGTTGAGGCTTCCCTAACTTCTGTCGTTTTCCTGTATACACAGTTGATTAAATGAGACTTGCAATTAAAAAGGGCAGGGAGGCAAACAAAAGACACCACAAACAAAACAGTGACATCCCCTCCCCCCCCCCAAAACAAAATTCCAGCCTCCCTTAAATCTTTCTTCAAATCAAACCCAAAGGAGAACTTTAGATACGGAGTTAAGTCTTTTAACTGAGAGAATTCTTAAACGGAACGTACAATTAAAGTCAGAGGCCGTACTTTTTTTTTTGTTTGTTTTGTATGATGGACAAACAGATTGGGCAGAAAAAAAGTAACATGGACAAGATGCTGAGATCCTAGAAAGTGTGCAGAGAAGAGCAACAAAGATGATGATGATGATGATGATAGTAATAGTAGTGATGATGATGATGGTGAAGGAAGGGACTTTGGAGGTCATCTAGTATAGGCAAGATACCCTATACCCTTTCAGACAAATGGCTATCCAATCTCTCCTTAAAAGCTTCCAGTGTTGGAGCATTCACCACTTCTGGAGGCAGGTTGTTCCACTGGTTAATTGTTCTCACTGTCAGGAAGTTTCTCCTTATTTCTAGGTTGCTTCTCTCCTTGATGAGTTTCCATCCGTTGCTTCTTGTCCTGCCTTCGTGCACTTTGGAGAATAGCTTGACTCCCTCTTCTTTGGGGCAGCCCCTGAGATATTGGAAGGCTGCTATCCTGTCCCCCCTCGTCCTTCTCTTCATTAAACTAGACATACCCAATTTCAGCAACCATTCCTCCTCATGTTTTAGCCTCCAGTCCCCTGATCATCTTGGTTGCTCTTCTCTGTACTCTTTCTAGAGCAGTGATGGCGAACCTTTCAGAGATCGAGTGCCCAAACTGCAACCCAAAACCCACTTATGTATCGTCAGGTACGTGGTGGGCGTGGCACACTGGGTGGGAATGGCCCACTGGCCTATTAGGGGGGCGTGGCTTTGGTGGTACCGGCAGACTGGGTGGGACTAAAAAGTTCAATCAATTCCAACTTTGCGAGATCTTTTTTTTTCCTGCGAGAAGTTGAAATTGATTGATTGAACGAACCTTTTTTTTTTTTTGCACATGGCGGTGGAAGCCTAAAGCAAAAAAGGCTTTATAAAAACCAGTTGAAGGCCAAGGACTGGGGCGACAACCCACAGAGAGGGCTCTGTGTGCCACCTGTGGCATGCGTGCCATAGGTTTGCCACCACGGTTCTAGAGTCTCGACATCTTTTTTACAATCATGGTGTAAAAAAAGACGTCTGGAGGCTAAATCATCCAATGAACAGTTGCAGGAGCTTGTTCATGTCTAGCCTAGGGAACAGAAGGATTAAGGCAGTGGTTCTCAACCTTTCTAAAGCCGCGACCCCTTAATACAGTTCCTCATGATGTAGTGACCCCCTACCAGTAAGTAATTTTCGTTGAAATGTCATAACTGTAATTTTGCTACTGTAATTAATTATAATATAAATATCTGATATACAGGATGTATTTTGCATAATGACTAATCACAAAGACAAAATGTAGTTATATATTATGAAATATTTATTGCTAATTACAAATAAATGAAATATTGTCTTGAAGCATGGCGTAACATGGATAACAGGTTTAATATAACAGTAAACTATATTGCTACACTTTGCAACAGTATGCATAAAAAGCCAAGTCTGCGCGACCCCAGGGAAAGGGTTGATCGACCCCCAAAGGGGTCGCGACCCCCAGGTTGAGAACCTCTGGATTAAGGGGACATGATAGCAATCTTCCAATAGCTGGCTGAAACTGTGAAGGGGCAGGAGAATTCACTTGCCTTCTCAGGCACTACGAAAGTATTGTGTATCGGGTTCTGAAGTGTAGAGGAGACGCCAGACAGATGAATACAAGTGAACTATTGCTTTATTGGCAATCTTGTCTGTACTGGGGAGTTAGGGTGTACATGCAAGCTTATATACTTTCATACATCCAATCAGATTGAACCTAACAATCCCGCCACCAAGACTCCCGCCAGAACTGTTAAGAGTTCAAACATGTGAATAGTTGCTTTCCCAAAACCTAATACACAACAGAAAGAAACTAGCTCAGAATACTGCATCCAACTATGGTCACTTACAATAACAATTTTTTTAAAAGAAGGTGCTGAGTCCTTAGAAAGCGTGCAGAAAAGAGCAACAAGATGATTAGGAGGCTGGAGGCTACTTCGTATGCTGAACGGTTGCAGGAACTGGGTTTGTCTACTCTAGTGAAGAGAAGGACTAGAGGCAGGGCTTTTTTTCTCATAGAACGTTCAGAACGGAGTTCCGGCACCTTTTTGGGATGGAACCTTGTAGGGTAGGCAAGGCGGGTTGTATGACACGTGTGAGTTCCGGCACCTTTTTCTTTTACAAAAAAAACACCATGGATAGATATAGATAGATAGATAGATAGATAGATAGATAGATAGATAGATAGATA
>JAKJMR010000372.1:386343-398021 GCA_024449315.1 Daboia siamensis | reverse complement strand
ATAGATAGATAGATAGATAGATAGATAGATAGATAGATAGATAGATAGATACAGGGCTTTTTTTGTCATAGAACGCTCAGAAGGGAGTTCCAGCACCTTTTGTGGGATGGAACCTTGTAGGGTAGGCAAAGTGGGTTGTATGACGTGTGTGATTTCTGGCACCATTTTTTTGATAGATAGATAGATAGATAGATAGATAGATAGATAGATAGATAGATATAGATATAGATATAGATATATAGATATAGATATAGATATATAGATATAGATATAGATATATAGATATAGATATGGCTTTTTTTCTCATAGAACGCTCAGAAAGGAGTTCCGGCACCTATTTGGGATGGAACCTTGTAGGGTAGGCAAGGTGGGTTGTATGACATGTGTGAGTTCTGGCACCTTTTTCTTTTACAAAAAAAGCACTGACTAGGGGTGACGTGATAGCAGTCTTCCAATATTTGAGGGGCTGCCACAAAGAAAGGGGTGTGTGTGTCTATTCTCCAAAGCAGCAGAGGGCAGGACAAGAAGTAATAGGAGGAAGATCATTAAAGAGAGATCCAAAGTAGAACTAAGGAGAAATTTCCTGACAGTGAAAACAATCAATGAAATAGGTTGCCTTCTGGACTTGTTTTTTCTTTTTTTTTTTTTTTAAAAAAAAAAATAGACTGGACAACAATTTTATTTATTTTTATTTTTAATTCCATTTATATCCCGCCCTTCTCCGAAGACTCAGGGCGGCTTACAAGCTTAGCAGTAGCCTTCATTCTATGTATATGCCTGCTTATTAGGGCTTTCACACACACCACCCAAGCGGCATTATTACAAAGTCAGCTTATTGCCCCCAACAATCTGGGTCCTCATTTTATCTACCTCGGAAGGATGGAAGGCTAAGTCAACCTTGAGCCTGGTGGGACTCGAACCTGCACTAATTGCAGGCAGCTGGTGTTACTTAAGGAGGCATTAACTGGGATGGTGTAAATAAGGTCTCCTGCCTTGAGGAGGCTGTCGGTCTGAAAGACCTCCAGCCCTATAATTCTATTTTCTATGTGCAGAGAAGGAAGAACTCACTACCACTATTAGCTAACTCAACCAGTGGTACGGGTACCACCTGTGGTACATTGGCACCTGACAGGTGGTACGCGACCATCCTAGAAAAGTGGTAGCGGGGGAGAGGAATGAGCTGAACCGGGGGCAGCAGCGCACACAACCTGAGCGAGAGATGGCTGGAGCTGCAGGGCTGTCAGGGCTCAGCGGAAGCACCAGGATCAGCGCCAGGATCCAGCTGGAGCTCGGCACTGATCCTGGCACTTCTGAGCCCAGAAGAAGCGCCGATCAGCTGGAACGTTGCAGCATCTCCAGGGTCTTGTGGTTTACATTCAGATGCTTAGCAACTGATTCATATTTATGACGGACACAGTGTCCCAGGGTCATGTGAAGTGACCAAAACCTGCTGCAACCATCCAGCAGAGGGGGGGAAAAATAAAAACCAAACACCCCCCACCCCACCCCTGCTGCCAATCCTCAACAGAAATGCTCACAACAATGAAAATCTGGGACAGGAGGAAGAGCGCCGCCGGGCGGGCAGGTAGGCGTCTTGCTCGGCTGTGGTTTGGGGGGCACTTTTTTCAGTGCCATTGTAACTTCAAACAGTCACTAAGCGAACTGCTGTAAGTCGAGGACTACCTGTACTTCATCAGTTTTTTTCCCTTTTTTTGGCCATCAAGTTTTTGGCACCATGCTAGGCGACTGGTGGTACTCGGATGTTGCCATATCCTAAAAGTGGTAGAGTGGGTGAAAAGGCTGAAAAGCCCTGAGCTAACTTTTTTTTTTTAACAGCCATAGAATGAAATTTGGGCTCAGGTGTTCCTGCTTCTCTGAGTTATACACCTTCTTCTTCTCCTTTAGGAGAAAAATTTTATTTCATTTTTGATGTGGAGGAGGAGATGGTGTTTCAAGAAAGATGGGGGAAATGTGATGACTCAGATCTGAGGCCTGAGGGGTCAGAAGTGATGGACAGAAACCCCTGAAGGATTTCAGGAAAAGAAAAAAGAGAGGCAGAATCCAGAGGAAGGCCATCCAGAGTCAACCCAGACAGAAAGACAGGAAGAGGCTAATGAGAATGGAGACAGGGATACTACTACATCGCCATAGTGACGTCATGCTGGACTTGCAAGCATCCCCAAACTGTTCCAAAACTGTGGGAGATGAGGACAAAAACTTGAGAAATAATAATGAGATGAGTTTTCATGCCTTGGAACGAAAGCCTGTCAAGCTTTGCATTGCTGACTAAGTCTGCTCCAATTTCTTTTCCTTCTGCTTGGTTTTAATTGGCAGAACTGGCGGTGGGGAAGCAAGGCAGGAATGCGAAAGCTGCTTTAAGACAACTCTGGGAAGAGGAATAATTGCATGAGTTTGCTTCTCTTGACCAGGCTGCAGAAGGCAACTCCGAAAGCTGAATAGGGTAAGACAGATCACCGTCCCTTACTATCAGCCCTCTCCAAATTTATCCTGGGAAATGAAATCTTCCAAGCTCCAAAGGAAGATATTTACCACATCGATACAAGTATTTGCTTAGTAACCATTTGAAGTCACAATGGCACTGAACAGAGGGACTTGCGACCGTTTTTCATGCTTACGACCGTTGCAGCCTCCCCACGGTCACGTGATCAAAATTCAGCCACTTGGCAACTGGCTCGTATTTATGATGGTTGCGGCATCCCGGGCTCACATGATTCCCCCTTTGCGACTTTCGGACAAGCATAGCCAATGGGGGAAAGCCAGATTCATTTAACAACCGTGTTACTAATTTAGCAGTCGTAGTGATTCACTTAACAATGGTGGCAAGCAAGGTTGTAAAATGGGTCGACATTCACTTAACAGCTGCCTTGTTTAACGGTAGGAATTTTGGGCTCAAGATGGTCGTAAGTCAAAGGCCACCTGTCATTTTATCCCTGTGTTTTCTTTTATCTAGTTTACCAAGGAATTGGATTCCATATTTCACTTTTGTCTTATATTTTAATATGGTTAAATCACTAATCCAGGGGTCCCCAACCTGTGGGAAACAGTCCACTACCAGGACGTGGCCTCTTGGCCACTGGGCCACATGAATGGCTGGCCAGTGCATGCACACACACACACCCCACTCTCACTAGAGCTGCCCTGAGCATTGCACAAGTGCTAGTGCTGCATTGAGCATCACGTGGGCACTAGCCCCGCCCCAAGTGTTGCATGGGTGCTAGCCCTGCCCCACAAGTCACGCAGGCACTAGGCCCAATCCCAGCATCACGCAGATGCTAGGCCCGCCCCCAGCATCGCACATGGACATGCGGTCCCATGCCTGCCCCTTCCTTTTCCTCTGGTCCGCCAAACTAGAACGGTTGGGGACCTCTGCACTAATCAATTAATAAATACATACATAAGGTAAAGGTAAAGGTTCCCCCGCACATGCGTGCTAGTCGTTTCCAACTCTAGGGGCCGGTGCTCATCTCTGTTTCAAAGCCGAAGAGCCAGCGCTTGTCCAAGGACGTCTTCGTGGTCATGTGGCCGGCACGACTAGACGCCAAAGGCACACAGAGCGCTGTTACCTTCCCACCGTAGTGGTCCCTATTTTTCCACTTGCATTTTTATGTGCTTTTGAACTGCTATGTTGGCAGAAGCTGGGACGAGTAACAAGCGCTCACTCTGTTACGTGGCACTCTGGATTCGACCCGCCAAACTGCTGACCTTCTGATCGACAAGCTCAGCATCCTAACCCACTGAGCCACCGCGTCCCTAAATACATACATTCATATACACATACATGTCAAAGTGACCTGCAATCTTGAACAACAAGCAGAGGGGAAAGGAAAGTCATAGGAAGCAAAGGGTGGAAACTCAAGCAGAGGAATATCCAACTTGCAAATGAGGAGGAATTTCCTGACAGTGAGAGCTGTTAGTCAGTGCAACAACTTGCCTCCTGGAGTTGCGAGTGCTCGGGTGCTGGAAGTTTCCAGGAAAAAAAAAATTGGACACCCACTTGTCTGGGATGGTGTAAGATCTCCTGCCTTGAGTAGGGAGTTGGATTTGAGGACCTCCAAGGTCCCCTTCCAGCCCTCTCCTTCTATGATTTTGAGCAAGTAAGAAATAGGCCAAAGAAGGCAGAATTAGCAAACTGTTTTTCCGAAAATTAGGGAGGAAAGAAGATGGCTTGCGTGAAAAGAACAACAAGCTGTGACGATGCAGGTTTTTTTTTCCAGCGAACCAAGTTAAGCAAACCCTAATGGAAACTAGTCACACTGGATCGCTGCCGTCAAACAGGGTTTGTCAAGCCGGGCTAGAGATTCAGCCATGTTGTCCTTTCCATGGTTCTGCCTCAAGTTTATAGGGATAATTTGCATACAGATTTAAGATCTTAACAGCCAATTCTCTCCCCCTGCCAATAGGACCCATGAGTCAGCATGTTGATGGTGGGCAGGGTGAATAATTACACAGTGTTATTAATTTCTTCTGCTGGGTTAGTCAGACACGCAAAATAAGACAACAGAGGCAGTGATTTCATTCCAGTCACTGAGCTGGGCTGACTCATGCATCAATCAGTCCAAATGCTCACCTTGACCCAGTTAACAGGAGCGCTTCAGTTGAGCAGAGCCATCTCCTTCCCACCACTTGTCAATTCCACACCCAGCTAAATGGCGTTATAATAGCCCCCCTGTGTTAGAAACTGCATCTCCCCAGAGTATCAACAGAGTCTTGTGGATGAGGCAGAGACAGCAGAATAGGCAGGAAAAGTAGCTTTTGACTGCTACCTGGTCAAGCAAGAGGGACATTTAAGGAAAGGACGGGAGAGCCATTTGTCTGAAATGGTGTAGTAGGGTCTCCCGCTTGAGCTAGGAGTTGGGGGGCTGCCACAGAGAAGAGGGGGTCAAATTATTTTCCAAAGCACCAGAGGGCAAAGGAACAATGGTTGGAAACTGATCAAAGAGAGAAGCAACCTGGAATGAAGGAGAAACTTCCTAACAGTGAGGACAATTAATCAGTGGAACAGCTTTGCCTCCAGAAATCATGGGAGCTCCATCACTGGAGGGTTTTAAGAACAGACTAGACAGTCACTTGTCTGAAATGGTGTATGGTCTCCTGCATGAGCAGGAGACTGGACTAGAAGACCTCCAAGGTTCTGTTCTGTTCTAGTCTAGTCTAGTCTAGTCTAGTCTACTCTACTCTACTCTACTCTATTCTACTCTACTTTACTCTCAGCAGCTCTGAATTTGAGAAGGGGACATCAAAAATAAAAAAATCCCCACATTGTAAGTACAGCCAATCAACTTTCTTTCAACTCCTGCAAGAACATGTCAAGCAAGGCTGTAATCCTACATTCTCACCGCATTATGTCAGAAGGCTAAGTCACATTAAGATTTAGCCAGTTGTGTGAATGTAATAATAGTGAAGAAAAGGAGGAAGGAGGTGGACACATAGGCTAATATCGGGTACAAAGAATCAGGACCACACATTAAGCTCCAGTTAAGCTGATTTATTGCTCATGCCTAGACACAAAAATCTAGTCAACTAAGAGTCAGCACTAATTGGCACTAGATCAGAGGCCCCAGAATTCAAGAGGGGTGGGACCTGGACCATTGGTGACAATGTAATGATTCCAGGTTGGCTACTCTCTTGACTCCGCCCCCAGATCCTGCCTGTCCTTCTCCTACAGTCAATTTCCAAAGTAGGGATGATATACAATTAAACTACATACAGTTGACATCATGGAAAACCTTTTGAGAAGGATTTTTTTAGCCAGTCAAGCCACTATTACTTACCCATAAACACACACGCATACACACCCCACTACAATTTGTTACCAGTTCCTCACTTTTTCCCCACTCCCAAATACCAGCCATACCCTCGGAGGAAGACCCAATTTAAGGAAGAATGTTCCCAGCTCTGTGCCAGGAATCTCTACCCACCTACAGGCTGCCAACCTCCTCAAGAAGATACCCACACCTTCCTGGATTTTTCCCAGCAGTATAAACCTCCATTTTTGTCATTCCAAAACTGGTCCCTTAATGGAACGACGACTGCCAGTACAAATAACCACAGCTTGCTGGAAACCGGGAACAATAAATTGCTCTTAATATCAGGATACTTAAATGAGTGGACCCCGAGCTGACTCTATCTCTGAATATTCAAACTCAACAATAACACTGATTAACGAAACCCACAAATTTATGTTTGGTCTCCCAGAGAATTATCCTACCCTGGAACAGGAAAAAGTCTGAACACTGAGCATGAGGCAGATTGGTCCGAGTTGTCAAATGCGCAGACATGAAGGAAAACAGCCGTAATTGAGTAGATAGGCTATGTTTCATGGTGTTTGTTTATGATGGAGTGAGTCCTGAGGACCAAATATCTACTCACTAACTATGTGGACCGTAAAAAAAAGCAAAGTTGCCCAGAACAGTTTATGCAATGAGTTGGCGAAGAAAATAACAAATAAAATAAAACTCATGTGAGAGCCTGAACAAGCCAACATTTATTGGACTGAGAAGGTTTTTGTAGCAGACCATACCAAGTTTTGGGGCAACGTTTCCGGTTATTAATTTCAGTGTACCATGGAACTAATTCCATTAAAAGTACATCGAGCACCTTAAGTTTGATCCAAATAGGAATAGAATCCCAGTTTACCCTTATTATTTTTATAGCACTCTATAGATGCTCCTGGATATATATACTGAATATATATACACACACACACACATACATGCACATACACACACACATATACATATACATATGCAGTGCTTTTTTTGTAAAAGAAAAAGGTGCCTGAACTCACACATGTCATACAACCTGCCTTGCCTATCCTACAAGGTTCCATCCAAAAAAGGTGCTGGAACTCCGTTCTGAGCGTTCTATGAGAAAAAAAGCCCTGTACATATGTATATACAGATTTCCTTTTCTGGAGCAAAATTTAAAGATTTAATAAATTTACGTTATGCTGCTTTGCAACAATATGATGCAACACGTGTCAATAAATTATACATATGTAGCTAAAGCAAAGGGACACGGTGGCTCAGTGGGTTAGGACACTGAGCTTGTTGATCAGAAGGTCGGCAGTATGGCGGGTCGAATCCCAAGTGCCGTGTAGCAGAGTGAGCGCCTGTTACTCGTCCCAGCTTCTGCCAGCCTAGCAGTTCGAAAGCACGTAAAAATGCAAGTAGAAAAATAGGGACCACTCCGGTGGGAAGGTAACAGCGTTCCGTGCGCCTTTGGTGTCTAGTCATGCCGGCCACATGACCACGGAGACGTCCTTGGACAAGTGCTGGCTCTTCGGCTTTGAAACGGAGATGAGCACCGGCCCCTAGAGTTGGAAACGACTAGCACGCATGTGCGGGGGAACCTTTACCTTTACTTTAGCTAAAGCAACAAATTTAGCCTGTTGTTTTTATGCCAGAAAACTGAAAAATTCAACGGGGGTTGAAGTCCACACATCTTAAAGGTGCCAAGTTTGGGGAAAAAAACACTAGTCGAGAGTCTCCAAAAACGGCTGTACTCTTAAGAAGGTGACTGATGTTCTCCTGAATGCTTGTTATGTTTTTATAGTTCGTATTGTTTCCATGTTTTAACGGCTCTTGGTTGTTGTTTTTCCTTATCATTTTTAAATAATAAGGAGAAGTTTTAACTTTGCAAGCTCTCCAAAGTCGTGGAGGTGAGATGGGCAGCTATGTGGAGTAAGTTTAACACACAAAACAAAATAAAGTAAAAACAAGCCACTAACTCATTCTGCCATCTGCTGACTGCTTATGTATAAAGTTCCTCCCCATTTCTCTCACAGCCTCCCCACAACCTTTGAAAGAGATGGTCCCCTTCGCCAGGTAAGTAATGCCACGGCAACTGGACGAGACATTCTGAGTTAACAAACGGGGGGGTTGGGGGGGGTGGAAGGATCAAACTGAATCACCTTCCCCTTCATCCTTTCCTTGTTCCATACCGAAAGCCTCGGGAGAAGCTGGTTGCACGATAAGCAAGAAACAAGCCATGCTTAAGCAGCTTTCATTAGTGGGTTCAGACAATACATCTAACTCCAAGACCAAAACAACCTATAATGGCTTATCCCAGAGATCCCCAACCTTTTGGGCACCAGGGACAGGTTACATGGAGAGAGGTTTTTCCGCGGACCGGAGGGTGCCTGGTTTTGTGTGCTGCCTGCATCCCATGGAGGGGGTTTTGCTTGTTTGTGCAGACCGGTTGCTGGCATGCCGCGGCCCGGTACTGGTCCATGGACCTGGGGTTGGGGACCCCTGGCTTAGCCATCGATTCCCCTCCTCCCTTTTTTTTCCCCCTTCATGACCCAAAAAGGCTTTTCCCAAAGTCTGACTAAAAACCTCAAGGACTGTGCATAAATCCTTTCCTTTAGCCCCATCGTAACTTCAAACGGCCATTAAACAAAGAATCGTAATTCGAGGTCTACCTGTAGCATTTAGAAAACAATATGTGACTTCAACAAACTACCATTGGTAATTTTACTAATTTTCATCTGAATGGGAATGCCGTGGGAGATTTCCCAATATATTTTAATACACCTGGCAATCTTGAAGCCAATTTCAATCTCCCTATTGTGATGGGTAAGGGGTTGCATGAAGGATAAACAAAAAAAAAAACCACTTTTACCCCATGTGGGATAATTTGCACAGGTTTGGGAAGCCCTGGTTTAGTCAGATATGGGCTGGTCAGTTCACGAGTAGCAACCCTTGTTTTCCACAGGGCTTTAGAAGAGGAGGAGGCCCAGATAAAAGATGTTGGCAGGGATTCGGGTTGACAGGATGGATCAGCACGGCTAATTATATTTGTGTTGCTTGAGATATTCACTGATTAGACCCCTTGGCTCAACCGGGTAGACGATAAATAACGATAGAAATAAATATGTGAAGCCAGCTTGTTTGTGGATCCTTTGACGAATAGCCCAACTTGACCCACAAAGTGCTCTTGAGTGCTCAGGATTTGCACATTTTGAATGTAGGCACACCCCAAAATTAATATAAGCAGGGCTTTTTTTCTCATAGAACGCTCAGAATGGAGTTCCGGCACCTTTTCGGGATGGAACCTTGTAGGGTAGGCAAGGTGAGTTGTATAACATGTGTGAGTTCCGGCACCTTTTTCTTTTACAAAAAAAGCACTGGATGGATGGATAGATAGATAGATAGATAGATAGATAGATAGATAGATAGATAGATAGATAGATAGATAGATAGATAGATAGATAGATAGATAGATAGATAGATACAGGGCTTTTTTTCTCATAGAACGCTCAGAACGGAGTTCCGGCACCTTTTTTGGATGGAACCTTGTAGGGTAGGCAAGGCGGGTTGTATGACATGTGTGAGTTCCGGCACCTTTTTCTTTTACAAAAAAAGCACTGAATATAAGTAATAGCACACAATTCTAGATGCAGGCAGCAATCCAAGCAGCTTTGAAAACAGGGACAGTTGTGAGCAGCCAATATGGAAAAGAGGGGAATTTTTTCCTCCCTCTTTCTTCCCTCCATGTCTTAAATTCTTTGTCGTGATTTGACCTTTTGGCATCGCTTCCAATGTGATGCTTTCATGTAGTGAGAGTCTCCAGTTGGCAAGGAGAAACATGGTGTGAGGTCTCAAAAGTCACTTGCATCCAAGACGGTACACACAGACTCAGATCCTGGAAAAGTGAGTAAGAGACCTAAGATTTGTTTATGAAGCCCAACAAACCTGGTGGCACGGTCGTTATTCACACAGCCACCCCAGTCACATCCCACAGCCATCCGGCTCCTTGTGTTGTGGTTTGTAGGGAAAACCTAATCAAACAGAAAAATGTGGCTTGGTGGAAAGCTGGAAGAATCTCAGGATCTATGGCAAGTCATCCTCAAGGACATAATCGGGGGCTGAGTCACTTTCTTGCATGAAAAGGCAGTCGGAGCAATGAAAAAGCATTCCTAGCCTCTGACAGTCTTGTTTCTGGTTAAAGATGGGGGGAAGGCCAGCTTTCAAAAATATCTAACTTGATATTGGCACAACTGAGATCCTCAGAGATATGGCTTGTAATAAAAAAAAAAAAAGGGACGCTGTGCCATCTTGAATAATTGTCACTTCGTGTGATGGTGTGAAAAATAGAACACAAGTAGTCCTTGACTTACAAGCCTTCGTTTAGCGACTATTCGAAGTTACAATGGCACTGAAAAAGTAACTTATGGACTGTTTTACACTTATGTCATGCTCACACTTATGACCGTTGCAGCATCCCCATGGTCAGGTGATCAAAATTCAGGCACTTAGCCACTGGGTCATATTTATGACCATTGCAGAATTACGACCAGTTACTTAGCAACTGTTCAAAGTTGCCGTTCAAACACTGTTCAAACACTGGATGTTTTTAAGGAAAGACGGGACATCATTTGTCTGAAATGGTATAGAGTTTTCTGCCTGTGCAGGGGGTTGGACTAGATGACCTCCAAGGCCATATTCTATTCTATTCTATTCTATTCTATTCTATTCTATTCTATTCTATTCTATTCTATTCTATATTTTATTATTCTATTCTATTCTATTCTATTTTGTATATTATTATCCTGTTCTATTCTATTCTATTCTATTCTATTCTATTCTATTCTATTCTATTCTATTCTATTCTATTCTATTCTATTCTTATTCCTAATATTCTATTCCTATTCCATTCCACATTCTATTCCATTCCACATTCTATTCTATTCTATTCTATTCTATTCTATTCTATTCTTTTCTATTCTATTCTATTCTATTCTACTCTACTCTACTCTACTCTACTCTACTCTACTCTATTCTATTCTTATAACAGACCAAACCTGAGACTACTTATGATCCAAATTTGAAGTTCCCATGGCTGGGCCACCCTCGGATGGTCAAATGACCGAACTTTGGTGCTCAGCAACACAGATGCATTTATGGCTATTTGCAACATCCCACAGTTGCATGAAGCATTTTATGAGCGTTTTGCCAAAACCAGACACTTCCGCTTTTCAGCAAAACCACACCTATGAACCACTGCTTGGCTTAATGACTGCAGCATTCATTTAATGACCACAAATTCATTGACTGAGTATGGTGGCTCACTAAATAACTCCTGCAAAAAGGGTCATAACAACAATGATGGGCAGGCTCCATTAAGGTGGTAAGGTGGTAAGGACATGCCTGTATGCACAACAGATAATATTTTCTATCAAATCTAATTTGATCCATTTTGGAAAACCTTTCATTTTGATAGATCTCACCCCGTCTTCCTTTGCTATGGGGCAACCCAAGCAAGATTCTCTTTCTGCAAAGAAGCTTTGCTTCGCAGTTCAAGCGAGCACTCAAAATTAATTGGGCACTTTTGAAACAATTACACAAGTTCACGTGGATACAAATTTAGTCTGGGGAAGGCAGAAGCACAGTTCTTTGATGGGTCATCACGCTTGGTTTCTTTGCCTCTTTGTTCAACTCAGAAATAAAGAATGAAATAGAATCCAGCTTAATACATCAAGCAAGCAGAGATTTAATCACAGACTCCTGACTGGCGACTATAGACTTTTTTTTTTAAAAGACCCCCTGCCCCTTCAAACAGGCAATGCTACTGGTGTAACATTGCAATGCTTAATACATATTGATGAAACTAAAGGTCTTCTTGAACATGTTTTGGTAGATTGTGGCTATTGTGAG
>JAKJMR010000372.1:333113-349265 GCA_024449315.1 Daboia siamensis | reverse complement strand
TCTATTCTATTCTATTCTATTCTATTCTATTCTATTCTATTCTATTCCATTCCATTCCATATAATCCATTCCATTCCATATATTCTATTCTATTCTATTCTATTCTATTCTATTCTATTCCATTCCATTCTATTCTTCCATTCCATTCCATTCCATTATTCTAATTCTATTCTATTCTATTCTATTCTATTCTATTCTATTCTATTCTATTCCACTCCACTCCACTCCACTCTATTCTAGGGCAGAGAAATAGTGCCACAGCGCCATCTGCTGATGAAAAAAATTAGCAGCCCACAACTTAGCATAAACAGTGAACCAAATGCCAAAGACACAAGCAGAGAAAGGCAAAGAAAAAACCCTATTTAAAAAATGAGCACTGTCAATTTGCAGCAGTGGGATGACCCCACAAGAGTCGTTTTCGCAGATGGATATCAAAGGCAGCAGAAGCAGCAACGGATGGAAACCGATCAAGGAGAGAAGCAACCTGGAACTAAGGAGGAACTTCCTGAGAATGACAACAACGAATCAGAGGAACGGCTTGCCTTCGGAAGTCGAGGGTGCTCCATCGCTGGAGGCCTTTAAGAAGAGACTGGACAGCCGCTTGTCTGGAAGGGTACCGGGTCTCCTGCTTGAGCAGGGGGGTTGGACTAGATGACCTCTGAGGTCCTTTCCAACTCTGTTATTCTGTTATCTTTATTCCCAGCAAATCGCAGCCTTGTTGAAAAACAAAACTTTATTTTCAGCCTCTGGGAGCAAAAGGTCTTTTCAAAAGGAGGGCAAAATACTTTGGCCAAACGATTTGTTTCTGATTTGTTTCACTGATGGGGCAGGCAAAAGAGAATGCGGCATTTGCATTTCGACGCGCCTATGGGCGTGGGCTGGAAAGGCATTTATTCTTTTTTTTTTTATTGAAAAGTTTTACAGTACATTTTTAAAATACAAAACCCCTCCCCTCCCCCTCCCCTCTCCCCAACCCTCCCCTCCCCTCCCCTCCCCTCCCCCCTCCCCGACTTCCCAGAGCTAAATACAAGGTATAGAAATACAAACAAGCATAGTCTAAAATATGCAAACAATAATAAAATATTAAATTCTATCGCACTTTAACTTAATAAAATAACTACAAGCTAATTATACATCATATAAATCCGCCACTTATTCAAATGCTAAGTGAAACTTTTTAATCCCGTATTTATTCTGAATATAATCTATCCATCTCTTCCACTCCATAGTATATCTCTGTTGCGACTGATCTTTTAAATACGCTGAGATCTTTGCCATCTCCGCCAAGTTAGAAACTTTTAAAAAGTCCATTCTTCTATAGTCGGCAGTTCTTCTTTCTTCCAATACCGTGCTACTAAAAGTCTCGCTACCGTAACTAAATTCAACATCAATTTAATGTCCACAACGGTAATAGCTGTGATAATACCCAATAAAAACAATTGAAGGAATTTATTCTTGAAATAGCCAGTTGCAACAGAAGGAAATGGGAGGCAGGTCACCACATTTCAGTCTGTCCAGAATGGGCATTTTTGCCACTTTTGGGTGCTAAAGAGCACGTGACTTTCTGGGATGCTCTCTGTCTAACACCAGGGGAAGATGCTGAATGAACAGTTATATTATTCACCCCATCGAGCTGGGTGCCTGCCAGTCGCCCAGAGCTCCACCATTTATTTTATCTTCCCTTCTAAAAGGAAGACAAAAAAAAATCAGTGAATGATTGTGAGTGATGGAGGAGGAGGAAGAGGAGGAAAAGGAGAGAGAGGCAGGGATATTCCTAAGGATTGAAAAGAAGCCCTCTTCTTTGGGGGGGGGGGGAATCAAGGGGGGAAAAACAGCCCCGCATTAACCATTTGGAAACTAACACAGTTAGAAGGAAGACTTGCCTAGTTAACATAAATGTAAAGGTAAAGTTTCCCCCACTCATGCGTGCTAGTCGTTTCCGACTCTAGGGGCCGGTGCTCATCTCCGTTTCAAAGCCGAAGAGCCGGCGCTTGTCCGAGGACGTCTCCGTGGTCATGTGGCCGGCATGACTAGACGCCAAAGGCGCACGGAACGCTGTTACCTTCCCACCGGAGTGGTCCCTATTTTTCTACTTGCATTTTTATGTGCTTTCGAACTGCTAGGTTGGCAGAAGCTGGGACGCATAACAGGCGCTCACTCTGCTACGCGGCACTCGGGATTCGACCCTCCAAACTGCCGACCTTCTGATCCACGAGCTCAGCGTACTTGCAATTAAAGGGACCCTCCCTACTTTCACACTTGCAAGATTCTTTAATGTAGCTTTACAATAAAGTAAAATCAGCTTATCTGTCCAATACAGTGCTCCCTATCCAACATAGGGCAAGGACGAAGGTGATGGACTAGGAACAAAGGAGGCTCAGATTTCAGCTGCCTCCGCTGAGTTTTTGGGGGGTAACTTGGGACTAATAAGCAACTTTAGCCCCCAACATGGATACTGAGCAAAAATAACAAAAGGGAAACATAATGTATTCTAACCAGCTTGGGGAGAGGGGGGAGATATACAGTTAATCATGGAATACATTTTTTTTTAAAAAAAAAAACCTGGCCAGACTGAACCTCTCTGGAGAAAAAAAAATGTTTTAACCGAGTAATACTGCAATAGAATCTCCAGCATGGAAACTGGTGACAGTTATTAAGCTGCTTTTTCATTCTAGGCTCTCCCAATGCTTTCAGCTGAATGGTGCTTACTTTCTAGAAGTATTTTTTTAAAAAAAAAAAAATCCTTAGGGAGCAGCACCTTCTAAATGAAGGTAATTTTGATTGTGCAGCTTTTCTCCCTTTGCAGAAGGGCAAGTGGGGGGGGGGAGAGGAGAGATAAATAATTCAGTGGTGAAATTAAATTTATTTCAAAAGGGGTGGAGGAAGGTTTAGACGAGAGAGGAGCTTTTGTTATTCGCTTCTCTCTCTACTTAACATTCCTCTGGAACAGCTCTATTTCGTTGGAACAAACTTGTGCGAGGAATTGTACACAAAAGGAAATTAAAAAGTGAGAAGGCCTATACAAGAGTGGCACTCCAGACACGAAGACTGTGTCCTATGGAAACTTTTAAAATAAAAACTGCAAGAGGCTTGCAGCGGCCTCGTTTTCACCCAAATATAAATATTTTCCCTCCAACTTTTAAGCAAAGTCGGTTTCAAGCTTGGAAGAGTTTACAAAATGAAGAGTTTTATGATTCCCCCCCCCCGACTTCCTTTTGCAAACCTCAGCAGAAATTTGTGTTTTTTAAAGATTTCATCCTGGCGTAATTCGCATAGTTGGGCTGAAAAGCACAATCCTTCAGGTGCTAAACTCAGGTCTGTGAGAGGGAAAGAAAATGAGATTTGTGATTTTACAAAAAGTGAAGTGCTACTCAAAATGGTTTCTCTTTAATGACTTGGAATAAGCAAAAAAAAAAAAGTCCAATGATTTGCCAGGTATTTTTTTGTTAGTTTTTTTGAGTAATTGCTTTGTTTGGGGGTGGGGGTGGGTGTACAAACGCATACATGGGATGTTCACGAGACTTCGCCGAAATTCCTAAATCTTTTGTGATGAAATTTCTGCCTCTCAAAAGCAGAAGTTCACTTATTAATTCCTTTTCCAGAAGGCGTCCCTGTTGTTCTTGTCAATCACCCTGGACTTGCTGACCTAAATTGTAGCACATTATTAAAACAACTTGATGCATTCAGAGCTTCTAGAATGGCAGACTTTTCCATTTCATGGATCCATTAGAGAAAATTTTCTTGAACCAACCTTTCTTCCAATTTCAAAACTTATCTGAAATTATTAAAAGCCACAAATAATTTGTTCCAAAAGAGCCATCAAAAGGCCAATGCAAAACATTTCCAGCAGATTTGGAAACATGTTTAATCTACGTTTTCTAAAATGTTATCTTTAAAGCATCGTGCTCGGGTTTCTTAAGAATGCAAAAAAAGACAGAACCAAAAAAAAAAATTGCAACCATTATTTAGTGCTTAAATGTCGTAGCACCAGAAACTGATGTTTAAAAACACGGTCTACCTTGTGGCGTACAACAGATACAAAACAGAGATAAACAACCATGTTACAGATCAAAGCACGACTTTCTTTGGTTCTTGCAAAATTAAACTCTTTTTCTGCAAGACATTAGATGAAACGCCAGATTTTAGCTCATTACCCTTGCATTTCTTGTTATGTTAACAGTGCACAATGTTTAGGACAACATAGCAACAATTCACAGATGAATTTACCCAGAGATCACTTGGGTAGCTATTTGTTTTTTTATTGCAAACTAAACCCAAAACATAGCCAGAAGAGTTCCCTGTATTTAAAAAAAGGGGGAAAAAATGTATAAATTGAAAAAGAAATGCCCGAAGATATATGGAAGGTGGGAGGGAAATGCCAATTTATTTATGTGCCTCAGTTTGATTAGAAAGTTAAACATGAAAGAAGCAGCTGACACGCACGTTTCTCAAGAAGCAGGATATGGTAAGGAATCTAAGATAGTTGTGATTGTTGTGGAGTCACAATGTGTAAGGTCCATGTGCCAAAGTGGCTTAAGCATGAACCTGGAAAAAGGACGTCATGCCCAATAGAATCCAAGGACTTTCCCCACTGATGTGTCTCAGTGCTATTAATCCCTCCTTGAACTGGCCAACAGCAGCCCAATCACTCCAAAACTAACAGAAGAGCAGAGTTGGAAGGGACCTTGGAGGTCTCCTAGTCCAACCCCCTGCTCATGCAGGAGCCCCTACGTCATTTTTGACAAATGGTCGTCCAATCTCTTCTTCAAAACCTCCAGTGTTGGAACACCCGCTACTTCTGGAGGCAAGTCCTCCCACTGATTAATTGTTCATACAGTAACTGTCAGGAAATTTCTCTTTATTTCTAGTTTGATCTCTCCTTGATTAAAATGTCTATGGAGATTGTCAGTCATTCAGGTCATAGCTGTCTCAAGCGCGCTTTTTTTTTTCTCTCCAAAAGGCAACTGGATTTTCTTCTTGTTATTTTTTTCTTTGAAAAAGTTTTGCTTCTTATTCAAGAGCAACTGATGAAGCTTCCTGGATGAGACAGGAAACATCTTCTTCTTCCTCCTCAAAAAAAAAAAAAAAACAAAAACAAAAACCCACACACATTCCAGTTGCCTTTGGTAAAAGCGCCTTTGAGATGCTCCTTGATTAATTTCTCTCGATGGCTTTTTGCTTCTCCTTTCTGACAGCCCCTTAGTTATTGGAACGCCTCATATCCAGGGTGGTCCTCAGCTTATGACCATAATGGAGCTTGGAATTTCTGTCGTATCTCATGAGGGTCTTAAATCCAGGGTTATCACACGCCCAAGTCCTCAGATGCTTCAACCCACCCTCAAACCGTTTGCAGGAATAGGACGATAAAGGCAGAAGAGAAAGCCGAGCTGGAAGGCAGAGTCAAACATACAATCAGTTTGGAATCCTTTGCATTGTCACAAGGGAGCCAAGTCCAGCCCGTCAATTCCACCGACCTTTATCTTAGCTTTGACCGTCAGTTGGACAGATCCTCATGTACAGGTAGCAAAGAATGAACTCTTCTGCGCTTTGAACTCAACAAATGCTCCTGGTGGTTTCCGCCTGACATTAAAGGAGTGAATCAGTCGCATCACCTAGCACTGTGGGCAAGGAAAGAACAGTTTCCATAGTAATAACAATCAAGACACGTCCAATCTATAAGTCAGATGTGCCTGTCGGCGGTTGTTTTTTTTTTTTTCCTCAGCCTTCAGTTGCAGTCACTGCTCTGCCGAAGTTAGAAAGACACAGCTTCCCGAAAGAACAATTATGGATGCAGGAAGCACTCTGATGATGATGATGATGATGAGGCACAAGGTTTCATTGAAGGAGAGGTTAGAGAAGGAGAGGCAGAAAAAAGGCAGGTGAAAAAGCTTTTCCCCCCCCCTCGGCTCTCGCTGCTGCTAAGCACGGAGTTAGGAGGACTCTTGCTGGAATCAGTGGATATTGCAGCTGACAAAAAAGCTTTAAGGAACAAAAGAAACCTTCTAAAAACAGAACAAGCTTCCTGTCTTGGGCTCAGCGTGCCTCGCATCCCAGGGCTGGCCAAATGCCCAGCCTTGGAGAGAAGCATCCTTCATTTTAGGGAGAGAAGCACCAGGTAAAATTATCCAGTGGCTACACCGTCACAAAGTCCCGAAGCCCCTACAACAGGGTTTTTCAACCAGTGGTACGGGTACCACCTGTGGTACATGGGCACCTGGCAGGTGGTATGCGACCATCCTATAAAAGTGGTAGCGGGGGAGGGGAATGAGCTGAACCGGTGGCAGCACCGCGCAAGCCTGAGAGAGAGACGGCTGGAGCTGCAGGGCTGTCAGGGCTCAGCGGAAGCGCCAGGATCGGCGCCAGGCTCCAGCTGGAGCTCGGCGCTGATCCTGGCACTTCTGCTGAGCCCAGAAGAAGCGCCGATCAGCTGGAATGTTGCAGCATCTCCAGGGTCTTGTGATTTACATTCAGATGCTTGGCAACTGATTCATATTTATGACGGTCACAGTGTCCCAGGGTCATGTGAAGTGACCAAAACCTGCTGCAACCACCCAGCAGATTGGGGGGGGGGGAATAAAAACCAAACACCTCCCACCCCACCCCCACTGCCAATCCTCAACAGAAATGCTCACAACAATGAAAACCTCAGATAGGAGGAAGAGTGCCGCCAGGCAAGCAGGCAGGGGTCTTGCTCAGCCGTAGCTTGATGGGCACTTTTTCAGTGCCATTGTAACTTCGAACTGTCACTAAGCAAACTGTTGTAAGTCGAGGACTACCTGTACTTCATCACTTTTTTTCCCTTTTTTTTTTTTTGGTCATCAAGTTTTTGACACCTTGCTAGGTGACTGGTGGTCCTCGGAAGTTGCCATATCCTAAAAGTGGTACAATGGGTGAAAACGTTGAAAAGCCCTGCCCTACAAAATGAATCTTGCCCTCTGCCAGAGGTAAGGCATGTTTAGATATGCACCCTGAAAATTCCTCAGGGACTCAGGGCTTGCAATGGGGTGCTTTGACATCCTTTTCCACCAGGGCAATCCTGGGAGGTGGGCTTGGCTGAAGGAACTGGCCCAACGTGGCCCAGGGATCTTCTGTGGCCGAAGAAGGGAAATTCGAACCCAGCTCCTTGTAAGATACCCAACAACTTAGCTGCTGCAATGCGCAAGCTTTTGTTTTCAAAGATTTGGGGATCTTGAAGCTGCTCACCCGTTTAGAACTTAATCGGCACCCGACTGGTACCTTTCCTGACTTTCAACTGAGATTTCTTTTTAGTTTGCCAAAATTTCTAGTGTAGTTCTCGATCAAGACTTTCCCAAAATCCCGGGATAGGCAGAGGTGGATGTTGGATGGTGTTAAGAGGTATTTTTCACAAGGATGTCAGCTGTTCCGAGTCAAGCTGCCTTCTGCAATTGACTGGAGGTGAATTTGTCAATGCCGAGGGTTTTTCAAGTGGGTGGTCCAGTAGTTTTGGGATTGTACCTAAGGCTCCCATTGGTACTTCCTTTGCTTTCGTTTGCCATTTCTATTTATTATGATGATTACCATTTCCTTTTTTTTTTCCCTTGGGTTATTCATTTATTTAGCATATGGCATATCGTACACGGACTAGCGATATAAATTAACCTTTCAACTCGATTAGTTGAACCGGTTCCCTGCTGGCAGCCAGACTACTGTATAGACTTTTCTCTTTTTAGATGAAAAAAACTCAAAACGACTCTTTTCAAAAAGCAGCATTTACCACCACTAGTGCATTGTTCAAATTCGGTAACAACGCGCTAATGTTTTGACATCCTAACTTCCCCCACTCTTTCTAAAGACATTAAGCCTGCAAACAAGTTGACAATACATTTCTTTGCTGGGGGAAGAAGGCTGAAACATCCTCTATCCACGTACATGAAACTCTAGACCGGACATGTCAAACTTGCGAGGTCACATGTCATCGCGCAATGTATCGGGACGGTTTTGCCGTTGCTGGCAATGGGGTGGACATGGCTTCCGGATGACGCGTCCAGCCTGTGGGCCGGCAGTTTGACACCCCTGCTCTAGACAAGCACCATCTTCCCACCCACCACCTGCCGAAGGATTGAAATGAACAATGAGGATCGCTGTAATTGCTGTGAATAGACAGGTGAGGACACCTGAGGACAAGGTGGCAGAGTGGCTCAGTGGTTAAAGAGGCTGAGCTTGTCAACCGGAAAGCTGGCAGCCCAGGTTCAAGACCCAAGTGCCGCGCGATGGGGTGAGCTCCTGTTGGTCTCCCAACTCCTGCCCACCTAGGAATTCGAAAGCATGCAAATGCGAGTAGATGAATAGGTACCACTATCGTGGGAAAGCAGCAGCGTTCTGTACGCGTCAGCCTCTGGCCACGCTGGCAACATGACCACAGGAGCATCCCTGGATAACCCTGGCTCCAGAAATGGAGATGAAAAATGAACCTTGGTGGAGCAGAGGGCTAATGCCTCCTTAAGTAAGACCAGCTGCCTGCAATTAGTGCAGGTTCGCATCCCACCAGGCTCAAGGTTGACTCAGCCTTCCATCCTTCCGAGGTAGGTAAAATGAGGACCCAGATTGCTGGGGGCAATAAGCTGACTTTGTAATAATGCCGCTTGGGGTGTGTGTGAAAGCCCTAACAAGCAGGCATATACATAGAATGAAGGCTACTGCTAAGCTTGTAAGCCGCCTGAGTCTTCGGAGAAGGGCGGAATATAAATGTAATAATAATAAACACACACACACACACACACACACACACACACACACACACACATACACACACATCCTAGAGTCAGACAGAACTGGACAGGGAGGAATCTTTACCTTACCTTACCTGGGGACACATCATCAACTAAACAACGCAAAGACTCGGCTCCTGGAGAAGCTTATATATAGGGAGTCCTTGAGTTATGACCACAATGGAGCCCAAAATGCATGTCGCTAAGGGAAAGATTTGTTAAGCGAGTTTGCCCCCATTCTATGACGTTTTGCCACAGTTGGTAAGTGAAATCGTTGCATTTGTTAAGTTAGTAACATGGTTGTTAAGTGAATCTGGATTCCCCATTGACTTTGCTTGTCAGAAGGTCACGAAAAGCGGATTGCGTGATCCTGGACCACTGCAACCATCATAAACATGAACCACTTGACAGGCATCTGGATTTTGATCATGTGACCCTGGGGGAGGCTGCAACAGTTGTAAGCATGAAAAATGGTCATAAGTCACTCTTTTCAGTGTCGTTGTATCTTTGAACGGTCACTAAATGAACTGTTGAAAGTCTATAAGAATAGAACAGAATGGAGCCAGAAGGCCAGCGGAGGAAGAGATAATGAAGAAAATTTTAGATTGTGAAGAAATGGGCAGACTGACACTGAAAATGAAAGAGAAAGAACATTCAGAATACTTTAGAACATGGGATATATTTTATCAGTGGCTAGAAAAACAAGGTAGAGAGAAAGGAGTTTAACATGTAAATTAAACATTGGAAGGCAGACAATATGCTGCTGATAAAATATTAAAGATTTGTGATTATAAAAAAATTAATAAAATATTGAACACACAAACACACAAAAACAAAAGAGCTGGAAGGGACCTTGGAGGTCATCTAGTCCAACCCCCTCCTCAGGCAGGAAACCCTATCCCATTTCAGGCAAATGGCTGTCCAGTCTCCTCTTAAAAACTTCCAGTGTTGGAGCATTCACAGCTTCTGGAGGCAGATTGTTCCACGGGTTAATTATTCTCACTGCCAGGAAATTTCTTCTTAGTTCTAGGTTGCTTCTCTCCTTGGTGAGTTTCCATCCGTTGCTTCTTGTCCTGCTTTCAGGGGCTTTGGAGAATAGCTTGACTCCCTCTTCTTTGGGGCAGCCCCTAAGATATTGGAACACTGAACAGAATAACAGAGTTGGAAGGGACCTTGGAGGTCTTCTAGTCCAACCCCCTGCTCAAGCAGGAGAACCTCTACCATTTTAGATAAATGGTTGTCCAGTCTCTTCTTAAAAACTTCCAGTGTTGGAGCATTCACAGCTTCTGGAGGCAGGTGGTTCCACTGGTTAATTATTCTCACTGCCAGGAAATTTCTCCTTAGTTCTAGGTTGCTTCTCTCCTTGATTTGTTTCCATCCGCTGCTTCTTGTCCTGCCTTCGGGTGCTTTGAAGAATAAATTGATCCCCTCTTCTTCGTGGCAGCCCCTGAGATATTGGAACACTGCTATCCTGTCCCCCCTTGTCCTTCTCTTCATTAGACTAGACATAACCAATTCCAGCAGCCGTTCTTTATATGTTTTAGCCTCCAGTTCCTTAAGTCAAAGACTACCTATAATGCTGAGGAAAAAAGATGGAAGAAAGCCAGCCGCTGCAAGGTGGATAAATCTGGTGACAAGAACAATTAATGTCCCCAATGAAAGGCCACATTGAGGACAGATTATTCAGAAGAGACTCAATCTATGCGCCTGTCAAGAGTCAACACGGACTCGGCAACACCAATTCAATCAATGTCACTTCGTCTAATCAAATTGCTAATGTTTTCCTAGAGCTGCATAAATTACTCCTAGACGTGGCCTTTGGGAAAAAAAAAAAAGGACCGGCGTCTGAAAAAAAAAATGGATTGTTACAGTGTCGGTAAGAAACTCTTTAAAATTGAACGCTGGCTGGGAGATGGGTGAAATTTGGCTTCAAAACCCCAGTTCGGTTCCCTTCACGGCAGCTGTCTTTTCAAGCCCAGAGGCGTAATTTTTATTATTCCTGGACGACAAATAAAAATGCTGCTAAAAATAGCCCATTCTCAGTTTGAGCGCTGGTGCCAGGCCGTTTTTGTTTAACCCAGAAGCGAGTTACACCAGGCTATTTCAGAAGCCCTGAATTTTTTTTTTTTAATCAAACTAAAGGTTGCTAACATCACAAAGGGGCACATGCTGAAAAAGAAACCTGCCCTGTGGCACAGAGTTTGTTAGAAGCTTAGAACAACGATGCAAAGTCACCCCAGGATGGAAAAATTCCGAATCGCTGGAACCTGCTGTCTACTTTACAGTTGGAGAGAAGCCACAGTTAGACAACTTCTGTTGTTGTTCCTTTTTGGGCTACCCTTAGCAAATGTTGAGTGTTGCAAATAATTATTGCTGCGTTTCTACGCAGAAATGCAAGAGATTCGTTTCCTTGTGAGGAACTGTGTTTACAGCGGCTTGACTGGGAGCCCTTCACTTCTGTTTTGATTCACATGAGATTGAGCTAACACTGACCCTTCCTCACTTAAGATTAGCAGCTGATTAAACCCTGAAAGCTCCTTCACCATGAGTCCAACTAAAGCTTTAGGTAACAAATGGACACTGATTCCCATTCAGGATCATGAGCGCATGATGGAGGTAGATAAGGCTGATCACATCCCATTTTAAAATCAAGATTACAGAACCTTCTAAGAAAGAAGACAATGCAGTGGCATTGCGGCCTAGAGCTGAAGATGTTTGCCTCCCATTGGGAAGGTTGAGAGTTCAATCCTAGATAGCTAAAGATGTTTCTCTATCAGGGTGCAAAGAGAAAATATGCGCCGTGAACTCCGCGTTAGGCATCAGGAAGGGCATCTGGCCTGTAAACGCTCAGCTCCATTCGGTCACCCTGACTCCACCCCAAATTAAGGGATTACAGGATTTTTTTAAAAAAAAACAACAACAGGGAAGACAATGCAGCATGCAACAATAATGGTGTGTGACAAACATCACCATAAGGATGAATCCCTCTTTCTGGAAAGGGAGGCTTGTTCTACTTTCCGTGGCTCAAACCCCCTCAGAATTCAAAATTCACTCAAAACCGCTTCCAGCTCATTTTTTTTTTCTCCCCTCGGGGCCCATGCAATTTGTTGCATGTCAGGGAGCTGGAGGCTCAAAGAAACAAATCAAAATTTGGCCAGTGTCTCACTGCTAAAACAAGTCAGTACAGTTCGCCATCTGTACATTTTGGCTGCGTTCCCTTGTTTGGGCCCGCAGCCCTGTCACAGAGTCTTTGTTTCAGCAGCTAAAGTGCTTTCAGTTCATTTCTGGCACAGCATTGCGAATGCCAGGAAAACTGCGACAACTTCAAACCAGGCCTTTCTAAAAGGGAGCTCTTTCTTCCCTAAGATGCTGACCGACTTGCGAACACGAAGGTGGAATCTATGAAGATCACAAAGTCTAAAGAAGAAGAGAGTCAGCAGTCCAGGGATTGCCTCAATATTTAATATCTCAGTATCTCTCAGTATGAAGAGATGGGCGAGGGGTGACATGATAGCAGTGTTCCAATATCTCAGGGGCTGCCCCAAAGAAGAGGGAGTCAAGCTATTCTCCAAAGTGCCTGAAGGCAGGACAAGAAGCAATGGATGGAAACTAATCAAGGAGAGAAGCAACCTGGAAACTTCCTGACAGTTAGAACAATTAACCAGTGGAACAACCTGCCTCTAGAAGCAGTGAATGTTCCAACACTGGAAGTTTTTAAGAAGAGACTGGCCAGCCATTTGTTCTAAATGGTATAGGGTTTCCTGCCTGAGCAGGGGGTTGGACTAGATGACCTCCAAGGTCCCTTCCAACTTATTATTATTATTATTTCTAAGGGGGAAGGAGGAGGAGGGGGGAAGGAGGAGGAGGAGGAAGAGAAGGAAGAGGAGGAGGAGGAGGAGGAGGAGGAGGAGGAGGAGGAGGAGGAGGAGGAGGAGGAGAAGTCTCCTTGGGACTCATACAAATAATTCAGATCTTATATCTGACAAAGGAAAGATGAAAAAATGAAGAACCCCTAATCAAAATGCAAACTCCCTTCTCTACCTTTCATCATACGGAAATTTAACTAACTAAGAATCGGCACGTACAGTTGTTTCTTACCCCAAAGCAAAGACGGCTCCTTCTAAACATTGGGAATTCCTTTGGATGCTTTCCGATTATGAGTGTAACTGGAAGCAAAGCCTGGGGCTTTAATTCTCTTGCCGGTTCTTAATTTTCCATTCTCATCCAACGGGTGCATCCAAAACTGGCTGTTATCTTGCAGCTTCTCCCTACCTCATTCGTGGAATGTGATGGGGACCAATCTACCATTTGTAACCATCCCGTGATTTTGTTCCACCATTTCTTCTGAGGCACACAGTCTCCTCTGATTGGAAGTCCTAGAGGCACTTCAAAGACCTCCTCAACCTTCCGTGGTTCATCTCGGAAGATGAAACCAAGAGAACTTAGGGGGCTCAACTAAATCCCAGGAGAAGCCGATGGAGGTAAAGAAGTCATAAATGAAAACAATAGCAGATTTATGTTCTGGAACACCCAATTCCATCCAAATAGTATCCAAGGAAATCTGATAAAACAAGAGTTAGATGTTTGTATCGTGGATGCTCTTGATTATGTCATAACCGGGCAAGTTTCCTTGCTCCTCTGCTTCTCACATTCTTTCCATGCCTTCATATGCATAATGGCCAGTCTCCCTAAGCAAGGCTGTTTTTCAGCAGAGGACACTTGATCCCATCATTACAACCTCAAGGCTGGTAATGAGATCAGGAACTTGACACACGGCTGTTGGGATCAAGTATCTTTCAGGTGGCAGAAAGTGAGCTTATTAAATTTTAAACAGAGCATCTGCCCTCATCTGGGGTTTCAGCTACCAAGCCATGGTCCCAACCCCGATCCCACTCCTAACCCACAAGAATCAAGTCTAGAAAGCTTCAAATCCTCTTTCACAGTAAAGGTAAAGGTAAAGGTTCCCCAGCACATGCGTGCTAGTCGTTTCCGACTCTAGGGGCCGGTGCTCATCTCCGTTTCAAAGCCGAAGAGCCGGCGCTTGTCCGAGGACGTCTCCGTGGTCATGTGGTCAGCATGATTAGACGCAAAAGGCGCACGGAATGCTGTTACCTTCCCACCGGAGTAATCCCTATTTTTCTACTTGCATTTTTACGTGCTTTTGAACTGCTAGGTTGGCAGAAGCTAGGACGAGTAACAGGCACTCACCCTGTTACGCAGCACTCGGGATTCGACCCGCCAAACTGCCGACCTTCTGATCGACAAGCTCAGCGTCCTAACCCACTGAGCCACCGCGTCCTCTTTCAAAGTACTATATCTCTAAATTCAGACTTCCCACCTTCAACATGAATTAGAAAGTCTGTAAACGTAAGCCTACGTATAGATATCACCCAGTCTTAGGCAGTCCTTCCCTTGGAGGTCTTATACGCCAACTCCTTGCCCAGGGCAAGAGACTTTATACTATCCTGAACAAATGGTTGTCCAATCTTTCCTTGGAAACCTCCAGTGATCCACAACTCCAAGAGTCCATCTGTTCCACTGATTAATCGTTATCGCTATCAGGAAATTCCTCCTTATTTCCAAGTTGGATCTCCTTCTGACAGTTTTCCTTCCACCCACTGCCTTTTTGCCAACTTAACAAGAGACATCAACCCTCATCCATTCTATGCTATACAGTACATTGTGAGTTAGCACAAGGTCTGTCAACCTTGCCAGCTTTAAGATGTGAAGACTTCAACTCCCAGAATTCCCCAGCAACTCTCTCTTTTCACAGGACTGCCTCACGCTCCAAGAAGCACGCCCACATTGTACTGTGGACTGGCAACAGACCTCAGTTACACAATAGTTTTGTGCAATCAGCTATAGCCGTCAGCCCTACTCCTGATTTTTCCTTCCATATTTAGATTTTTGCAGATCAACCTAGATATTTGTATCTCATATACATGTTGTATTTTGATGTTCCTTTAAGTTTTTGCATCCCGAGTGCTGACTGTAATTTTCGTGCTGGATTAATTTGTAAACCAAGTGTTTTCAAGAACAGGGACAGACAAACAGAACTATTCTATTTTGGTTTCTGTAAGTGTATGTACACACATATGGGCACCTAGATATAAATAGGTTTATTTCTGACAAATGCAGGGCTTCAGCTGATTATCCCAGAGGTCTAAGATGGGTTGGATAAGTGCGCAAAAGTGCACTGAACATGCCTGTGGTCTAGTCAAAGCCTTTGCCCAACACAAGAAGACCTACACAACAGCCTGAAATATCAAAATAGCTAACGGAGAACTGCAGTTCGGGACTGTGCGGTAGGCCACTTTGTCAAATGAACAAACCCCAGGCCATCATCCCATTCAACAGCTACATAGGGAGAAGAGGAGAGTTTTGCCAAGTTGCGCGTCTTTTGAGATCTACGAAAGAAACGTTGGCTATGGAGTACTCACAAACTGCCTCCGAAGCTTCGTTTTGACCCGCTCCGTCTTCGTTTCGGCCGGGGGGAGAGAATAACTGAGGGAGCTGAGGTGGTTGTCCACTGAGAGACTCTTCCTCATGTAGAAAGACCGAGTTCGGATGGCCCTGAAAGGGGCCTCATCCATCACAGTGCAAAGTCGCGGTTGCATGGCAGGCTCCCTCCCGGCATTCAGGCAGTCATCTTCTAGCTCCCAGGCCTCTCCTGGGGGACAAAAAACGGAGAAGATGGACTCTCGGGCATCAAATGGAGGATTAACATTCATAATCCACCCACAATATTATCCAACTTACGGTCAACGCTTTTACCAGGGATAAAGAAAAATATCATCCAGCACCGCAGTCTGGTTTGGAAGCATCCCTGCTTTGGACAGGAAGGCGCTGCAGAGAGTGGTGAGGAGGGCCGAAAAGATCGTTGGCAGTTCCCTCCCTCCCATCCAGGACATAGCACAGAAGTGTTGTTTGAACAGGGTCCGTAAGATTATCTGGGACACTTGTCATGGTTCCAACTAACGAGACAGATCAAAGAACATTCCATGATTGTTTATTCTAAAAAGTCTATAACCGTGGTGGCAAACCTATGGCACGCATGCCACAGGTGGCACGCAGAGCCCTCTCTGTGGGCACGTGCACCATCGCCGGAGTCCTAGGTCTTCAGCTAGGTTTTATAAACCTTTTCGCTTTAGGCCTCTGCTGCCATGTGCAAAACAAACAAAAAAAAAGGTTCAATCAATCAATTTCAACTTCTTGCGAGGAAAAAAAAGATCTCGCAAAATTGGAATGATTGAACTTTTTAGTCCCACCCAACCTGCTGTTACCAATGCAGCCACGCCCACCCAATGGGCCACGCCCACCCAATGGGCCATGCCCAAACTGCCACCCAAAACCCATTTATGTATTGTCAGGTGCCAGTTGGGCATGGCCCATTGGGTGGGCGTGGCCCATTGGGTGGGCGTGG
>JAKJMR010000372.1:317370-329600 GCA_024449315.1 Daboia siamensis | reverse complement strand
TTATTATTATTATTATTATTATTATTATTATTATTATTATTATTATTTTACTATTATTACCTTGGTGGAGGAGAGGGCTAATGCCTCCTTAAGTAACACAAGGTGCCTGCAATTAGTGCAGGTTCGAGTCCCACCAGGCTCAAGGTTGACTCAGCCTTCCATCCTTCCCAGGTAGGTAAAATGAGGACCCAGATTGTTGGGGGCAATAAGCTGACTTTGTAATAATGCCGCTTGGGGTGTGTGTGAAAGCCCTAATAAGCAGGCATATACATAGAATGAAGGCTACTGCTAAGCTTGTAAGCCGCCCTGAGTCTTCGGAGAAGGGCGGGATATAAATGTAATAAAAATAAAATAAATAAATAAATTACTATTATTATTATTACTACTACTACTATAGTTAATCATCATCATCATCATCATCATCGCACAGTCAGCCAGATGTTCAGACAGGATTTGGCATTTTTGTCTACCTATCGAGTCCTTACCAAGGACCTGGGATAGGCAGATGTGGATGTTGGATGGTATTATAGATATCATTGCAGGATGGAAGCAGTTCCTAGTAAGGCCGCCTTTTGCAATTGACTAATGGTGAATTTGTCAACGCCAATGGTGTTCAAGTGGTGCTTCAATTGTTTCGGGATAGCACCCAAGGCGCCTATGGCTGCTGCTGCTGCTGTTGTTGTTGTTGTTGTTGTTGTTGTTATATGGAGAGGCAGTCTTCGAAGCCCAAAGCAATATACAATATACAATATACACTGAATTAACAGGAATAAATGGCTTAGACTCACCAGTAGAGGGCACCGTGCAACCTTTTTGACAATCCGGGGCAGAGTGATTCCGAAGTGGCTTCTGTTCTGGCATCTCTTTTCTGTACAGTTTGGAGTCCAGAAGTGGAACCCGGCTGATGACAGGGGACTGAGGGATACTGGGAAGTGTCCGAGACTTTCCTAAAAGTGGCCTCTGAGACTTTCGGTCGAGCGACCTTGAAAAGAAAGGAAATGGATGAATAAATTAAAAAAATCACCATTATTTTCAGTTCCAGAATAGCCATGGATTTTCAGATTTGAAAAGACTTTGGCAAAGAGAAGATCTGGACATTTTGGAACTAGCCACATCCCTGGAATTCCTTCAGAAATATCCTTTTACATTTCTTAGTAGGCTGGAAAACGGGCTTGAGCTGTGCAACTGGTTCCCTCTTACAACAACGTCTGGCGACGCTTGTTTGCCAAAACACTTTTTCCCCCCAAATAATTTCCAAAGTGCCGTGCAGCTTTTCTGATAAACTGCCTAGAGTCCTATAAATAGCCACTGCTTTGCTTGGGGGATCTGGAAGAGTTGATAATCAAGATTTGACAAGGATTAAAAAGAAAAGAAAAAAATCTTTTTAGCTGAAGCAATCAACCTGTTCTCATCACATTACCTGCTGAGCAACCAAATGAGAGAGAGAGAGAGAGAGAGAGATGCAGTGCCATGTTTCACTATCCAGATGCCACCAGATGTCTTTGGCATCTGAGATTAAAGCTACTACGACACAAGAATGACAAAGGCAGCCTTGCCAAAGGCTGTCGGATTGGAATCTAACCGTTTTAGGGAAGCCTCACTCTGCTTGCTACAGTCACACGTTGGCTTAAACCAGGGGTGGACAAGGGGGTCAAATGAGAAACTGGAACTGCGTGGATGGCCAGATCAATAGGGCTGTGAAGGTACGTGGGCACGCACGCACGCACACACACACACACACAGAGAGTGGACAATCACTTAAATATGAGCCAGCCGTGTGCTGCAGCTGCCAAAAAAGCCAACACAGTGCTAGGCTGTATTAACAGAGGGATGGAATCAAGATCAAGGGCGTATTTACTACTTAGTCCTGACAAATTCAAGGCGGGAGTCATTTACTTGACTCATTAATTTCCAACCTTGCAGTGGCCGAGTTGGCACAGCGGAGCTGATCCAGGGAAAAGCTAGAAAAACCTCATGAAACAATCAGCTCCTCACACTGATGTGTTCAGCGAGATGGAAAGACAGTTCACAAACAGAAGTAACGTTCTGGTGAGCTGCTTCAGTTCTGACTGCCTAGTAGTTTAATGTCTGTGTGTCTTCCGGAACGTCCAGCTTTTGGGGACATGCCCGTATGCTAGTCAATTTCGCTTCCTTTGCTTCGTTTTTGCCATCAAAATGCCTTTCCCGGGAAATTAAGCAGAGCCGCCGCTTTCTCGAAGCTTGAGAAGGTGAAATGTCTTAAGTATGACATCATTCAAGTCAGGTGTCATGACAACTGGAAAAGCTGTCTGCATCCCAATGCTTGCCTATTTTTGTTCCACAGCTTCAGGAACAAACAAAACCTTCTCTAACTTATAAAATATTTAAACTGAAGCGAGGCAAAGGCGCCAAATAGGTAGATTCTGTGCCCAAGTGTTTCGTAACAAATGCCTTCCTTTCCCCAATTTATAACATAAATTGCCAATAACACAGCATTCTTCACTTCTCTCTCTCTCTCTCTCTCTCTCTCTCTTTGGCAGAGAAACTTAAATTAGTGGTTGTTGTTGGCAGACCAGCACAAAAATGCAGTGTTTTCAAAATACGGATACACAATCTATAAAAATATTCCTTTGGGGAAAATATTCCTGCGGTTTAAAGGCAGGGCCTCGGTGTCTTTTTTACAGGGGAAGGACAGATAAACGCCCTGATTAAGATAGGGGACTATGATCAAGTTTGCAGTTGACATGGAGCTAGGTGTAGTGGTGGGATTCAAATAGGTGAACAACCAGTTCTCTGCGTGGATGCTACTTCAGGAAGTCAATTCTGGGCCTGGGCCTGGGGCAACAACAAAAAAATTAAGTGGTTCAAGTGGTGCAAACTGGCTGAATCCCACCCCTGGCTAGCTGGCTAATAATTCAGAAGGAGATTTTTTTTTTTTTAAACCTAGCAGATTTGGGCAGCAGGCTGAATGAAAAGGGATGGAGCTGAATAGGGAGAGAACTGTGTCTCTTTAAGCTTAAGGAGACACTGGGAGGCAAAGGCCCAAAGAAAACAAAAAATAATTGCTTTTTGGGGGTGCCTTCAGGCTACGTTGTGAGGTCTTTGGGGATCTGTTTCCTTGCAGATGTTCACTGATGACATTACCTAGTTTGGCAACGAAATGTCTGCAAGAAAACCTTTGTAGCAGTTGTTATTCCACAAGTTATTCCACAAGTCCATTTTGCCCACTGGATGTTTTTGCTGGAAACAGGAAGTTATGGTGACACTATCCTCAGAGCTATTGATGAGACAGTTTTGAGGTTCCCGTGGCTTGCGTCACGGGATCACATTTTGGGTCCTTGACAATTGGCTTGCATTGATGACCATTTGCAATCCGTCATTTCATGGAAATTTTTGGCATTTTTTTTTTTTTGCCAGTTGTCAGTGTTACTTCTGGTTTCTGGCAAAAAAAACAACCCACTGGGAAAAACGACTCATTTAATGACTGTGAGGTTTGTTTAACGGCCGCTGCAAAAAAAGGTCATAAAATTGGGCACAGTCACATGATTACCATGACTTACAACCCTAATTCCGGGGAGAAGGGCAGTATATAAATAAAATTATTATTATTATTATTATTATTATTATTATTATTATTATTATTATTATTATTATTATTATTATTAATTCCAGGCTCAATTACGGTCATAAGTTGAACGGCATACAACTCTTTAAAGCAGTCGTTTCTTTTTTCTGGGTTGGTGAAAAGTTGAGGCTGCTTTAAAGAGTCGTAGATAAGTGCTATGTTTATGCTCCGAAGTGTTTTTTTCTGGAATCAATACTCACTCCACAGCTCTTGGTGGAGCAGTGGACTAATGCCTCCTTAAGTAACACCAGCTGCCTGCAATTAGTGCAGGTTCGCATCCCACCAGGCTCAAGGTTGACTCAGCCTTCCATCCTTCCCAGGTAGGTAAAATGAGGACCCAGATTGTTGGGGGCAATAAGCTGACTTTGTAATAATGCCGCTTGGGGGGTGTGTGAAAGCCCTAACAAGCAGGCATATACATAGAATGAAGGCTACTGCTAAGCTTGTAAGCCGCCCTGAGTCTTCGGAGAAGGGCGGGATATAAATGTAATTTTAAAAAAAAAAAAGCTCTAGTTCCAACAGATTTCAAGGTGGCATCTAAAATAACCTTGAAACACATCATGAAACATAAGATGTTTTACCGGGAGTGTGTTTCGTAGCATCCTGTGGATATCAACTCACTTTGGCTCATAAGGCAGTTCTAACCCCATAAGAATAAAATTTGTTTTAAAAGAAGCATGCAATAACTGCATAAGCTATGCACCACTGCCTCATGTTATGCAGAACTCTTATGTTTATTAAGTTATCAGCCCATTATGAGATAACCGTAATTACTTCAAAAGGCAGCAAATACCAACCCATCAGAGACAGAACGCTGCTCACTCAAAAGCCATTATCATCAAGCTTAGGAGTGAATCTTGTGCTAATTATTAGCAAGGTGCTAAACGCAGTCAACTTATGAACCAAGGAATAATGAAATTGTTTTCAACAGTCAGGATCTCCCGTGGTTCTCAGGAAAGGTAAAGGTAAAGGTTCCCCTGCACATGCGCGCTAGTCGTTTCCGACTCTACGGGCCGGTGCTCATCTCTGTTTCAAAGCCAAAAAACCAGCGCTTGTCCGAGGACGTCTCTAGACACCAAAGACATACAGAATGCTGTTACCTTCCCACCGTAGTGGTCCCTATTTTTCTACTTGCATTTTTACGTGCTTTCGAACTGCTAGGTTGGCAGAAGCTGGGATGAGTAACAGGCTACGCAGCACTCTGCTACACGGCACTCAGGATTCGACCCACCAAACTGCCGACCTTCTGATCGACAAGCTCAGCGTCCTAACCCACTGAGCCACCACTGCCAATTCTGAAAGAGGCCACCAAGTAGACAATAGCCACAGGCTGGCTTAAGGAATTAACGGGGCCACCACACCGGCATGAACAAAATCCACAAGGCAACTTCGCAAGCAGCTTTTCTGTTCTTCATCATAGCTGCCTGACTCTAAGAGATAAGCTAGCATCCTAGCCAATACCATCAGATAGCCTGGATGCTTAGATGAAGTGACAATGTGCAGGAGAGTACATGGCCCACATCTAATCTTTCTTGACTCTGGAAAATCATCTTCGGCTCAAGTACATTGTATTTCAGCTGTCGCGCCAATCAAATTGTGTGCCGAAGGCCCCGTGCTGAGATGAACAATCTATATGCTGTCGATCTGAAGTTGGTTATCCTAAAAGTCAGGTAGAAAATCTTCACTAGGATTGATCAGAAGATGTCATATCTGGCTTAGTGTTCAGTATACAACGGCAGTAGAGACACAGAATATCTTAAGCAAAAAAAAAAAAATCAGATCTAAGCTGAGGAATCCCCAATTACGGAGCAAAAATTTCCTCGCTATATGTTTAGGGGTACAGAATGCGGTCACTTAAATGTAACATTGGATTTTATAGGAAAGCTTTACCTGAAATAGGTGAGCCCCGGTGGCACAGTGGTTTGAATGCAGTATTGCAGGCTAACTCTGCTCACAGCCAGGAGTTCAATTCTGATTGCATATTCTGGCAGACATTTCAGGCAGCAAGCAAGATCTTTTACTTTAGTACCACAGAGCTCAAACAAATAACTTGCTCACTGCTTATCATCCATCAGCATGACAAGATTCTGTTCCACAAAGTCCGGAAACATTAGCTTCACAGCAAGACCATTCAAGAATTCAGTGAAAAGTTCACAAACAACTTTTTACAAATAAAACATATGTCCCTGGCTTTACAAAACCGACAAATGTCTCACAAGACACAGAAGCAATAGAAATAGTTTAGGGGAAGCCTCTTTTATATATTTGAAGTCACTTCCAATTGGGGAAGGATGGTTTATCACCAACTGCAAGATATGGACCAAAGCCAGTGATATACAACCAGGTTCACACCGGATTCGACGCCATGGTTTGCTTAATCAATATTTAAATAATAATCCACCATTAAGTTAAGTTAAGTTAAGTTAAGTTAAGTTTATTGAATTTATATACTGCCCTTTTCCCGTAGGACTCAGGGCGATTTACAAAGTATTTAAAAACATCAATACAATACAAGAGTTAAAAACAGTTAAAATAATTAAATTTGATCCCTGAAAAATATAAAACCCCCAATTAAAAACTCTCAGCCTGGGCCAGAAAGCTCAAAGAGCCAGGTCTTCAGGTCCCAGCGGAATGACCGAAGGTCGGGGGCAGTCCTAAGCTCCACGGGCAGCTGGTTCCAAAGGGCAGGTGCACCCACTGAGAAGGCCCTCCCCCTGGGTGTCACCCGCCGGCAATCTTTAACCGGCGGCACCCTGAGAAGACCCTCCAAGTGGGAGCGCACAGGACGAAGGGAACTTGATGCCAGCAGCAGGTGTTCCCTCAAATATCCCGGACCCTCGCCATTTAGGGCTTTATAGGTCATCACCAGCACCTTGAATCTCACCCGGAGGGCAACCGGAAACCAATGCAGCTCCCGGAGTAGAGGTGTTACATGGGAGTATCGGGAAACCCCCATCACAACTCGTGCAGCAGCATTCTGCACCAGCTGAAGCCTCTGAGTGGTCCTCGAGGGCAGCCCCATATAGAGAGCGTTGCAGTAGTCCAACCGGGAGGTCACGAGCGCATGGGTGACTGTTCATAGGGCATCTCGGTTCAGATAGGGTCGCAACTGGTGCACCAGGCGAACCTGGACAAAAGCCCCCCTGGTCACGGATCCTATGTGATTTTCAAAATTGAGCCGTGAATCCAGGAGGACGCCCAAGTTGCGAGCCCTATCAATGGGGGGGTAACACCTCACTCCCCATCGTTAAGGATGGAATAGTCTGGTTAATCCGAGATGCCAGTATGCATAGCCACTCAGTCTTAGTTAGGCTCACACAGCCTGCTAAGCTGTAAACTATGGTTTACTGTTCAAAAGGCTGGATTTGTAAAATACCAGGAGCCAAAATCAAACCACACTAGGGGGTTTTACTGTACGGCGAAAACTAGCCTACAACTAAATTCACCAGAAAACTGGAAACAAATACAGATCCCAGATGTTATTTTGATAGATGTTGTAAAGTATGGTGCCTTTGACCTTTCGTGGGTGTTCCTCGCAGGCTAAGTCCTTTATTTAAAATAATTACAAAAGCCTTTTCAAAAAATTACAGGCAGTTTTTTCTCACTGTTAAGCATCACCAATTTAGTTATTAAAATCTAGGGTGAACACAAAGGTGAAATGGAAAAATTCCTTTGCTTAATAAATTTAGGGACTGATGTCCTTGTTTACCAACTCTTCCATTTGATGTCTCATAATCTGCAGGCCCACAACTAAGAGTTCAATTTGGAATATACTGAGGAGATAATGTGGATTTTCATAAAGCTGCCTCCTCCCCCACAGTACAGGTAGCCCCCGACTTACAACAACTTGTTTAGTGACCGTTCAAAGTTACAATGGCACTGAAAAAAGTGAGTTATGACCGTTTTTCATAACTACGATTGTTGCAGCATCCCTGTGGTCATGTAATCAAAATTCAGACCCTTGGCAACTGACTCATATTTAGGACAATTTCAGGGATCAACTTTTGCGATTAATATAATATTAATCATTTTTAAAGTCCATTTCTCTGCTATTCTACTTCTAAGTGCCTTGGAACGCGCGAAAGGACTGTGTTCTGAACACGCTTCATGCACGCCTTATTACCAACTCCTTATCTTATGCTTTTCCTTTCGTGCTGTATTTTTAATAAGTTCATCAGTAATCAGCAAAAGCTGAAAGCTCTTCATTCACGGAGTGGCGTGCGATGCATTTCAAATTCCAAGCCGCAGTCTTGACCTTATCCACACCGTTCGGATGCCACACCAGCCCTTCTAGCAATCTGGCAAGTCGCAGAACAGTTCCATTCTCAGCTCAAAAAACTTTGAAATGAGGCTTTTCCGTGCTTGGAAAGAACGGTTGCTTAAAATAAATAAATAAATAAATAAAGCTTTTCCATGCAGCATCGCACACATTGAACAAGCCAATGACTTCAAAGAGAGCTAAAGTGAAATGTCATCTACAAGAGATAAAAGTAACCCACTCGTTTAAACGCAGGGGAATTTAATGCAAAACAGGCCTTATCGTCTTTTCAAAACAGAAAGCAGTACTTATCAAGCTTGGTCATCTTTAAGCAGGATTTACTGAAAAGAAAGGAATGGGGTTGTGAGAATTTCAGCCACAGCATGATTTCCCTTTTAGATATATCCTTTTACAAATGCACATTAGGATAGCAGCATCTTTTCAACAGTCTCCTCGTCATCTGGTGAGGATGTGAATCTCTCTACCGATAACAGAGAAGCTTGCAACCATCTAATTAATCCGCTCTCAAATCTTTATCAGTCTGGGAACCAGCCATTACAAGCCAAGAGGGAAGAACTACAAAGAATGTGACAGCACAACACTGTTGCAAAGCTGTACATAATCCTCCCTTGCGCCTAATTTCAGCTCCATTTAAATCTCTTTCTCTTTTTATTTTAGTAAAATTTTTATTATTATTTTTCACACAATTCAGTAGTGCTTATTCAACAAGCGTGTTGTCCGGGTTTATCGTTCCCTAACACAAATGTAATTCCTAATCCTTTTCTCCAGCCATTGATAAAATAAGTTCCAAGTTTGAAAGTATTCTGTTTGTTTTTTCTTTCAACCTCAAAGTGAGTCTATCCATTTCCGCACATTCCAATATTTTTTTTAAAATTATTTCTTCCTCTGGTGGTATTCCTTCATTTTTCCAGTGTTGTGCGAATAGGATTCTTGCCGCTATTATCGTGTGTAAAATCAAGTCTATACTTTGTTTGTTGAAACTCAAATCCTTTGGCCACCTATTGAGAAGGAAGGACTCACTTCCTTCTCATTAGGTGAGAAGAGCCTAATGCTGGGAAAGGTTGAGGGCAAAAGAAGAAGGGGACGACAGAGAATGAGGTGGCTGGATGGAGTCACTGAAGCAGGAGGCGTGAGCCTAAATGGACTCCAGAAGATGGTAGAGAACAGGAAGGCCTGGAGGAACGTTGTCCATAGGGTCGTGTTTGGTCGGACATGACTTTGAAACTAACAACAACAACTTTGTTTAATCAATCTTTTCTGGCATTATATCTAGTAAAAAAAAAAGTTCAGGTTTGAAATCTACACGTTTTCCCAACATCTCTTCTAGCCAAGTGTGTATTCTCTTTCATTTTGCTTCAGCTCTCAGTCTTCTAACCCTTTGAGACCCAATAAAATTCCATATGGCCAGAATGATCTATCGCCAAGTTCTTATGAGTTCACAGATAATACAAGCAGTCCTCTATTTATGACCACAGTAGGGACCTGAATTCCTATTGCTAGGCAAGGCAGTTGCTAAGAGACTTGCGCCCGATTTTGTGATTTATTTTTTTTTGCTGCAATTATTCAACGAATCGCTGAATGGATCACTAGGTTGTTAACTGAATCCAGCTTCCTTCAATGATTTTGCTTGTCAGAAGCTGGCTGGGACAGTTGCAAATGATGATCCCAGGACGTTGGAACCTCTGTATCTCCCTTTCTCTCAGCGCTTAAAAAAGATAGTGCAGGTGTCATTCTGACATGTACTTGATATCTCCTCTTGCAAGACCATTGGCTGCCAGTACCTGGATAGCTTCTAAAGTTAATGCACTGCTTACCTGTCTGTGGAGATTCTTCATCATCCAGGTCATGGTTCTCCCAAAGGTGCTTTTTCTGGAGGCAACTGGACTTTCTGGTTTTCCTTTGAAGATGTTTCATTTCTCATCCAAGAAGCTTCTTCAGCTCTGGCTGGATGGTGGAGAATTTGCATTCTTTGAGAGAGTCATTAAGGCCACTTGGAGGTTTGTCTGTGTCCTTGGGGGTCACCTGAGTAGTGCAAATGTGCCTGGAGCCTTCTTGGAGGCAGGATGTTTTCTGCCACGGGTCCTGCCGCCAAGAAGGCACCACACACATTTGCACTGCTCAGGTGACCCCCGAGGACACAGACAAACCTCCAAGTGGCCTCAACGACTGCCTCAAAGAAGGCAAATGACCAGCTGTCTGCAAGGTATATAAATCCTTCCATTCCCCACCATCCAATCAGAGCTGAAGAAGCTTTTTGGATGAGAAGCAAAAGGTCTTCAAAGAAAAACAAGGAAGTCCAGTTGCCTCCTGGAAAAAAAGTACCTTTGGGGCACTGCTTACCTATATGTCTCAAACTTGGTGTTGAGAAATTCTCAGCCAGCAAGCAGGAGGAATCAAGTGGGCAATTAGCCTGGAGTCATTGCACAGCAACAAGAAACCTAGGCCCGAAACCTCCTAACTTTCATGGAACCTTATCTATTTGTTCCCAAGAGAAAGCAAGCAGTCTGGGGGGATTCTGGTACTTACAGATACAGTAAATAAAACAGTCAACTTGAACTTTTCACATCTGGATCTGGTTGTTTGGGTCTGACACCTGGGGTCAAGCATCAGAAATCAGGAAATCCAGGCAGTTCAAGTGAACATGTAGGTTTCTTGCAATCTTAAGCTCTCTAAAAGAACCTGAACTACTAACGGTCCAAGCAAATTGGTGGTGGATAAGAGTCAATGGAATTCAAGCCGGGCTGGACTCAGATCTCTTGAGGGCATGAAGGGACTTGAGACTGATGATGCGTTTGACACGCACACCCTCCCCTCGGGCTCAATCTAGTCATCTCCTACACATAGTAACTTTAAGACCTGTGGATTTCAACGACCAGAATTCCCTATCAACATGTTGCTGAAGTTGAAATCCACAAGTCTTAAAGCTCCCAAGTATAGGAGGGGTCCAAGCTGAGCCCGAGGGAGGGGTCAAATGCATCATTAGTTTGGAATCTCTGCGCTACTGTAAGGGATCTAAATCCAGCCCTCCTCGAAGTCCGTTGACTCTTATCTGGCAACAATTCACCGTGAACGTTAGTAGTTCAGATTCTTGTGTAGAGGTAGCATGAAATAAACTTTGTAGTGCTTTTGAATTCTGTCCTGGCTCCTGAATTCTTGCATCTGACACCAAGTTTGAGAAACGCTGGTATACAGGCATCTGAAGTGCAACAGTCCACCAGTTCCCAGGAGAGCACAATAAGATCTACTTACATAGGTCTGATGACCCCTATTAAGCATGAAACCCATTCTGCCTCCCGGTTATCTCTGCAAACTGTACTGGAAGTTATCCTCTGCCTTCCCCAGCTGCAATTACAGTAGGAACGCTTTCAACCAACCCTTTTATCATGTACTAACATCAAAGGAATCATGTTACAAACAAACCCACGCTCAAGATCAAATAAATGCTTTCCCCCTATTCAAACGTATTGCTCCTCGGTATTTATACAAATGGCAGCCAGGAATTCTGAGAGTTGAAGTCCATGGGTCATAAAAGAGCCAAGGTTGCCTACTGCTGGACACTGACCAACAATCAAGAAGTAAACCATACCCCAATTAAGGAACTTCCAAACAAGCTAACAGTAAAGAACAGCTCAATCAAAGGACGTCCAGTTATCTCCCACTAACAGTGAGTAAGTCACTAGAATATAAACTGAGGGAAAATCCCACTCTCTACTGGCACTGATGATGTTACACTAACTATGATCCTGAGCGATCAGTCGAGCTGGAAGGGATCTTGGAGGTCATCTAGTCCAACCCCCTGCTCAAGCATACCTATACCATTTCAGACAAGTGATGGTCTGGTTTCTTCTTAAAAAATCTCCAGTGATGAAGGCACCTACATTTTATTGCAAAATTATTACTAGATTTCTTTTTCTTTTCTTTTCTTTTCTTTTTTTAGCTTTTGTTCAAATAGCTATCCCTTTGACTCCAGCCATCGATTCGTGCAGATTTTTTTTTTTTTAAGAACACAGAAAGGCTGTAAAGTAATTACACCTCTAAACAGATCTGTCAGGAAGTTTTAATTCCCTTCCGAGATAACAACAGGGATCCGGAAATTTGCCCCATCCCTCATCTCTGGCTTTCGGGTTCTTGTGTTACTCTTTTGCAACCTGGTGGCAAATTAAAAAGGGCTTTTAAGAGGCAACAACAGTGCCACACATGTTTGGCAAGAGAGAAGGCTGCTATGCTTAGTAATGTTGGCTAAAGTGTCTGCCGCTGAGCAAAGCTGCAGTTGCACTTAGGATGTTGGAAACCTGCTGGGATGAAGCAAATTGCAGGATGCCAACTTTTTTCTAATAACTGCAAGTG
>JAKJMR010000372.1:270605-281162 GCA_024449315.1 Daboia siamensis | reverse complement strand
AAGGAAAGGAAAGGAAAGGAAAGGAAAGGAAAGGAAAGGAAAGGAAAGGAAAGGAAAGGAAAGGAAAGGAAAGGAAAGGAAAGGAAAGGAAAGGGGAAGGAAGAAATTCTTTATAACAAACAACATTTGGTCACTGTACCTGTAGGATTAGTAGGCAAGAAAGGACTGATTAAGCTATTATTTTTTTTCAAATGGATGTTACAGAACGAAACACAGGAGAACCAACTTCCATGTATAACCACAACAAGGTTGCAACCTACAGCTGCAATATTGTCAGCTATCAAAGCCACCTCTTATAATACCTCCTAACTCTTCTGCAGTTCTGTAACCTGGGCAGGACACTTGCATTTCAACACAACGAACAGCACATTGCACTACTTATCCACGTTCTTGCTAGCAGCCACTGAATCCGGGGAGACTAGTAGTCAGCGAACGTCTCACCCTAGTAGGGCAGTTTTTGCTATACATCCCTTTTTCTGACAAGGTTAAGCTGGATATATTCCCAGAGGTGTGGAGGGAGGGAGGGGAGGTTGACTCAGACTTTTTTTTTTTAAGGAGCAGATTTATAGGAACTCTAAGCCTCAGAATGGCTTGTTCCTTTTGCAAACATAGGCTGACAATATCCAGAAATGTAGATGCATAAAGGTAAAAAAAGAAGGAGAAGAGCAGCTGCTCTTATTTGATGTTCCTTCCCACAAGGCAGCTGGGGTGGGATGACCTGGGGTCAAAAATAACTCATATTGCTTTCTCTCATCCCCTTAACCAGGGGTCTTCAAACTCGGCCCTTTTATGGACTTCAACTCCCAGAATTCCTCAGCCAGCGTGCCTGGCTGAGGAATTCTGGGAGTTGAAGTCCATGAGTCATAAAAGGGCCGAGTTTGAAGACCCCTGCCTTAGACGGTTAGCTGCAGAGCAGTTGAAGGCTAGCTGGTGTTCACTTTATTCAACTGTGATAATTCGGCTGGCTGCGACATAAAGAGAATTAACTCTTGTAGAGTCTCCATAGACATGCCAGTTGGTGGCCAAAACAAAGAACTTTTGAGACTCTAGGAAGTGTGCACAGAAGAGCCACAAAGGTGATTGGGGGGTGGAGGCTAAAACATATGAAGAACAGTCGCAGGAACTGGGTATGTCTAGTTTAATGAAGAGAAGGACGAGGGTTGACATGATAGCTATGTTCCAATATTTGAGGGGCTGCCCCAAAGAAGAGGGGGATCCACCTGTTCTCCAAAGCACCTGAAGGCAGGACAAGAAGCAATGGATGGAAACTAACCAAGGAGAGGAGCAACCTAGAACTAAGGAGAAGCTTCCTGACAGTGAGAACAATTAACCAGTGGAACAGCTTGCCTCCAGAAGTTGTGGGCGCTCCAACACTGGAGGTTTGTAAGAAGACATTGGACATTAATTTGTCTGGCATGGTATCAGGTCACTTGCTTGACCAGGGGGTTGGACTAGAAGACCTCCAAGTTCCCTTCCAACCTATTTTGTTGTTATTATTATTATAAATGAAAGTAGGGAATCTCTCTTTAACCCAGCCCAAAAGCTGAGGATCCTAAGGCTTTCCTGATCCACCTTGATTGATTCCCATCACCAAGTTCTAGCAGCTAAACACCCCAGAAAGTTTAAAGTTGGAATTATGAACTGCTGTCCCAAGGCAAACCAGGATTCAAGAGCCAAAAAGTAAATAAATAAATCCTTGTTAAAGAACCTGGCTTGTCGAGTTGCAGTGGCCTGAGCAAAAACGGGCTTCTTGACGTGCTCTAAGAGGAAACAAATGGGTGTCGAGAGGCTTGTTCACAGAATGTCCAAAATCCTCGGTCAACTTTCAGCGCAAAGGCTGGAGAGCAGCTTCTTAAAAGCTTAACAAATCTGTTACAGCAGAAGACGCATGCAGGCATGTCCTCAGATTGCAAGCTTACATACCCTCCTGAATACCTGTAATTTCTCTTCCTCTGCACTCATTTATATTATCTAGGACTGTGGAACTGAAGGAAACGGACGCCGGGCTCATCCATCAAAGCCATTGGAAAAACTGCAGACTCTTTTCTTGAAAGGATCCAGAAGAGGATCGACGCAGCTCTATAAAACGGCAAAAAGGCCACAGTGAACTAACTTTACATAATTTTGTAACTTGACTTGTTTTCTTCTTTGTTCCTTTTTTTGGGCTGGGTCATTCTTTTCTGTCTGTTGTCCCTGAGGGGAAGAGCCTCTCCAATTATTAATTCTTCTAAATCACCCGGGACTATTTTTGGAGAAAGAAAAAGGAAATATCCTTTTTTAAAAAAAAAAATAATAATGCACTCAACCATGGAAAAGGAACAAAAAACCAAGAGAGGCAGGTGTGAGTGCGGATGTGTTAAGGCACACCTACGGATCTTGGAAATCACTTAATAAATTAGATTTTCATTCATTAAAAGCTTTTTTTTCTCCCACTTTTCCTTTTATCAGCTTAATTCGACAGCAGCAGCTTCGACATTTAAGGACCCGAAATCGGGTCCTTTATTTGATTCAGAAAAATATGTATTTAAATCCAGGTTCAAAGGGATAAATAAGTTTTGGTTTTAAAAAAACTTAAAAACACACTCTTTTATGAGATTGTTCTGCAAGACAAACTGAATTTAAATGTACACGATGAGTTTTGCTATTGAGCAAAGAAGCTTCGAAAAGATTACAGGCAGTCCCCAAACGTATGGCCACAGCTGAGCCCAAAATTTATGTTGTTAAGTGAGACATTTGTGAAGTGAGTTTTGCCCCGTTTTACGACCTTTCTTGCCACAGTCGTTAAGCGAATCATTGCAGTTGATAAGTTAAGACCCCGATGGTTAAATGAATCTGGTTCTCCCCACTGACTTTTGCTTGTCAGAAGGTCGTAAAAGGAGATTCTATGACCCTGGGGACAGAGCAACCGTCACAAATACGAGCCAAACATTTGAATTTTGATCCACATGACCTTGGGGATGCTGCAGTGGAAAATGGTCATAAGTCACTTTTTTCACTGACGTCGTAACTTTGAATGGTCACTAAATGAACTGTCGTAAGTCTAGGACTATCTGTAGTTGGGAGTTGTGTTTGGTGTTTTTGCACAGAAGGAATTCTGGGAGTTGAAGTCCACAAGTCTTAAAGTGGCCAAGTTTGGAGACCTCTGGTCTTAAGAGTGAAAAATGGTCATAAGTCATTTTTTTTCCAGTGCCGCTGTAACTTCAAACAGTCACTAAATGAACCGTCGTAAGTCGAGTGCTATCTGTACAAGCTAAAACCATCTTGGCAGCTAAACCCCAGGGTAATTTGTCTGGTGGCTTGGTCCAGCTTGAGTTCTAGCTCACCATCTCATGAGGCTTATATGCCCCCCACACCCACCCCGGTCCAACTTCCAATGTCTCTTCCTCTTGATGAAGAATTCTGCAGGACTCTATAAGTTCTGGAGAACCTCAACATCTGGCAAAGGTATCTGAGTAAGATGGGTGCTGACATTTTTCCTTCTGTCCAGATCTCTTTCTAGTTTTTGGCAGAGCTGGAGAAAGAGGGTGGGGCGGGAAATGGGCAGCAACTATTTGAGAGCAGAGCAAGTCAGGAAAACTCGTAATTCCCCCTTTCACCATTTTACAGACTGCTGTCTTTGTAAATTTATCTCAAGCAAAGCGCTAAGCTCGTTAACAGCTACACTGCTGGTTCAAGCATGAAAAATGAATGGAGCCTTTCGACCAAATCAGTCACTTTCTTGTCCACCGAAATATGAAAGGGGAAGGAAAGGAAAAAAGCATAAAAATCATAAATCTTCACCCGGGGCACCTCTAGTGCAGCAACCGTTGCCAGGAGCTGACAAGATCAAAATAGCAAAACGGATCAAAGCAATGGAGATTTATGGGGAGAAAGAGAAGACCTAAGCACAGAGACTGGGATTCAGACGTGAAGCAGCGAATCTCACTTAATAATAATAATAATAATAATAATAATAATAATAATAATAATAATAATAATAATAATAATAATAATAATGTTGGAAGGGAACGCAACGTAATTGCATTCAGTCAACAAACAGGATTAAACAAGGATATTGGGGCAATATATGCCCCAGGTCCATTTTTTTTTCCCCCATCTTTTCTCTCACACCAAGCTGCAAACTGTTCACCTGATGTAAATTTGCTTCTTCGAAGGAAGAAAAATGAGAGTTCATTTTTCAAAAAAAAGAAAAGAAAAGAAAAATGTGGCTTTCAGGCAGACTCAAAAGATGCTTTTCCAAAAGGCAACTGGACTGCCTTGGGGATTTTTTTCTCCTTGAAAATGTTTCTCTTCTCATCCAAAAAGCTTCTTCAGATTCTGAGGTTTCCCCCCTCCCACAAAGGGGGAAAACTTAATTCCTGTTATGGCATCATTGTGCTTAGGCATGGATACTTCCTGGAGACAATGCCCCACCAAGCAGATTGTGGGGACACACACTTGTCCCTTTTACAAGAACGTATCCTTCAGGAAAAAAAGGGACGTGGTGGCTCAGTGGGTTAGGACGCTGAGCTTGTCGATCAGAAGGTCGGCAGTTTGGCGGGTCGAATCCCGAGTGCCGCGTCGTAGCAGAGTGAGCGCCTGTTACTCATCCCAGCTTCTGCCAACCTAGCAGTTCAAAAGCACATAAAAATGCAAGTAGAAAAATAGGGACCACTCCGGTGGGAAGGTAACAGCGTTCCGTGCGCCTTTGGCGTCTAGTCATGCTGGCCACATGACCACGGAGATGTCCTCGGACAAGCGCTGGCTCTTCGGCTTTGAAATGGAGATGAGCACCAGCCCCTAGAGTCGGAAACGACTAGCACGCACGTGCGGGGGAACCTTTACCTTTACCCTTCGGAACATTTCATGGGCCAGCTTCTCTGCTAAAACAGCAGACTGATTTAAATCGAGCTTTTAATATTTCCAAATCAAAGCCACGGTAATTGCTTCCTAGAACTATTCAAACATTGGACTCACAGCTCAGTAATTCGGCTAATGATTGCCAGTTAAAGATAGCCACCGTTGGGCTACTGTGCAGCAATTTCGGTTTATTTGAGCACCAGCTGTTGTGGCTTCTCAAGAGAAAATGTAAAAAGAGGAAAAACGGCGCTCACAAAGGCTGACGGAACCGCAGCCATAACCACAGGAAGGACCAAATGGTTATCGCTGTTATTAGAAAGCGGCGCTATCCTCAAGCCAACACACCTCATGAGATTGTCCTGCGGCCGTGCGCTAAACAATCCTCTCGGTGTCTACTCAGATGCAAGCCAGATGGTGCTGGATGGGACTCACACACATTTCGAGAATAGCAATTGCCAAAGAGAAACTGCAGTGCTGGGCCAAGTCATCTATTTATTTTTATCTATTTATTTTTATACCAATTCATTTTTCTGTTTTTTAAAAAAAACATTCAAGATGGCAAAGATATCTAATAGTCCCTCCGACTCGAACTCACCATTTCCTGGCAATTGGCCCAAAGTCATCCAGTTGGCTTTCATGACTAAGGCGGGACTAGAACTCACCATTTCCTGGTGATTGGACCCAAAGTCACCCAGCTGGCTTTCATGTCTAAGGTGAGACTAGGATTCCCAGTCTCCTGGTTTCTAGTTAATTAACCACTAAACTAAACAGACTCTTCAGTTTGTTCAATTCCAGCATTTTGAAGTGGACAGCTAAGAACCTGCATCACTCCCCCTGCCCCCAACAAAAGAACTCCTGAGTTGACAGGAATGAATCAGAAGTAAATATTTCATTTGGTCCAGTCATGTGGCAGATCCTACAAAAAACATATTTTCAGGCCTGACCAGTCTAGATGACCAACTCGCTTGATTAATGCTGTTTTTATATCTCAGGCTGCCCGTTTATCAACCGCAGCAGCTGCAGTGATGCTCTTTGTCTTGGGATCAACGCATCTCGGGCACACTGCTCGATTTTATTTATCTGCCTCCCAGACAATTTCCAAAGAGGTTGGGCAGTTCATAGGCTAGCTATCTTTGGTAGTTTCTGCCCACCCTAAGCGATCAGACCATTTCAGATCCCACCAGTTAAACAGGTCATCTGAGGTGACCCAGAAAGTGAGATGTGTTTGCCACAATACCTACCCGGAAGACATATAAAGGTCAAAGGTAAAGGTCAAAGTTTCTCCTGTCCGGTCATATCTGACTCAAGGGGACAATGCTCAGCCAGCATGACTATATGCCAAAGGCACACAAAACAGTGCCACCTTCCCACCGGAGTGGTACCTATTTATCTACGCTCATCTGCGTGCTTTCAAGCTGCTAGGTTGGCAGGAGCTGAGGCAAGGAACAAGAGCTCATCCCGTCACATGGCGCTCGGATCTTGAACCCAAGGCTGTCAGCTTTCCAACTGACAAGCTCGGTGTCTTGATCCACTGAGCCATTCTGCCCCCCTCGGAAGACATAGACGGGATCCCCTGAACCATCTTGCTCAGACTGAAGAAGCTGCTTGGGTAAGCAGCAAAATGTTTCGAACCAAGAAGAAAAGACCAGTTGTCATGTCACATCTTCTAGATAACTCCACCCAGATGGTTGAGAATCTTCACTGACACATCTGGGGACATGAACGTGGCTTGTTTTGCCTCCTCTGCATGCCACAGCCTTTGCTGCCGAAAGCCTGCTACGAGTCATCTTCTCTGCCAGTCCTGCATATTTCAGCCGGTGTGTCTGAGGCTGATAAAGTTGCCTGGGAGATGTTATTTATAAGGCTGCTAATGGAAGTCATCTTTTAAGCACTGGGCATCGTTTTCAGATCATAAGCTCCAAGAGTAATTTGAATGCATCAGTACTACGGTATCAGTAACAACACCCAGAGCCCAGGAAAGAGAGAGATGAAATTGCTGCCATTCCTTTTAAAATTTATAACTGCAGAAACAGAAAGAAGGAAGCCGTTTTCGAACACTGTCATTGTCACACCGGCACTTAGCCTTTGAAGGCAGATAGAGTGTGTATAGCATTTAAAAAAAAAAAAAACGCAAAAGATTGTGCAGCTCGTTCAGCTCCAATATCATCTCGGCTTCCTCCAGATTTTTGCAGCTGAACCGCAGACCCTTTTACATCGGATGAACGAAATTGTGGCTTGCACAGTCTGTTATCGCTCCACACCGCGTTGAGCAAATTGCCCACCTCGGGGGTTTAACCCCCTACGTGTACTCTGTAACAACGGGATTAATTTATTCTACAGCAACTAAATAAAGTCAGTGGATAAGAAGAGGCCAAAGCAGTTTGGTGTGGAGTTCACGAGGAGGAGGAGGAGGAGGAGGAGATAAAGGAGAGGAGAAACAGTAAACAGAGCTCTTAGGATCACTGGAGGAGAATATCTGTAGCTCAGGGATGAGCTGTGGAAGTCCCTGAGGTTGTTTTCTTGCAAATGTTTCATTACCCAAATAGGTAACATCAGTGTTAGATGGATTTTACTTCCTGTTTCTAAGCTTCCTGTCAGGACAAGCCACTTGTATACAAAAGAGAAGAAACCCCACTCCCTTCCAGCACTGATGACGTTACCCAGTTTGGTGATGAAAGGTCTGCCAGAAAACCACCAAACTCAAGAGAGCAGCAAGGATAATTCCTCCTCCTCTTCTTGCCTGAAAACCCCACTCCCTTCTAGCACCCATGACGTTACCTAGTTTGGTAATGAAATGTCTGCAAGAAAACAAACAAGCTCCGAGAGCGGCAAGGATTTCTCAGGGGTCTTGGTTTTGAGGGACTTTTGAGTTCAGCTTGAGGGGTGAAAAGAATAACAAAAATAAAAGAATCACCAGAATTGGAAGGGGCCCTTGGAGATCTTCTAAGCATCCAACCCCTTGCTCAGGCAGGAAACCCTACTAGACCATTTCAGACAAGTGGTTGTCCAATCTCTTCTTGGTGGAGCAGTGGGCTAATGCCTCCTTAAGTAACACCAGCTGCCTGCAATTAGTGCAGGTTCGAGTCCCACCAGGCTCAAGGTTGACTCATCCTTCCATCCTTCTGAGGTAGGTAAAATGAGGACCCAGATTGTTGGGGGCAATAAGCTGACTTTGTAATAATGCCGCTGGGGGGAGGAAAGCCCTACTAAGCAGGCATATACATAGAATGAAGGCTATTGCTAAGCACATTGGTTTGTGCTTTAGATTGTAAGCCGCCCTGAGTCTTCGGAGGAGGGCGGGATATAAATGGGATTAAAATAAAAAAAAATAAAAAAATTCTTGAGTAGCTGCTGATTTCAAAAGGCACGTCCCTAAGAGTGGCTGATGATTGCTGTGGGTAGCTATCTGACTACATCTTCCTGAGCAAGTAGAAGCTGCCACATGGCTTGCGGAAGGAATATAAGGTGGCTGGTTCATTGAGAAAGCTTGAACAGAGTGAGTAGCCAATGTTTAACAACAGCAAGTTCAGGCTTATGTTGGTGCTTGGGGGCAGGACGGTGGGGAAGAGCCTTGAAGCAAGTAGTCAAACCTTAGTTCATAACAGATTTATTAGACGAAGCAAAGGATGCATTGCAACCAAAGCTGACAGTGAAAGCTACTCTCTGGAAGAACAGCTCAGACAAACAATCCAACAAAACAAGGACGACTGATAAGAAGAAGGCACAGAGTACACTTCAAAATATTAGGACCTTAAAAAGTAAAGGTAAAGGTTTCCCTGCACATGCGTGCTAGTCGTTTCCGACTCTAGGGGCCGGTGCTCATCTCCATTTCAAAGCCAAAGAGCCAGCGCTTGTCCGAGGACGTCTCCGTGGTCATGTGGCCGGCATGACTAGACGCCAAAGGCGCACGGAACGCTGTTACCTTCCCACCAGAGTGGTCCCTATTTTTCTACTTGCATTTTTACGTGCTTTCGAACTGCTAGGTTGGCAGAAGCTGGGACGAGTAACAGGCGCTCACTCTGTTACGCGGCACTCGGGATTCGACCCGCCAAACTGCCAATCTTCTGATCGACAAGCTCAGCGTCCTAACCCACTGTAGTACCAATCCTTAGGGGGAAGAAAAAGAGAGTATTTGACTGCAGCTGAGGGACTTCAGCCGTGTTTTGCAAGAAGACGAAAGCAAAGACACATTGTAAATGGCGACCCGCTACCACGAGGAAAGGGAATAGTGGTGTGCCAATCCAACTAATCTCTTTGCAAAGAACATAGTCAGCCAGAAGCAAGAATAAAGGACATCACAGAATTCAAGTCGTATCAGGCCAGCTAACCATTATCCCTTCCGAATAATGTATAATTGTATAATATAATAATGAAATTGTTATATAACAATTTCTTTCTTACCCCTATGGATGGTTTGTGTCTTCCTCAATTTCAGGTTGTTTATCAGAGGTCTGGGAGTTTGAGAGTTCTATGCAGATCTTAGCTCAGGGATCTTCAAACCTGCCCCTTTTATGACTTGTGGACTTCAACTTCCAGAATTCCTCAGCCAGGCACACGTGCCTGGCTGAGGAATTCTGGGAGTTGAAGTCCACAAGTCATAAAAGGGCCAACCTTGAAGAGCCCTGTCTTAGCTATTCCTAGCACTGCACTCTCCCAGACAAAGAGCTGTGATGTTGCTCCTAGGATCTGTTGAAGCCACTCTCCCAGCTAAGGATTCACAGCCTCAGCTGGTCCAGTCACCAATGAGACCTCTTTGCCTTTTACTTTCCCCATCCTCTCTAGTTCCACCTTCACACATGGTCCTTGCCCAGCTTCTCCTATTCCTTCTTCCTGATGTTGCTGTCACTTGGCATGGCTACATCCATCATCACCACTTTTGGTCCTTGTCTACTAGCACAATGACTGGTGGATTGACCACCACCTGCCTGTCTCTGCATCTGGAAGGCCCATGGGAACTTAGCCCCATTATTCTCCATGACTTCTTGTAAAATCTCCATCTGGACTTGGGAGGGTCTAGTCCACCTACTGTCTTCTTGTCCTTCGCTACCACCATGGGGCCTGGTTGATTGGCCAGTTTCTGCCTGTCCGTCAGGTGCTGAGGGATCTGCAAAGATCTGGAAGTCCCATCGGTCCTTGACCCCATCCATGGAATCTCGGTAATATACATTCCTACCAAGACCAACTCAATTTTATTGAATAGCTATTTAAATACCTAATATGTCTTCTGGGGAGAATCTGTTCTTAGTTGTCCATCTTTTGGAAATGAAAGGAGGTGAAACCAAGAGATGTTGCATTTCAATTCCAGTATCAATACTCCAGAACAGCCTCCCACTAGAAATCAGACCCTCCCCCACTTATTGCATTCAGAAATCCAAACTATTTCCAGAGAATGTTCTAACTGGCTAAGGATATTCACATCTTACCTCCTTATTTTTATCTCACTGATCTTTCTTCTCTTTTGATTTCAGTTCAGTTGGATTTATTTGGATTTGTTTTAAATAGATTGCTGTATTTAAAGAGCTACTGTGAACAGTGTCATGTTTCTGTGTCACATAATCTGCCAAAACGTCAACTGAAAGACAAGTATATCACTGTTTGCTTTGAAGAACTAAGCAGGAAGTTCACAACTGGGGGATGCCCAAAAGCTTCTCAATTGCCCTACCAATCTATGGGAGGAGGAGGAGGAGGAGGAGGAGGAGGAGGAGGAGGAGGAGGAGG
>JAKJMR010000372.1:252590-270505 GCA_024449315.1 Daboia siamensis | reverse complement strand
GGAGGAGGAGGAGGAGGAGGAGGAGGAGGAGGAGAAGGGAGAAGGGAGAAGGGAGAAGGGAGAAGGGAGAAGAAGAAGAAGAAGAAGAAGAAGAAGAAGAAGAAGAAGAAGAAGAAGAAGAAGAAGAAGAAGAAGAAGAAGAAGAAGAAGAAGAAGAAGAAGAAGAAGAAGAAGAAGAAGAAGAAGAAGAAGAAGAAGACAAAAAAGAGAAGCACTACTAGTTCTGCCAATGGTGCCACCAGGGACATGGCTGAAGAAGCTTCAGGACCATGGACAGAAGCACCTCCCTCCTTGCCAGAGACCGGAAACTTTCATTTGAACCTTTACAGACAACAGTATGAGAAAGCCTACAGCAAAGGGGTCCAAATTTGGCAACTTTGAAGACTTGTGGACTTCAACTCCCAGAATTCCCCAGCCAGACTGGGAAGAAAGACTTTCCCACATTCTCATTATCAAAATAACTGAGCGTGACCTAAGTTTATGGCACCACAATTCAGTGCATCCATAGCCAGCTCAGAAGTCATGTTTTCCAAAGATTATTCAACAGACCATCATGAAACTAGAAGGTGAAGTGAGGCTTTACAGGGATCAATCCTGGATCTGGTATTCTTTTATATATTTGTTAATGAGGCAGGAGGGAATACTTACTGGATTGGCAAATGACACAAATTAGGTCTTACATCCGCAAACAGAAACAGCCATTTTAAGAAGAAACAGAATCCGTGGGGGCTGCATTCCCAATCTCTGGTTTAGCGTGATCTGTGAATTGCCATTTACTCAACACATTATGATCGTACAAGCCATGGCTTAGCATTAGCTGTGAACCAAAGTGTCACACAAAGAAACTACACAATGCTTTTTTGACCGTTCAGTGTACAATATCATCTTCCTAAATATCTGTATTATTACTTAGCCGCGTAATGAAATGAATGAATGAACCTTTATTATCAAAGCACAACATGCGTACAGTGAGATTGGCTGAGCCTCCCTTCGTGCCCTGCACCACTACAACTCACAGTGACAACAAACCCATCATCTTGTTACACACCATGTGAGCTAATTGCCTCGCAAGTCAATGATACGTAGAGTTATTTCCCGTTCAGAAGCCTGACAGCCCATGGATAGAAGCTGTTCTTCAGCCTGTTGGTACGGCTGGCTATACTTCTATATCTCCTACCCGACGGTAGGAGAGTAGAGGTACCAACCAGGCTGTGAGTCGTCCCTGAGAATTTTCCTCACTCTTCCAAGGCAGCGAGCCCTGGCAAGGTCTACCAGTGGTGTCAAGGGACAGCCCACGATGTTTTGTGCTGTGCTTACCACCCTCTGCAATTTCTTCCTATCCGCGGCTGTCAGACCAGCATACCAAGCCACAATACAGTACGAGAGGATGCTCTCTATAGTAGACCGGTAAAAGAAGGTCATTAGTTGTTGTTCTACCCTGTTCTTCCGCAAGATCCTGAGGGTCTCTATTGGGCCTTTCTGGCCAATGTTTGCAGGCAAACTACCAAACTCAGAGAGCCCCAAGGATCCTATGTTTCAAAGCTGAGCTGCAAATATTCTCTTCTGTTGGTCCCACATATGGATGTCACTTTTCAGAAAGCATGGAAAAGTATTTGCATGCAGACAAAAGTAGGACTGATGGCGTTATCTAGTTTGGTAATGAAAGGTTTGCGGGGGGGGGGAACCAAGCTCTGAGCGCACTAAGGACCCCACTTGTCCACCTCTGAGCTATGGAGAGTCTCCTCCGTTGGAATCAAACAAACGATCAAGCACCAAACGATAGTCTAATCAAGAAACCACCAAGGAGAAAAACAACACAACACTCCTATCCAAGTCTGACAGGACAAACTATATATATATATAAACAGGGAGGAAACCTCACACTCGCTAGCACTGATGATGCTACTTAATTGGGTAATGAAATGTCTGCAAGCAAATGGCTAAGTTCAGAGGACCCCAGAGTTCAATCCTGAGCTACACATATTCTCATCTGTTGGATACATATCTGCATCCACAGCTGCGGTTTTCAAAGTGAGGACTCTTCTCACTGATCCCAGTAATAAAATACCTGAAGTTTATTTTCTACTGTCCGGAAAGATTGATCTTTTCCCCAATACATACAGACCAAAACAACACCCTGGGGCAATTTATTGCCTTGCTAAAACGTATACAGCGGCAGTAGATACGCCACGACTCCTCGCCAAAAACTTGTGTTTTCAGCTGAAGTGCAGAAGGAACTTTTAATACTAACTTCCGGCATGCTTTCATTCAATCAGAGGCCCTCAGGCAAAAGATTCCAAAGAAAAACAGCATCAAGAATCCCTTTGTCTGAAAAATGTGCCAGCAAGCTAAGCATAAGTCTCCAAAGCAGAGCAAAGGGGCGTCCTGGCTTCAGAGAGGCAATTTCCTTTCACAGCGTGTGGCTTTGTTCTATGCCCTTGTTTTCTTTAAAAATGTAAGCAATTTATTCTGGCTGCGTGGCCAGGAAGTTGGGATGTCATCTCTTTTCAGCCTTGCCTGTAACTTGGATGCATTTTCTAAAGCGGGGTGGGTGGGTGAGTGGGTGGGTGGGTGGGAGTGTGTGTGTGTGTGTGTGTCCGAACTTGGCAACTTTTAAGACTTGTGGACTTCAAGCCCCAACGTTCTCCAGCCAGGAATTCTGGGAGTTGAAATCCCACAGGTTGTAAACTTGACAAGGTTGCACACCCGTTGTTCTGAAGCATGACTTGATCAAAGGAGCCCTGGAGGAAACAGTGGTCAGAAGGCGGCATTGCAGGCAAACTCTGCCCGTAGCCTGCAGTTTGATCCAGCTCAAGGTTGACTCAGCCTTCCATCCTTCCGAGGTCGGTAAATGAGGACCCAGATTGTTGGGGGGGGGGGGCATAGGCTGTCTCTGTAAACCACTCAGAGAGGGCTGTTAAACATTATGGGGTGATGTCATGCCTCCGTCAGGCCCAGGACGGGGTGTCTGTGGCTTCAGAGGACTGTAGGGAAGAGCAGGTTGAGGCAGGCCAGGGCCCTTCAGATGTGGAACAGGAAAGGCAGAGTGCAGGTGAGGAGCGAGCCCCCCCACACACACACACCTGATGCTAAAAGTGCAGAGAAGAGCAACAAAAATGATCAGGGGACTGGAAGCTAAAACATAAAAGGATCAGTTGCTGGAATTGGGTATGTCTAGTTTAATGAAGAGAAGGACGAGGGGGGACATGATAGCAGCCTTCCAATATCTCAGGGGCTGCCCCAAAGAAGAGGGAGTCAAGCTCTTCTCCAAAGCACCTGAAGGCAGGACAAGAAGCAACGGATGGAAACTCACCAAGGAGAGAAGCAACCTAGAACTAAGGAGAAACTTCCTGACAGTTACAACAATTAACCAGTGGAACAACCTGCCTCCAGAAGCGGTGAATGCCCCAACACTGGAAGTCTTTAAGAAGAGACCAGACAGCCATTTGTCTGAAATGGTATAGGGTGTCCTGCCTGAGCAGGGGGTTGGACTAGATGACTTCCAAGGTCTCTTCCAATTTATTTTATTATTATTATTAGTGTCCAAAATTCACACTTGCTGCAGCTGGGGGTTTTTTTTGTTGTTGTTGTTCAGGGCGTTAATTTGTATATAGTTATCAGAGTGATCTTATCATTCTTTTAATGACCCACTTGTAGTGAGGACAGTCCTTTTTCTTCCAGGCCTGCCCAAACATGTGTGCATTTAACATGGCCTGCTGGAGGATTTTCTTGAATACTGTACGGATAGATGCAAGATGGATTTTCTCTGAAAGTTTTATCACCTCTTGAAGCTTCATAGCGTAAAGGAGGTACCTTTCATCTTCGTTATGGCGTTTTAAAACAAGATGACTAATGTTTACATCTCTGGTAAGTTTCCGTTCCTGAGGAATGAATAAAGTGGACTTGCTGAGTCATCTACATCTCTGACTCAGCTGTTTGGAACATGAATTCCTAACACTCCCATTATTGGTGCAAATTTTGGAGCGCCTAAACTTTGCGGGGAGCCCGCTTTGGGGTCGTGGTGAAGGCATCAGGCTGGAAACCAGAAGATCTTGAGTTCCAGTTCTGCCCTGGGCACAAAGCCAACTTTGTGTGCTTGGGCCAATCATTTTCTCTCGGCCCTATCCATTCCTAGCTGGAAACCAGAAAGTGGCATCTACTAAGTTAGGCACTTTAAAAAAAAAAAAAAAAAATCAAGATTACAGAATTGAAATGTAATGTCAGGCTTGAAAGACCAGGTCCACACATGTAGTTCCAATTAAACTGACGTATGGCTACTCGGGCCTATGGACAGGGATATTCTCAATTAAGTGTTAGCACCAGCTAGGAGTTAGATGAGGGTCAATGACACTCTAGGGAAATTGTGGACTTTGCTCTCTGGTGGCTACACAGGGATTCTGTGCTGATCCCTCTTTTAACTCCACCTCCATGTTCTGCCGCTCCTTCCCCTACATCCAACCAGAGAATGTAACCTGAGTTCGCCGGTCTCATCTCAGCGGCAAAGATGTCCGCAGGTATGAACTAATGGGTAAAATGGAGTCCAAAACCTGTGAGATCAACCCCTTGCCTGACTGTGTATGCAGCGCCAGGCAGAGCTTCAGTTGTGCTCTTGTGGCTGTCGCCTTGACTTTTTTGACCTGCCCAGAAGGCAAAGGAAACAGAAAGAGAAGTGCATAAGATGAACTTGATGAACTCAGCCAACCCTAAAGGAAATCAACCCCTGGCTGTTCTTCGCAGGGACAGATACCGAAGCTATAGCTCCAATACTCTGGCCACTAAATCAGCAGAGAAGACTCACTGGGAAACACCTTGACATTGAGAAAGATGGAAGGCAAAAGGAGAAAGGGACGGCAGAGGACGAGATAGTCAGACAGCGTCATCAGTGCAATGAATCCGAATTTGAGCAAACTCTGAGAGACAGTGGAGGACAGGGGGGCCTGGCGTGCTGTGGTCCATGGGGTTCACGAAGAGTCGGACATACATTAGTGGCTGAACAACAACATCAAAGGCAAACCTCTTCAATGGGCAGTTTGAATGGAAGGAAATATGATTTTTCTGCCCACCCAAAGTTTTAATTGAAGAAAACGAGCATCCTAACTGGGAATCCCATTGGGAAACCAAACTCCCAAGCTGGGAAATTTGGGGCACCCAGAGAAATCAATTCAGAACAATTTAAGGGGAGGAGAAAAAAACATCAGTCCGAGCAATCGAGTCACAGGAGACAGCAATAATGTTCTCAATTTGTTTCTCAGCAAAAAGCACATGCAACAAACACTAATCCAGCCAACAGCAAGCTGCTAATTGACTTGTCTCCAATTGTGTTTTTTTTTTTAATCCAGCAATTACTACCCCTAGAAACAATCTGTGCAAATAAGTTGAAGCTTAACAGTACCACTGACAGGAAATCATGGATCTGAAATGCAAACAGTGGAAAGAAAACATTACAGTATCCTAGGGTAAGAATATTATTCGTAAGGGGAAGGAGATGACCTAATCTGTCCCACTTTACAGAATACAGAATGACAGAAATGGGTCCTGGGAGGTCTTCTAATCCAACCCCCTAATCAAGCAGGAGTCCCTATAGCATTCTGGACCAATAGCTCTTCTTGAAAAGCTCCAGTGATGGAGTATCCACAACTGCTGGAAGTGTGCCGTTCCACTCATTACACACAACCAGGAACCGTATCAATACAATGCACAGAACAGCTCAGTGCACACATTTAGTAGAGAGAGAGGTTCCCTGATGAGACACTCCAGCAGAAGCTTAAAAACGTGGAAGAATGAACCTTTGGTCCTATTGACCGACTCAGATTGGATCCTGCAACATTATCCTGGGACATGTATATTTAACCGTCATTTGCTTGGACCAGTCCCTGTGGTTTTCTTGCTAAGATTTTTGGAAGTGACTTGGCCCAGCCTTTTTCTGCCAGGGCTGACAGGGAGTGACTGGCCCAAGGTCACCCAACTAGCTTTGTCTCTAAGGCAGGGCTAGAACTCACAGTCTCCTGGTTTCTAGCTAGTGCCTGAACCACGACAACAAATTGACTCTCTTGGTCACTTGTAACTGTTACAGAAGACCTGGGTCAGCTAAAGTAGGGCTTTTCAGCCTTTCCCCCCATTGTACCACTTTTAGGATATGGCAACATCCGAGTACCGCCAGTCGCCTAGCAAGGTGTCAAAAACTTGGATGACCAAAAAACAAAAAAAGAAAGAAAAAACCGATGAAGTACAGGTAGTCCTCGACTTACAACAGTTCGCTTAGTGACTGTTCGAAGTTACAATGGCACGGAAAAAAGTGCCCCCCAAGCCACAGCTGAGCAAGACACCTGCTTGCCTGCCCGGCGGTGCTCTTTCTCCTGTCCGAGGTTTTCATTGTTGTGAGCATTTCTGTTGAGGATTGGCAGCGAGGGTGGGGTGGGGTGGGGGTGTTTGATTTTTATTTCTCCCCCCCCCCTCTGCTGGGTGGTTGCACCAGGTTTTGTTCACTTCACATGACCATGGGACACTGGGACCGTCATAAATATGAATCAGTTGCCAAGCATCTGAATGTAAATCACCAGACCCTGGAGATGCTGCAACATTCCAGCTGATCGGCGCTTCTTCTGGGCTCAGAAGCTCCAGGATCAGCACTGAGCTCCAGCTGGAGCCTGGCGCTGATCCTGGCGCTTCCACTGAGCCCTGACAGCCCTGCAGCTCCAGCCATCTCTCGCTCAGGCTTGTGCGGTGCTGCCACCGGTTCAGCTCATTCCCCTCCCCCGCTACCACTTTTCTAGGATGGTCACTTGCCACCTGCCAGGTGCCAACATACCACAGGTGGTACCTGTACCACTGGTTGAAAAGCCCTGAGCTAAAGGACCACAGAGCCAGGAATGGAAGCATGAATGTAGAAACTGGTTAACAAAGACAACCCGGGCACAAATAAAGTCAGCCAAGTTGGTTTTAAAATACTGTTCAGTAAGTCTACAAAACTATTCAGAACAATAAAGATGTTCTGACATTTAGCCTTCTTGCTGTCTCTCTGTTGTTAGGAGACCTATAGCCAGGTAGAACATTTCATTCAAGTCAAGTCCATCATCCACTGGAAGCTTTTAAGAAGAGACTGGACAGCCATTTGTCTGAAATGGTATAAGGTTTCCTGCCTGAGCAGGGGGTTGGACTAGATGACCTCCAAGGTCCCTTCCAACTTTATTATTATTATTATTATTATTATTATTATTATTATTATTATTATTATTATTATCCTGCAGTGCATCGCAATTCTTAACAGAGTGGCAATACTAATAGGTAAAGGTAAAGGTTCCCCCGCACATGCATGCTAGTCGTTTCCGACTCTAGGGGCCGGTGCTCATCTCCGTTTCAAAGCCAAAGAGCCAGCGCTTGTCCGAGGACGTCTCCGTGGTCATGTGGCCGGCATGACTAGATGCCAAAGGTGCACGGAACGCTGTTACCTTCCCACCGTAGTGGTCCCTATTTTTCTACTTGCATTTTTACGTGCTTTCGAACTGCTAAGTTGGCAGAAGCTGGGACAAGTTAACAGGCGCTCACTCTGTTACGCGGCACTCGGGATTTGACCTGCCAAACTGCCGACCTTCTGATCGCCAAGCTCAGCGTCCTAACCCACTGAGCCACCGCGTCCCATACTAACAGGACAAGCTGCCAATTTACAGAATTGTTATTGGTATCGTATTTCTGAAACTAAACAGATTCCGACTAATAAGAGTCACCTAAGGTGCCTCTTTCAGCCTACAAAAAGTGCTAGCCACATTCACCCTTTTAAATCAGCTTCAATGCAGTCGGATCAAGCAACTTATCACAAATACAAATAAACCCCTCCTGGTAGAAAAAAAAAGCAATTTTTAAAACCTGCCAATTTTTTTTCCCCCAAGGGAATAATGTAAATGGATAAATGTAGATGTTGCATACAGACGGTTGATGGAAATAAATTGTTTCCTCTTGGTTCATGTGAAAAAAAAAAAAGGAACCATCAGATTTCCTAACTCACATAACTTTCTGCTTTGCAAAATTTCCAGATGTGTACCCTCTAAATGCCAAGAACCTTATATTCTTTTTGATTCCAAAAGCTCATAAACAGAGGTTTTATGCTTGAACGAGGAGACTGCGAGGGAGGGGGAAAAAAGCAATTACCGTGGCACAGAAGTGAGAGCTGATGGCTCAAACGCGCTCACATTCTTCTGTGCAAATTGATCCTGAAAGCTGGCATCGCGTTAGCCAAAGAGAACTTACTTTGGTTTTAAAAATCTGCAAAAAATAACAATTGTCAATCTCAAGTAACTCAAGACAAGATCCCGAAAGAGTTTTTTTCAGTTTCATCATACCTACAGATTTTTACTCCCCTCTCTAAACAAAAAATCAAGAAAAATACATAGCCATTATGAAATGTTTTATCTATTAAATGAATAGGTATAATATTATAAATAACATTTATGAAAAATGGTTGCAGGAATTGGGTATCTCCGGTTTAATGAAGAGAAGGACGAGGGGGGACATGATAGCAGTGTTCCAATATCTCAGGGGCTGCCCCAAAGAAGAGGGAGTCAAGCTCTTCTCCAAAGCACCTGAAGGCAGGACAAGAAGCAACGGATGGAAACTAATCAAGGAGAGAAGCAACCTAGAACTAAGGAGAAACTTCCTGACAGTTAGAACAATTAACCAGTGGAACAACCTGCCTCAGAAGTGGTGAATGCTCCAACACTGGAGGTCTTTAAGAAGAGACTGGACAACCATTTGTCTAAAATGGTATAGGTTCCCCTACTTGAGCAGGGGGTTGGACTAGAAGACCTCCAAGGTCCCTTCCAAGTCTGTTATTCTGTTCAGTGTTCCAATATCTCAGGGGCTACCCCAAAGAAGGCAGGACAAGAAGTAACAGATGGAAACTAATCAAGGAGAGAAGCAACCTAGAACTAAGGAGAAATTTCCTAACAGTAACTATGGAGGTTCTCAGTCATCCAGGACACGGTTGTCCTAAAGGTGGTTTTTCAAGAGGCAACTGGACTTTCTGGTTTCCTAACAGCGAGAACAATCATTCCGTGGAATGGCTTGCTCCAACACGTCGTGGCTGCTCCAACACAGGAAGTTTTTAAGAAGAGACTGGACAGCCACTTGTCTCGAATGGTATAGAGTCTGCTACTTGAGAGGAGGTTGGACTAGAAGACCTCCAAGGTTCCTTCCAACTTTCTCGTTCTGTTAGTAAGGCAACAGTCTGAACCAGGATGAAAAATAATGGAGATCTGAAGGTAAATAATTGTAATTAGAGGACTCACAGACTGTTTCGAGAGAAAATCCAAAGTTCTAGGATTTTGGAAAACAGCACAATACAGTTCCTTGTTTAGGGACCACAATTGGGACCAAACACTAACAATTAAAAAAAAAAAACTATTCGACAGTTAAGTTGCCAAGGCATAGTAGTGCAGAGAGTTGTTATCATAGGCCAGGGGTCCCCAACCCCCGGTCCGTGGACCAGTACTGGGCCATGGCATGCCAGCAACCGGTCCGCACAAACAAGCAAAGCCCCATCCATGAGATGCAGGTAGCACACAAAAGCACGAACCCTGCAGTCCGCGGAAAAACCTCTCTCCACGGAACCGGTCCCTGGTGCCCAGAAGGTTGGGGACCTCTGTCATAGGCAATGCAGCCATCTCACTAGTTAAAATAATCCATAGCTTAATAGCACATCCCAGCTTAGTCAGAGGCACTGAGAGACAACCTGATAAGACTTCCTTAACCTGACGTTCCTGTGCCATAATTTTGTGGGATTTTTGTGGGTGTTTTAGTATTTCCCGTTAACATTCTCAAGTTGACACACACACAAAACTCGGTTCAATCTTGATGCTCCTGTCGAGTCGAGCAAATCCAAGTCAAAAGAAGCTTTTTGATTGCTGCCTTGGCCTTATCTTCTACCTCTTTGATTTGGTCTTCCTGCTTCTCAATGTCTGTTTACCATGCTGTCAAGCATAGGAAAAATCAGGAAGTCCAGGCAGTTCAAATGAATATAAAGGTATATTGCAAGCTTGAGCTTTCTACAAGAACCTGAGCTACTAACAGCCAAAGGAAATTGGCGGTAGATAAGGGTAGAAGGTATTCAAAGTGGGCTGGACTTAGATCCCTTGTGGGCACACAGGGACTCAAGACTGATGACGCATTTGACCCCTCCCTCCAGCTCAGCCTGGTCATCTCCTACATAGACTCAGTTAAATGTCTCCATCCAGTATATTAGTTGACCAATTAAGGGACGATCCCACCTCCCCCTGCTCCCTTCCTCTTCATCGTCTAACTATAATTCTATTTTTGATTGTAATTTCCATTTTTACTGTTTTACAAATTTTTATCTTTTACGATTGTAGTGCCTTTCATGCTGTAAGCCACCCACGGTCGCTTTCAAATCAGTTGGGCGGCAAGTAGATTTAGTAAGTAAATAAACCGTCTTAAGCATCTTCCTTTACCTCTAAACATTGGGCTGACTCTACAGTTTCAGCTATCAAGAGAACGAGCGCAAGTTCCTTTCTTTGGTTTTCCTTTTTCAACATTAAAGCGAGTGAAGACTTCACGTCAATAAGCACAAGAAAAATATCATTGGTCACCTCTTCCTTTGGGCAGAGGCATATTGATCGCTCTGATTCTCCTGCTTTTCTATTTTCAGTTCGCAAGTCTGAAAGTAAGAGGTTTTAATCAATAGGGACCAATTTGGAGAATGAATTCATCGTGAAACCAGACTAATCAAAAAGCTTTTTTGGGGTGGGCGGCTAATTCAACAAGGGCTCATGATGCAAAATTACATAAAGCATGGAGCTCAACCAATCGCAGTAAGCATTCTAGGGCAGACATGTCAAACACAAGGCCCGGGGGCCGGATCCGGCCCGCAAAGTGGTTTCATGTGGCCCCTGAAGCCATCCTGGAAACAGTGAAGGAATGGCCCCCACTGCCTTGGCCCTGGCCCAGAGACCCTCCTTCTGCCAGAGACCCCCAGATCTGTCCCACTCCTGCCCAGGCCCCCATAGGCACCCTTGATGCGAACCATGTAGAGTTGGCCACACCCACCCAGTAGGCCATACGCACTCTAGCTACGCCCACCCAGTAGGCCACACCCACCCTGGCCATACCCACCCAGCCCCCTGAGGGCAACCGCAATGCTGATGCGGCCCTCAATGAAATTGAGTTTGACACCCCTGTTCTAGGGGTATTCCCTAAAATAGGATACATAATACACTAGCCATAGTATTCTGAACATAAGTCCTAGGCTTTGGAAATTAAGAAAACAAGGGCACTGTTTTCTCCGTTCCTGAATGAATTTTACATCGAAAAGACAACTGATTTCTAGCCTGTTGCCTTTAATCACCACATCAAACTGCATAGATGGATCCCTATGCAGAAGATAAATACATAACAGGATAACAAGAGTTGGAAGGGAACTTGGAGATCTTCTAGTCCAGCCCCCTGCTCAAGCAGGAGAACCCACACCATTTCAGACAAATGGCTGTCCGGTCTGTTCTTGAAAATCTCCAATGATGGAGCACGCACAACTTCTGGAGGCAAATTATTTGTTCACACTATTAGGAAACCTCTCCTTAGTTTAGATTGCTTCTCTCCTTGATTAGTTTCCATCCGTTGCTTCTTGTCCTGCCTTCTGGTGCTTTGGGAAATAGCCTGACTCCCTCTTCTTTGGGGCTGCCCCTCAAATATTGGAACACTGCTATCATGTCACCCTGGTCCTTCTTTTCACTAGACGAGATCAACCCAATTTCTGCCCCTGTTCTTCGTATGTTTTAGCCTCCAATCCCCTGATCATCTTTGTTGTTCTTCTCTTTCCGGAGTCACTACATCTTTCTTATAACATGGTGACCAAAACATCTAGACCTAGATGGCTACACAGATAGCCACACACGTGTTTGTACCGTACTCATCTCTCATCATTTGAAATGGAAAGCAAGTGACTCTAACTGCCTGTGTGAAGGTCCCAGAAGAACAAGGTCAACAGAAGAAGCTAACAGCTGGATATTTAAAAAAATAAACAAAGATTGACTCAAAGGAAGATGTTCCTTCAAGTCCTGAAGCCTGCAGAGATAACTACCAGGAGTTCCTTCCCATGGAGAAAGAAAACCAGACCTATCAATCAAGGCAGATAAACAGGGTCCAGGTTTTTGAAGAAGTCATGCTTTGTTCTCTACCACTACAGATCAAGACAAGCCGTTTCAGATCGCTCTCCAGCACGCATCGGAAATAATAGGATATTAATGAAAACATAACACGCTGTCAGGAGCTAACAGAACGCCTCTCTTGATTATTTCCATGCTTTCATCAGGGCCCATTTGTCAACCATTGTAATGAGGAACAGACTGTTTCACTGCACTAAGAAGAATGAGTTTTTGTTCTGCTCTTCTTGTTGTTGATTATCATAATTGGAAAAGGATAACATGCATTGGTTTTCTTTGACCCTGGTGAATCGGTGTGGTCTCTCTCTTTCTACCTCTCTGGCAATGATCTAACTGGGTTTATTCCCCTGAATTTTGATCCTGGGGATGCTATGACAGTTGTAAGGGTGAGAAATTGAAAGCAGTGATGGGATCCAGCCGGTTTGCACCACTTCCGCAGAACCGGTAGCTAATTTTTGGTTGCCCCAGGCCCAGAATGGACTTCCGGAAGCGGCATCCACCCAGAGAACTGGTTGTTCGCATATTTGAATCCCGCCACTGATTGTAAGTCAACGTTTTCAGGGCTGTTGTAAGTTGGAACTGGGGCCAAACAAATGATTATAAATTGAAGAACAGCTGTATAACCTTTATCAAGAAAACACTGAATCTCAAAACCTTCAAGTCTAATTCCCCACCCTCACCTCCCACCGTTGTTTGTGAGATTGTAGGGATAAAAACATTTCAGATCTAGGTCAAGATGAAAAATCAATGTATATCAACGCATGGGACTAGTCACTGTCTTAGAAGGTTCAGAAATTCACAGGAAAAAGGATACTAGTCAGGATCATTGGGACGGTGTGCATTCAACCATTTGAGTTTCAAATGATAATTTCGGGCTTAGAGTTGCATATATGAACCTGGCAATTAACGGCTAATTGAAAAAAAAACCCAGTTAAAACAAACAACGCCTTTGGAGTCTTAGAAACGGGACAAGCTACAATTTGTAAAAAGCAAATAAAATACCCAGTCGGCGTTTTATTTTTCTCTTTCTCTCAGTTTTGCTCGCTGGCGGAAATAGTTACAGTAGAAAAGTCTGCAGATTCCCATTCTATTTGTAGAGGCATCTGGCCAAATACTGGGGAAGCAAAATGTTAGGCCAGGGGTTTCCCAGGCCCTGAGGTACCAGTTGGGGTCTGTTGGGAACTGGGCCGCACAGCTGGAGATGAGAGGTGGGTGAGAGAAACTGCACATGCATGCATCTAGGTTGCACACTCCTCCTTTCCGTACCCCTTGTCCGTGGAAAAATTGTCTTCCACAAAACCAGACCCTGGTGCCATAAAGATTGGGGGCCACCATGCTAGGTTATATACTGCAATTAATTCTTTAGTACGACTCAGCAACGTCTCACACTAAATCGTTGAATAAACCATACTTGACTAAATACACACACCATAAATCATGGCTCACAAATGTCGACATCAGATTTGCATAACACACAAACTGAACCCAAACAAAGGACACTAAAACACGGCGTCCCTATTGCAAGAGCCAATCTGAAATTTTTTAACACTGTTAAGAGCCTTCAAACTTCCACATGGCTGTGCTGGACAATGGAAGGGAGAGTTATCCATTGCACCAAGCCATGGTTTCACCTTAGCACTTACTAAAATGTGCTTGACCCAAGAAGGGATTTTATTATGTTTAAGGTTGATGTTAGCAATATTGATATTAGTCGTGATACTTTGTAATCATCTTTGTTTATGTGCACGCAGCTTTGTAGGTGCTTTATATTAGGAAATTAGTTATATAAAAGCAAATGTTTCATGCTTCAGGTACAGGGGGTTGCTTACATGAAAAGAGCATGGTGAGGGGAGGGGGAAAAGGAGTTACGGTGGATCCTGGGTTGTTGTGTATGAGTCATCATCTAGGAATTATTTTTCGGGACCTTTTGGTTCCTAGTACCAAGACCAGATCTCTTTGTCCTGGAAAGGTATAAAAGGTGGAAGACATCTTTCCTGGTTGTTGCCTTCATCTCTCTACCAGCCACGAAGAGAGATGGGGCCACCCCACTCTTTATTTTGATCAAAATAAAAGTTGTTTTGCTTGCTGAAAGCTCGGCTCAGGAGTTTCTTTTGGCTCTTTTAAATTCCTGAGTAACGCTGGGGCGACGGTGAGGCTAAGTGTGAAACCTTACATCCACAATATAGTGGGTTCACGTAGTAGAGTAAGGAATACCTAAATCAGGGGTGTCAAACTCAATTCCATTGAGGGCCGCATCAGCATTGCGGTTGCCCTCAGGGGGCCGGGTGGGTGTGGCCAGGGTGGGCGTGGCCTACTGGGTGGGCGTGGCTAGAGTGCATATGGCCTACTGGGTGGGCGTGGCCAGCTCTACATCGTTTGAATCAAGGGTGCCCATGGGGGGGGCCTGGGCAGGAGTGGGACAGATCTGAGGGTCTCTGGCAGAAGGAGGGTCTCTGGGCCAGGGCCAAGGCAGTGGGGCCGTTCCCTCACTGTTTCCAGGATGGCTTTGTGGGCCGCATGGAACCACTTCGCGGGCCGGATCTGGCCCCCGGGCCTTGTGTTTGACATGTCTGACCTAAATAAATCGCATTTAGTGTAGGGTTTAAGCCAACCTAGGCCAAATTACCACCATACACAATGTCTTCCATATCCAAGAGAATACTCCAAAGAGGTTTTGGTCCAAGGGTGAAGGGGACAGGCTAGATAGTGCGACACAGTGAGTTCCAGTCCCGCCTTAGGCATGAAAGCTGGCTGGGTGAGATTGGGCCAATCACCAGGAGACTGGGAGTTCAAGTCCTGCTTTAGGCATGAAAAGTGGGAGGGCTTAAGCCAACTCATCTCTTTCAGTCTAACCACCTTACAGGGTTGTTGTTGTTGCAGTGAGAATAGGAGGAGGAAGGAGGACTAGGTATGTTCACCACCTTTAGTTGTTTATAAAAATTATAAAGGAATGAATGAATGAATGAACGAACGAATAAACGAAGCAAACAAGTTGATATTTGGGGAATGATTGTCTTCAGAGAGGCAGAGAGAACATTTTCTCGAGAGAGGTGCATAGAGTTGATAAATCTGGATTGGGAGCCTGGAATTACGGTGTTTAAACTGCAGTCTAGGACTTGGTTAGCAAGCCATAACTATTTTGCCTCGTTCAGCAAACCACGGTTAACTTCTCTCTGCTTATAGATTAGCAACGTGGATCCCTTAACACTCCATTAGCCTGTAAACACTTCTCCATATTTTTCTTTAAGAAACTGCCAACCTAAATAGCCTGAGAACACAAACATGGAATCAGACTGCCAGCCTAAGTAAAATAACTAAAGGTCGCTCCCGTCACATATTACTACTCCCTTAGCTGTACCTCTCTCTGTGCTTTTAAGAAAGCCGATCAAATTCTCAGCTTTTCATTACAAGCAAATAAAGAACAACTCTGCAAAAGGCAACTCCTTTGCTTTCAGCGGAATGTAATTGCAATATTCCTTTTTTTTAAAATAAAAAAACAACACACACCCGACAGCTTTGAAAGGGCAAGGAAGGCCAGTTTCAATTTTTCGAGGAAAAACCCTCCTGTCCCCGAGAAGTGCGGCCTCAAAGTAATTGACGAAAACCTGAACAGTGACGGAATTAAAAATTCAAGCTGCGTGCGAAGCAACATCTTATTTCACTCTGATTTTTAATAGCTTCCATCACTGCAAGGTAAGCTGATGGCTTACTCCTTTCACTCACGAGCAGTACAGAGGTTGACTTGAACTTAATTAGGATTAGTGTTAATTTCACAGGATCGAGGAAGGCACATTATGCACATTACAATTGTTCTTTACGCAGCTTTTACTCCAGCTGTCTCTGGTCTCGCATCTCCTTCCCTCAAATTCTGCAGTAAGAAACATTTACGAGTTGGATAGAATTGATTCTGGGTAAAAAAAAAAAAAAAGAAGAAGAAGTGGCACAGAGCAGGGGTCCCCAACCCCTGGTCCGTGGACCGGTACTGGTCCATGGCATGCTAGAAACCGGTCTGCACGAACAAGCAAAGCCCCATCCGTGCGATGCAGGCAGCACACAAAACCACGCACCCTCCGGTCCGCGGAAAAACCTCTCTCCACGGAACCGGTCCCTGGTGCCCAAAAAGTTGGGGACCTCTGCTATACAGGTAGTTCTCTACAATCACTCATTTAGTGACCGTTCAAAGTTACAATGGCGCTGAAAAAAATGACTTACGGTCATTTTTCATGCTTATGACCTGCTGCAGCATCCCTGAGGTCACGTGATCAAAACTCAAACTCTTGGCAACTGGCATGTACTTATGACAGTTGCAGTGTCCCTGGGATCATGTTCTCCCCTTTTGTGACCTCCCGAAAAGCAAAGTCTGTGGGGAAGCCAGATTCACTTAACAACCATGTTACTAACTTAACAACTGCAGTCATTCACTTAAACAAGTGTGGCAAGAAAATGGGGCAAAGCTCATTTAACAACCGTCTTGCTTAACAACAGGACTTTGGGGCTCAATTGTGATCTGTAAGTTGAGGCCTACCCTGTATTGCTGGGGGACAAAACCTATAAAGTAAAATAGAAACTCAAACGTACAAAAGATTAAGGTACAAGTGATCCTCAATTTATGAGCACAATCGGGACTGGAATTGTTTGTTAGCTGTTGTGGTCATAATTTGAGTTAGTCTCGATTTTATGGCCATTTTTACCATATTTGTTAAGTGAATCATCACAGTTAAGTGAACCCAGGATGGTTAAGAGAATGCCCGGGACGTAAGTGCAAACTGATTTTTCCAAATGGGCATTTTTTTTTTTGTTGGAAATGAGCCCAAATCAAATCACAAGACCCCCGGACATTGCAACTGGTTACAAATGTGAGCTGGTGGCCAAGTGTCTGAACTATGATCACATAACCATGGAGGGATGCAACAGTTGCAAGTGCGAGGACCCGTCATAAGGGCAAGGACCTGACTGGTTTCAGCAGTGTCCTACCTGCGAATGGTTGCTAAATGAATGGTCGTAAGTGGAGGGCTAGAATTCTTCTATCGTTCAGCTGCAGGAATTGCAAGAAACGGAGGAAGGCAAGGCAGATCGGAGGCAAAAGAAGTCCAATGGATAGAGAGATGGAAAGCAGAGGTTGCCATCACCCAAGCAAGCCTGAAAAAGGAACAAACTTCCTTATTAGGAATAATTTGCTTGCTAGCTCTTAAGGCTTCGAGCCCAGATTTCCTTTGAAAAATACACAAACGGTTTGGCAGCCAACTGCAACGTAATCGCCCTGCAGGCGAAAGAGCTAGAATCCTGCACACAAAACAAACTTTTAAGGAACTTATTATGGTTGAACCTCTTGCAAAAAAAAAAAAAAAAAAAAGCAGAAAACAGCAGGTAGGAAGCGAGTGACACTTTGAAGCAGATGTCAGCCATAGAGACACATCACTTCCAGCAGCTCTGTGGCCACCCTAGGCTGCCACAAGGAAGAGAAGGTCACGTTATTCTCCAAAGCAGGACAAGGAACAGTGGTTGGAAACTGATCAAAGAGAGAAGCAACCTGGAATTAAGGAGAAACTTCCTGACAAGTGAGGACAATTAACCAGTGGAACAGCTTGTCTCCAGAAATCGTGGGCGCCCCATCACTAGAGGTTTTTAAGAAGAGGCTAGACATAGGTTCTCCTGCTTGAGCAGAGGGCTAGACTAGAAGACCTCCAAGGTCTCTTCCAGCTCTATTCTATTCTATTCTATTCTATTCTATTCTATTCTATTCTATTC
>JAKJMR010000372.1:231883-252580 GCA_024449315.1 Daboia siamensis | reverse complement strand
TCTATTCTATTCTATTCTATTCTATTCTATTCTATTCTATTCTATTCTATTCTATTCTATTCCATTCCATTCCATTCCATTCTGTCCTATTCCATTCCATTCCAATCACAGCTGAATATGAAAGTCTCAAGTCTCTTTCAAATCCAAACTGCTTTACTTCTGAGGACAACAATAACCCCTTGGCTGGGTTACAATTGCACGACAACTGTAAATAAATAAACTGTAAATAAATGTACATTGTAAAATGAAAAGATGGACTAAGGGGTGACATGATAGCAGCCTTCCAATATCTCAGAGGCTGCCCCAAAGAAGAGGGAGTCAAGCTCTTCTCCAAAGCACCAGAAGGCAGGACAAGAAGCAACGGATGGAAACTAATCAAGGAGAGAAGCAACTTGGAAATGAGGAGGAATTTCCCCATAATGAGAACACTCAATCAATGGAATAACCTGCCTCCGGAAGCTGTGAATGCTCCAACACCGGAAGTTTTTAAGAAGAGATCGGACAACCATTTGTCTGAAATGGTACAGGGTTTCTTGCCTGAGCAGGGGGTTGGACTACATGACCTCCAAGGTCCCTTCCAACCCTGTTATGCTATTTATTCTGTTGTATGCCACATAATCATCATGCATTCACAGGAGAGAAGCGACAAGGCTGCACAGCCCTTACATCTCTCTAAACTGCAGAGAAGCAACATGTTGTTGCGTTGCTTTGCCCCCCACTTTTGTAGGGAAGGCACCTCCAGCAGAAGAGGACTTCTCCAAAACAAATATATCTTTCTTGTGCTGGCAGATTCTAAAACTTGTTGACTGAAGTGCATGCATAAGGTCTACCGGCAGTTTAATTAAAAAGAAAAAAAGAAAAGAAAAGACAAAGACGGCTGGGTTTACCACAAGCGATCTGGAGTTCCTGTTAGCTTCCCTAGGATCAAAGCGAAAACAAGAGAAAGGATTGCATTCCGGGTCCTCACAAACGAATCTGAATTACAGCTGGTTAAGCTTAAGCTCTCTGACACCCTGGCCAAGAGGAACAAGGGGAGACAGAGAACTGGTTCTTCGTGAAACAGCACATCCACAACTAGAGTTTTTAATATTACACCAGCTGCTTGCATACCTGACAATTTGCCAGCTATGTTTTAGCAGCAGCCGATCCACCATGACCGAACAGATCTTTCGCAGAAGCTCTTTCGCAGCTTCTGTTCTCTTTGATCGCGGGGCCCATTGGGTATTGCCCTGACTCTGACCTACATGAAAACTGCTAACTACACAGCCTCTTCCAGGTTCTCCATTAGGCGGTTTCAGAAGGCCACAGGCACTCTTAGAATCGTACAGCTGGAAAGGACCTTGGAGGTCCTCTAATCTAGACCAATCCCCCACCCGAGGCAAGTGTCCTTGTTCCATTCCAGACAAATGGCTCCCCAATCTCTTCTTGAAAGCCTCCAGCAATGGAGCACCCACCACTCCCAGGAGGCAAGCATTTTCACTGATCCAACCTTAGAAATTCCTCCTTATTTCTTCTAAGTTGGATCTTCCTCTGTGGAGCTTCCACCCAGGACTTGTCTCGCCCTCAGATAACATGGAGAATTAATCAACACCCTCTTCCCTGGGTGACATCCCCTCAAAGTACTGGAAGACAGCTAGCATGCTTTCACGTCACCCCTAATTCTTCTCTTCTTTAGGCTAGACCAGGGGTAGGCAACCTCGGCTCTTTTATGACTCGTGGACTTCAACTCCCAGAATTCCTGAGTCAGCATAGCATAGCATAGCTGTCTCAGGAATTCTGGGAGTTGAAGTCCATGAGTCATAAAAGAGCAGAGGCTGCCTACCCCTGGGCTAGACCCGGGGTAGGGAAGCTTGGCTCTTTTATGACTTGTGGACTTCAATACTCAGCCGTGCTGAGTCAGGAATTCTGGGAGTTGAAGTCCACAAGTCATAAAAGAGCCAAGGTTCTCTACCCCTGGGCTAGACTACCTAATTCCCTTAGCCGTTCATATGGCTATGGTTTAGCCCAGCAGTGGGATTCAAACAGGTGAACAACCAGTTCTCTGCATGGATGCCGCTTCCGGAAGTCCGTTCTGGGCCTGGGCAACAAAAAAAAAAAATAGCTACCGGTTCTGCTGAAGGGGTGTGAACCGGCTGGATCCCACCACTGGTTTAGCCTCCAAATCCCTTATCGTGTTTGCTGCACTTCTCTGCACTTTCTCATAAGCAGGAATAGGAACGTTCGGACTCCATATTCAAGCATTGCAGTCCAAAGGCTGAGCAGCAGCAGAATAGGAATCAAAATGCCCATTGAGAAACCAGAATGAAGTGATCAGATGTTTCAGGTGATGACCAAGAGATAGAGGAGTACTGGATGTTTCTCAAAAGAAGAAAAACCGAAAGAGGGAATCATACCCCCAAATAATAGTTTGGTAAGTAATAAAAGTAAGGGACATGGTGGCTCAGTGGGTTAGGACGTTGAGCTTGTCGATCAGAAGGTCGGCAGTTTGGCAGGTCGAATCCCGAGTGCCGCGTAACAGAGTGAGCACCTGTTACTTGTCCCAGCTTCTGCTAACCTAGCAGTTCGAAAGCATGTCAAAATGCAAGTAGAAAAATAGGGACCGCTCCGGTGGGAAGGTAACAGTGTTCCGTGCGCCTTTGGCGCCTAGTCATGCCGGCCACATGACCACGGAGACGTCCTCGGACAAGCGCTGGCTCTTCGGCTTTGAAACGGAGATGAGCACCGGCCCCTAGAGTCGGAAACGACTAGCACACATGTGCGGGGGAACCTTTACCTTTACCTTAAGTAATAAAAATACGAGCCCTGGGGAACTGTTGGACAGCTGAGCTTCATGATTTGCTGCCCTTTCCTTTCATGGTGAGCCTTTATCTATTCTAACCAATTTCAGGAAACTCCCTTATTCAAGGAGGTACAAGAGTCGTTTTATAGGCTAGATTCATTCACCAGAATCAGTTTATTTGCTCAACCATGACCAAGCACACGTGACACAATAAACCAATATTAAACAAACCTTAATTATGGGTATGTACATTATGAAAACTGGACGGGTTCCATTCCGAGGCTCTAAAATAGCTATAGTTTTATATGAGTATCTTCCCTGGGTTGCTTCCCTTCGTGGCTATATCCTGATGACTTATTATTTCATCCTATCTCTTCTGAAAGGAAACAGGCACTGTTTCCGAACTGACTTCATAATTACGTGGCCTGTTCTAAGTTTGGAAAGTGAAAAATTACATACAAGGGCCAGAGCTTGGTTTCAGAGTCAAAGGCTTCAGAGAAACAGACGCTTGGGATACCTTGCCCCATCAAAAAAAAAAAAAAAAGGATCAACACTCAATTATGATGGATCTTGGCAGCCCACTCACATATAAAGCATGATACAACCATATTGTAAGGTTTTACACTTAGCCTCACAATTTCCCCAGTGTTACTCAGAAATTTAAAAGAGCCAAAAGAAACTCCTGAGCCGAGGTTTCAGCAAGCAAACAACTTTTATTTTGATCAAAATAAAGAGTTGGGTGGCCCCGTCTCTCTTCATGGCTGGTAGAGAGATGAAGGCAACAACCAGGAAAGATGTCTTCCACCTTTTTTACCTTTCCAGGACAAAGAGATCTGGACTTGGTTGTTGTTGTTAGCTGAGAAGTCATGTCCAACCCATCGCGACCCCATGGACAACCTTCCTCCAGGCCTTCCTGTTCTCTACCATCTTCTGGAGTCCATTTAGGCTCACGCCTAACTGCTTCAGTGACTCCATCCAGCCACCTCATTCTCCGTCGTCCCCTTCTTCTCTTGCCCTCAATCTTTCCCAGCATTAGGCTCTTCTCCAGTGAGTCCTTCCTTCTCATTAGGTGGCCAAAGTATCGGAACTTCAGGATCTGGCCTTCTAAAGAGCAGTCAGGGTTGATCTCCTCTTGGTACTAGGAACCAAAAGGTACCGAAGAATAATCCCTAGATGATGACTCATACACAACAACCCAATTTCCACCGTAACTCCTTTCCCCCCTCCCCTTACTATGCTGTCTTCATGTAAGCAACCCCCTGTACCTGAAGCATGAAACATTTGCTTTTATACAACTAATTTCCGAATATAAAGCAGCTACAAACCTGCTTGCACATAAACAAAGATGATTACAAAGTATCACAACTAATATCAATATTACTAACATCAACCTTAAGCATAATAAAATCCCTTCAATATAAAGACCCCTTGTACCATGCAACAACACAAAGTGAAGCCACAGAGAAGAATGAGGAGAAAACAAATGCTCTCTCATTTTCCTTCACCTCTCTCGTGCTTTCCCAATCTTGAATACAGATTCAAATATCCTGGGGAAGACAAATAAATTATAAATAAGAGACGTACTGAGATACTGTGTGATGCTGATCCTGGAGAAACTACGTGTAGAAATTGGCAGAATCTCTTTCTAACGGTAGCCAAGTTATAGGAACTTCATGGGTGTTATTATCCCCCTTAAAATTCACCAGAATTTTAAAGTTAACCAGTTTTTTGTGTGGCACAGAACCATACTGGAAACCCCAGTACGGCTAACTGGTCAAGGATTACCTGTAGTTCTACCTTCTTAACTGACAAGGAATTTTGAACTGGGTGATTTTTTAAAAAAATAAATCCATTTTTTAACAGTCCCTGGGTTATTCCTGTTCGTTGGATTCTTCAAAGCAAGTACATTTCAGTACTGATCTGGGTTCCAGACTAACTGAAGCTCCTGGGACATCTCCAAAGCCTGCCCCAGGTAAACCACCTTGTAGTAATCCAGCCACAGTGTATGCGAGTCAGATATCCTCAGTCAGATCAATTTTTTTATGGAATTGTTCAGGATATAAAGATCTATCAGCTGGCTATTCCTCTGAAAGCAATATCAATGCATTCCTTGCTGTCTCCAGATTTTATATGTAGGCTGCAAATTTGTGTGTCTGTGTGTGTGCGCGCGCGCGCACACATTTTTTAATTATTTTAATAATTAATTATTTTAATAATTTTTAATTATTTTTAATTATCGTTAGCTGCCCAGAGTCATACATTTGGGAACCGGCGACCATATACTTTTGGTAAATAAATGCACACATACATAAAATAAATGAATGCATAAACTTATTGTGGGCAGAAGCCTGTTGGCTGGCGTTAGGTTCAGGCACACAGCTAACCGAAAGGAGCCTTGCAGATTATTTCAGTGCGCAACGCTCAAGCTAGAGAAGATGTGTGACACGTCCCATTTTAATTTTGGCAAGGAGTTGTGACCCCTGTTCATTAAATGCCTCATAAAGGAGCTACCAGGAAGCGATAACGAACAGGCTGCCTCTTTTTTTCCTAACCAACCGTTGGTCCACTGTTATTCGTAACAAAGAATAACAAAATTCAATCTAGCAATTATGAAAAAGCATCAGCAATGTAATACAGGGGCTTTATTAAAAACATCTCTTCTTTAATATATGCATTGTCATAGGGACTATTTTAGGTTGCTTTGGGGAAATTTCCCTACCACTGTATTTATGAATGGCAAAGGATCTCATGTCTGCATGTTGGCCTAAGGCAGGGGTGTCATACTCGCAACATCACGTGATGTGTTGCGACGTATTGCGACTTTTTTTGGCATTGCTGGCAATGGGAAGGGCACAGTTTTGCTATGATGCATCCGGCCTGTGGGCCGGCAGTTTGACACAACTGGCCTAAGGCAAGGCTCTCCAACCTTGGCAACTTTAAGACTTGTGGACTTCAACTCCCAGAATTCCCCTGTGGGAATTCTGGGAACTGAAGTCCAGAAGTCTTAAAGTTGCCAAGGTTGGAGGCTCTTGGTCTAAGGCTAAGCTATAAGAAAGTTACTTCTTGATTAAGGGCATATTGGGATTAAGTAGACACATCATACACCTTAATCCATGGCTAGAGAAGAAACCACAATTGCCTCTGTTCACCTAGCACACCAAGTCATAATCTAGTTTTCCAACTACAATGTTTGCATTCACACAGTAGACTAAACCAAGTAAAAACAAGTTATAACTTAGCCCATTTTGCAAACCAAGCTAAGAGCTTAGGCAGTAGCCTTCGTTCATCACATCTATCAAGAATATCGTTTTCTTGAGACAGTCACTTGTCTGAAATGGTTTAGGTTCTCCTGATCGAGCAGGGGGCTAGACTAAAAGATCTCCAAGGTCCCTTCCTTCTATTCTATTCTATTCTATTCTATTCTATTCTATTCTATTCTATTCTATTCTATTCTATTCTATTTATTCTCCATTCCATCTATTCTATTCTCCATTCCATCTATTCTATTCTATTCTCCATTCCATCTACTCTATTCTATTCTATTCTATTCTATTCTATTCTATTCTATTCAACATTCCATCTATTCTATTCTATTCTATTCTATTCTATTCTATTCTATTCTATTCTATTCTTTCCATCATAGAGATGGTGTCTTCTCCAGCAGCCATCTCATTGTTCAAAAGCACTGATTTAAACCAGTGAAATGGGCCCTTTTCTCTGTTTGCCAAATGGGGAGGGCCAACCTTGGTCTGAAAGAGGTCCCTGGAGAATGAAATGGAAGTCAGCTACTACTTTTTTAGATCAGGCCATCTGCCTTCTTGTCTTCCTGTTTCCCCTCGCTCTCTGCTCCCCTTTGCCTTCCCATTTGCCTGCTTAAAATGTGACAGCCACCTTCTCTCCTCTTTCTCGTCTCCCGAAAAAGGAGGAGGGGAACATATTGTCCATCATGGAAGCCCCAGAGAGCATTGCCTCTGTCTTTCACACAGACACAGCATAGCAGAATCCCAGAGGCCGGTCTCTTTCCAAAAACAGCAGCACGCTGTATATATTAAAGTGTTACTAGGCAACAATGTCGAATTCCTGATTGCTCCCCCATTTTCTGTACACCCTAAAAGGAGGAGAAGGGGAGGGGGGAGGAAATGACACAATATCAAAACAATTCAAACACGACAGACTGAATAAAGGTAGTCCTCGACTTACAACAGTTCATTTAGTGACCAAAGTTACGAGGGCACTGAAAAAAAGAGGCTCATGACCCTTTTTCACAGTTACGACCTTTGCGGCATCCCCACGGTCCCGTAACCCAAATTCAGAGGCTTGGCAACTGGCATGTACAGCGCCCCAGGAGGTCACGTGATCCCCTTTTGTGACCTTCTGACCAGCAAAGTCGATGGGGGAAGCCAGATTCTCTTAACAACCAGGTTGCTAACTTATCAGCTGCGGTGATTCACTTAACAACTGAGGCAAGAAAAAAGCCGTAAAATGGGGCAAAACTCACTTAACAAATGTCTCAGAAATGTTGGGCTCCATTGTGGTCATAAATCAAGGACTGTCTATACTATTTTCCCTGCATCAATCATTTGCTGGGTTCACATTTGCTATATTATGTTTTTATCCAGTGCTTTTTTTGTAAAAGAAAAAGGTGCCGGAACTCACACATGTCATACAACCCGCCTTGCCTACCCTACAAGGTTCCATCCAAAAAAGGTGCCGGAACTCCGTTCTGAGCGTTCTATGAGAAAAAAAAGCCCTGTATCTATCTATCTATCTATCTATCTATCTATCTATCTATCTATCTATCTGTCTGTCTGTCTGTCTATCCAGTGCTTTTTTTGTAAAAGAAAAAGGTGCCGGAACTCACACATGTCATATAACCTGCCTTGCCTACCCTACAAGGTTTCATCCAAAAAAGGTGCCGGAACTCCGTTCTGAGCGTTCTATGACAAAAAAAGCCCTGTTTTTATCTATGAATAAATCCAGCCACTGTGGTTTATAAACTCATTACAAACCAGAAGCACCGTTTAAGTCATTAAACTTAGCTCAACAAACTCCACTTTTAAAAAAATAAATAAATAAATTGCTTATTATGGTTGGTCAGCTCAGCTCTCAAGCTCCTGACCAGGAAGACAGCCCACCCAACAGTCAAAGCATCTATCTACATTTTACTAATTTATTATCAACAAAAACACAAACAGACGTTCTTGTAAACTACTTTTCCTGAAATCAAGATTCTTGATAGTCTGGCCTATTATTACTTCTGCTCCTGACCAACCCTTGTTAGCTTCTTGGAATTGGCGCAATTTTCTCTAGCTGCTACCAGACTGCCCTCTTCATGTTCAGTTCTCAGATTTTGCCCTGACATCAGCCTGGCTGCTCTGTTACTTTTCCCACTTTTCTTAAGGTGGGAAGAAAATTGGTCCATTTGCAACCTTCTGACATCTTGTCCATTTGCCAAGATTGCAGTTCGTTCAGCATCTTCAATCGGAGTTGAAGACTTGGTCCTTAAAAAAAAAAAAAAAAAAAAGCCAGATGTTCTTTTCCCATCTATACAAGTTCCTTCTTTTCCTTTTAGAAAAAATTTAGTTTATTCGAAGAAGGTTAAAAGTACAAAATGCCAAAAAAAATTTTTTTCAAAGTACAGAATAAAAAAACAACAAAAAGACATTAAAAAGTGTCTTTTTAAAAAAGGAGGGGAAAGACCAACGCATTTACACATAACATCATCCCTAGTTGAATGTTGATCGTATAATAGAGCAATGTTGGTTTCCCACCCCAGAAGAATTTTAAACTGTTAAAACTACTAACTCCACTCACAAATGGCTAAGCTGTCATCTATAAATTATATTAATAACAAAAATAGTTAACAGAAAACACAATGAGTCCATTTTGATGCTGTACCAAACTGAACACATACACAAGTCCAGTTAGATATGACCTCCAAGTTAATGGCATAATATTGAACACACACATTCAAAATACTTCTTTCTTTTTTCTAGTTAAGCGATAATTTCTATCAGAAGGAAATTCCTACACGACAGAAGTCTTTCCTATCACATTGTAGGAGAGGACCAGGCTAAGCCTGAGGGAGGGGTCAAATACACCATCAGTCTCAAATCCCTTTGAACCCACAAGAGATCAAAGTCCAGCTCCCCTTGAATTCCATTGATTCTTATCTACCGCCTATTTGCTTGGACCATTAATAGTTCAGATTCCTGTAGAGAGCTGAAGCTTGGAATAAACTCTTATATTCATTTGAACTGCCTGGATTTCCCGATTTCCATGCCTTAACACATATGTTCCCTACATTTTGTTGGATACCAGGTCCCATCATCTCCAGCCAACATGCCTAGCAAATGGGAATGAAGGGGTGTATAGCCTATCCGGGAACTCACAACTGCAAAAGGTCATTTGAGAACCACACAGACATGGTATACGGGTAGTCCTCAACTTTTGATCACAGTTGAGCCCAACTTTTCTGTTGCTAAGCAAGATAGTTGTCAAGTGAGTTTTGCCCCCATTTTATGACCATTCTTACCCATTAAGTGAATCACTGCAGTTATTAAGTTAGTAACATGGTTGTTAAGTGAATCTGGCTTCCCCATTGACTTTTGCTTGTCAGAAGGTCGTAAAAAGGGACATTGCAACCGTCATAAATATGAGTCAGTTGCCAAGCATTTGAATTTTGATCATGTGACCATGGGGATGCTGCAATGGTCATAAGTGTGAAAAAACAGTCAAAAGTCATTTTTCAGTGCCGTAAGTTTGAACGGTCACTAAACAAATGGATGTAAGTCGAGGACTGTCTGTACTGTATTGAAAATCGCCATTCAGTTCTTCCATGATGTCCTCACCCACCCAGAAAAAATGGAAATAACCTGGTGGATACAGAAGCATATCAATATTTCCTAGGAAAGATGGAAATGAAGAGCACATAGCCTAAGTGTTAAGACAGTCCCATCCCTTCATTTGCAATACAAACCACAGACATTAGTGGCACACCAATCCCTTGGCCAGCTGTATAATTTGCCTACAAATCAACTGTGTAAAATGCAAAATTAAGCTGTTCATCATCATCATCCATGGGTTATTCAATTTCTCCAAGAAGCAACATTGCCTGCCCGGTGTTATAGACAGATTCTCATTTCCATCAACAGATCCTGCCCAAAGCTGAAAAGAGCGTTATTATATCGTGAAGCCTCCTCTCTCTTTTCCCATCCAAGCCAAACCAAAAAACATCTCTCCCCCCGCAAAAAAAAAAAAAAAACAGCAGATATTTTGCAATGGGGGTGGACTGCCCCTTCCCCCCCCCAAAAAAAAAACAATATTTTTTTTTTCATTTTAAAAGATGGGGAAAAAAACCCAAGAAATTAATATACACTGCCTCTGTTTCGAAAACTACATTCCATTTTAGGTACAAAAACAGGGTGTTTGGAAAGGCTACCATTCAAATCCCTTCCAAAAATAATTCATGTCTTTGCTCTGACCTTTTTTTTTTTGTTTTTTTTTTTTGAGGGGGGGGGGAGTTTATAAAACTTTCTCTCTGCTCCTTATTAAACCAATAATCCGCGCTCACTTATTCCATGGTCTCCAGACGATGATTATGTTCCCCACTGAATACTTGAACGAGAAACAGGAAGCTTGTCTTCTCACAAGGATTTTTTCTTTAAAAAAAAAAATACCTTAATTTGGATAAGGAGAGAGGAAAGAGAGTGGTGGGGGGAGCATAATGGGGATTTGGAGTGGATTTCCGGAGTGGAGGGCAAACCAGACAGAAGAGGATAGCAACGCATAGTTGGAACATTCCCCCCCCCCCCCAAAAAAAAAAAAGCTTCTTTGCCAAGAACGAATGCTATGGTTACAAAACCATAGCATTCTCTGCTTGCTTTCCCAACAAAGCTTCAGCAAAGTCAAATTGGATCACATGCACCATGAAAACAACAACAACAACAAATTACAGAGAGGAAATGCATGTATGTAGCGCCAAGAAGTGGGGACCAGTAGGCAGAGGAAACTATATCCCTGCTGGTGGGGGTGGTAGGAGATACCTCAAAGAACCTCAAAGAGAGAAGATTTGTCTCTTTAAACTGTACAGAGTACAGAGAAGAGCAACAGAGATGATTGAGGGACTGGAGGCTAAAACATACAGGGAACGGTTGCTGGAATTGGGAATGTCTACTCTAATGAAGAGGTGACATGATAGCAGTGTTCCAATCTCTCAGGGGCTGCCCCAAAGAAGAGGGAGCCAAGCTATTCTCCAAAGCGCCTGAAAGCAGGACAAGAAGCAACGGATGGAAACTAATCAAGGAGAGAAGCAACCTAGAACTAAGGAGAAACTTCCTGACAGTTAGAACAACTAACCAGTGGAACCACCTGCCTCCAGAGGTGGTGAATGCTCCAAAACTGGAAGTTTTTAAGAAGAGACTGGACAGCCATTTGTCTGAAATGGTATAAGGTTTCCTGCCTGAGCAGGGGGTTGGACTAGATGACCTCCAAGGTCCCTTCCAACTTATTATTATTATTATTGTTTTTAAAAAAAGCCGTGGACCAAACCTGGATCAGGAGGAAAAAAAAAAAGCAACAGAGCCCTGACATTTGAAGAGGAGCGTTTTATAAGAGGACAGATACCGCTATATGAAGGTGTCCCTCCACTCTTGTCCTTCATAGGCTTATTTCAACTTCACAAAGATATCCGTGGTTTGCTTTTTATAAAGGTAAAGGTAATGGTTCCCTCGGATGTGCGTGCTAGTCGTTTCCGACTCTAGGGGCTGGTGCTCATCTCCGTTTCAAAGCCGAAGAGCCGGCGCTTGTCCGAGGACGTCTCCGTGGTCATGTGGCCGGCATGACCAGACGCCAAAGGCGCACGGAACGCTGTTACCTTCCCACCGGAGTGGTCCCTATTTTTCCACTTGCATTTTTACGTGCTTTCGAACTGCTAGGTGGGCAGAAGCTGGGACGAGTAACAGGCGCTCACTCTGCTACGCGGCACTCGGGATTCGACCCGCCAAACGGCCGACCATTTGATCGACAAGCTCGGCGTCCTAACCCACTGAGCCACCGCGTCCCTTTATTTGCTTGTTAAGGGGGTCCATTATTCTCCCTTAAAGAGCCCCCACTTCAAACAGAACAACAAAAAAAAAGATGAGGGAATCGGAACAACGCTGTATAGGACGGGCGGGCGGGGGGGGGGGAGGAAAATTAAAAAAAAAACCAAGGCTTTTTAGATGGCCTTACTGGTGACAATAAGAGAAGCCAAAAGCAGAGAGAAGCCCTTAGAGATCTGTTCCCAAGGGCAGTGGAGACATTTTTTGACAAGAATAACACAAACTGAATTATGTTCTTTTGTAAAGGGGCCCAGAGTCCCACGTGCACACTGATGACAAAACATTCTGTGGAAAATTCCACTAGGAGCAAAGTGGTGGTGTTCAAAACAGGAAGATGGAGGCTCCTTCGTTCCAGATGCAAATGGACTTTGCAAAGCAATAGAACTGCTCTTTATCCATAACCTTTTGTCTCTCACACATGCGCTGAAAGAACCGTGGTTTGACTAAGCCGTGCTTACGAATGAAGGCAAATATGTGTATCCCGGGATAATCTTGCAGGATCTAATCTGGGCCGCTCACCGTGACCAGAGGTTTAATCTTCCAAGCTTTCGGATTTGTGCTGGAGCCCATCCTCATTCTGGCAGAGAGTTCTCTGAGGGGGGCTCCAGGACAAGTCCTAAAACCTGAAAGGCTAAACCTCTGTTCACAGTGACCGACCCAGATTGGGTCCTAAACCACGCTTGCCTGAAATTACGCAACATCCTAAATCAGGATTCCTCGCACTTGGCTACTTTAAGACTTGTGGACTTCAACTCCTAGAATTCCTCAGCCAGCCCTCAGGGGCTGGCTGAGGAATTCTGGGAGTTGAAGTCCACAAGTCTTAAAGTGGCCAAGTTCGAGGAACCCTGTCCTAAATCGTACGACACAGTTTAGAAACAACGGTGTCCAGGAGAATGCAATATTTATCAAATCTCTAAGCCGCCGGTTTCATTCTGATGCATTGCAACTTACAATGATTGACATATCCATGGTACATCCAAAACCACATATTAACTTCAAAAAGGTCACATATTAACTTCAAAATGACCACACTATTTAAATGACCACGTCTTTTTCTTCTTCACTTCCTCTTTTACCACTTCGGCTGTCAATCACATGCGCAGTATAGCTCTCATCATCACACATTATCCCACTAAAGGAGTATCGCCAATAATAGTAAACCAAGGCAAAACAAGGTACATTACAGGCACATCATGTACAAAGCACATCAACCTATGAGCCCAAAATTTCCATTGCAAGAGAGTTACGGGGGGGGGGGGTTTGCCCCATTTTCCTCTATCTATCTATCTATCTATCTATCTATCTATCTATCTATCTATCTATCCATCTACATATCTACACACACACACATATAGATAAAGGTTCCCCCACACATGTGTGCTAGTTGTTTCCAATTCTAGGGGCCGATGCTCATCTCCGTTTCAAAGCCAAAGAGCCGGCGCTTGTCCGAGGACATCTCCGTGGTCATATGGCCGGCATGACTAGACGCCAAAGGCGCACGGAACGCTGTTACCTTCCCACCGTAGTGGTCCCTATTCTTCTACTTGCATTTTTACGTGCTTTCGAACTGCTAGGTTGGCAGAAGCTGGGACGAGTAACAGGCGCTCACTCTGTTACGCGGCACTCGGGATTCGACCCGCCAAACTGCCGACCTTCCGATCGACAAGTTCAGCGTCCTAATCCACTGAGCCACCGTGTCCCTTAGTGTACACACACACACACATATACATATACATATGCATATGCAGTATACATATATATAATTACCTGTATATACAAGGTAACATGTGAATCTTCTAGATCTACAAATTATGACTTAAGTACGATATATTTAATATAACTGACTGAGTTCAACCAATAATTGGAACATCTATGGGGCATCCAAAAACACAGTGCAGTCAGATATCCACAGTACTGTAAATATAAGCTTTAAAATATCATGGATAAAAATAATAATAATAATAAACTTTTAATGACTTTTAAATATAGTACAACTAACATTACAATTTACCACCTCAATAGTTTAGCATCCCTCGTAGAATCCAGGGCTCTTGTTTCGGTTATTGCTGTGAGAATCTCATGTCTAATATTGCCCACAGGCGATAAATTCACACAGGCAAGGATCAGTGATCTTATATTAATCAACAACTCAGTTACATGAATGCGGCGCAGACACATCATGTAGAACACACTTGAAAATGGCCTTGTCGTGGTTAGACATCTCACTGGCAGGCTGAAAAGGATCAACCTCCCAATCCATCACTAGACTGAATTAGCTCTGCACACTTTCTTTAAGCCCTGGCATGAATATATGGCTCTTACTGACAACACAACTGGCCAGATTCCCACAATACAAAGCACGAAACATGCTGTTTGAGCTAAAAGCCAGCTGCCCCAGCAGAGCATCCTGTGAATTCACCCCTCTGCTCAATGATGAGGTGGAAAGGGGGCTGGGGGCATATCACACCAGCACCCTCTGCTTCCTCCCGTCAGATGGGGTCTGACCTTCCCCCCCCCCCCCCCCGACTCCATTGGCTGAACAGGAGCCAAAGCAGAGCCTGCCCAAAACAGGAGAAAGTAACTCCCAACATCGTGGCCAGACTCAGAAATTTACTTCATCCTGGAAGACCCAAAGCCAGCAGATCAAAAACGAGTCCCATGACAGACTTTTATTCTCATGTCTAGAATAAGGCTGTCCAACTGTGGCTGGCTGGGGAATTCTGGGAGCTGAAGTCCACAAGTCTTCAAAGTTGCCAAGGTTGATAAATATTGCACTCCCCTGGACACCATTGTTTCCAAACCACGTCGTACGATTTAGGACAGGGGTCCTCGAACTTGGCCCCTTTAAAGGCTTGTGGACTTCAACTTCCATGCCGGCTGGGGAATTCTGGGAGTTGAAGTCCACAAGTCTTAAAAGCTGCCAAGGTTGGACAGCCTTATTCTAAAGGTGAGAATAAAAGCTTGTTATGGGAGTTGAAGAACACGGGTCTTCATTCAAGTTGCCAGGAGTGGACAGCCCACCTCTAGAAGAAATCAGGGCAGATGCCCGCCCAACACCTGGCAGGCCACGCAAGGCGCAGGCTGAACTGAAAGCACCTTTTGCCAACCCAATTCCTTCCTCAAGGGGAAACTTTGGTGCCTGCACCTTTCTGCCCCTCTGGGCAAAAGTTGGGGGATTATGGGCACTGGAGTCCATGATAGCTGGGCGGGCAGAGCCTTGGTGGAGCAGTGGGCTAATGCCTCCTTAAGTAACACCAGCTGCCTGCAATTAGTGCAGGTTCGAGTCCCACCAGGCTCAAGGTTGACTCAGCCTTCCATCCTTGCCAGGTAGGTAAAATGAGGACCCAGATTTGTTGGGGGCAATAAGCTGACTTTGTAATAATGCTGCTTGGGGGGGTCCGAAAGCCCTAATAAGCAGGCATATACATAGAATGAAGGCTATTTGCTAAGGACAGTGGTTTGTGCTTTAAATTGTAAGCCGCCCTGAGTCTTCGGAGAAGGGCGGGATATAAATGGGATTAAAAATAAAATAAAATAAAATAAAATGGAGATCCAGCAGAGCCCAGCCCATCTTAAACGAAGGGTTAGAGAGGAGCGAGAACGGGGAGAGAGAGAGAGAGAGAGAGAGAGAGAGAGAGACGCTCGGGCGACGGTGCCTCTGAGTAAGTTAAGAGCGCGCTTCCGGGAAGAAGAGCGGGGAGAGGGAGAGAGAAGGAGGGGGAGAGCAGGAGGTCTCCCACCGGTGGTGGTGGTGGGAGAAGGACTTCAATATTTTTTTTAAAAAAAAAAGAAAAAAAAGGAGAGGGACTTTACTCAAGGAAGGAGGGAGGGAGGAGGAGGAGGAGGAGGCAATCCTGCACGCCACCTTGAGCCAAGCAACCAACCCACCCACCCGGCCGAGCCTGGCCCCCGTTCCCCAAAAAGAGCAGGCGCCGGGAGCGAGGGGCAGCGGAGAGACCTACCCGGGGATGCAGACCCAGCACCGCAGCGCGACGACGGCTCCGGCTCCGGCTCCTTCCACCGGCCGAGGGTTCATCCTGCAAGGCAGCCTCCTCCTCCTCCTCCTCCTCCTCCTGCTGCTGCTCTCCGCGCGAAGGGCTGAGCAAGCCCCGCCCGTTCCCGAGGAGGGGAGGGGAGGGGAGGGGAGGGGTGGGGAGGGGGAGGGCAGCAGCTGCAGCAGCAGCAGCCACGTGGGAAGCGTCTGCTCTCGCGCCGGGGGCTTCTCCCGCCGCCTCTGCCCCGAGCTCACTTCGTGCGGGACTTGGGGGAGCTTTTGCCTTCCAGCCTTCTCCGCCCCACCTTGGCCGGACTTCATCCCCACTGCCGTGGAGAGCGGGGCGGCGGGGGGAAGGGGGGGGGAACCTCCCCGGTGCAGAGGCGGCAGAGCCGGGGACCCGGGACGGTGCGCGGTCCGGGTGCCGCGCGTGCCGCCGCCGCCGCCTCCTCCTCCTCTTCTGAACGCGGGGCAAGAAGCCGAGCAGAAGCCGGCGAGAGTTTCGGCGCGGCCTGTCGGTCCAGTTTTGTGTTTTTTTTTGTTGTCGTTGTTCTGTTTTTTCCTTTGATTGTAATTGGATTTCGAGGCAGACAAACCTGCGCTCGAGCGCGGGCCGGCCTGCCCGCCTGCCCTGCAATCAGAAGGAGAAGGAGAAGAAGAGGAGGAGGAGGAGAAGGAGAAGAAGAAGAAGAAGGAAGAAGAAGAAGAAGAAGAGAAGGAGGAGGAGAAGAAGAAGAAGAGAAGGAGAAGAAGGAGAGAAGGAGGAGGAGAAGAAGAAGAGAAGGAGAAGAAGAAGAAGAGAAGAAGAAGAAGAAGAGAAGGAGAAGAAGAAAAGGAGAGGAGGAAGAAGAAGAAGGAGGAGAAGAAGAAGAAGAAGAGAAAGAAAGAAATTGTTGTTGTTGGAAGGGACCTTGGAGGTCATCTAGTCCAACCCCCTGCTCAGGCAGGAAACCCTACACCATTTCAGGCAAATGGCTGGCCAGTCTCTTCTTAAAAACTTCCAGGGTTGGAGCATTCACCACTTCTGAGGCAGGTTGTTCCACTGGTTAGTTGTTCTAACTGTCAGGAAGTTTCTCCTTAGTTCTAGGTTGCTTCTCTCCTTGACTAGTTTCCATCCATTGCTTCTTGTCCTGCTTTCAGGTGCTTTGGAGAATGACGCTGCGGGTGAAATGGGCACCTGGAAGGGAAGGAAAGGCGCGCGCTTTCCAAGCCCTGGAAAGCACCCTTTGGACCGGAACCAGGGCCGAAGGGGCCGATCCAGAAGGAAGAATCTTTCCCAGGAAAGCAGAGGTTTCTGCCCTTTCCTTTTGGGCAAGGGAAGGGGATGCCTGAAAACTTGCACGCGTCTCCGACTTTGGCATCTTCAAGACCTGTCGAGCTTCCAACTCCCAGAATTCCCCAGCCAACTTTTTAAGGCTTGCGGACTTCAACTCGATTCGAGCTACACTGCTGCCAAGGGAATTTGGAGAGTTTGAAGTCCTTCGGGGGGTCTTAAAAGTTGTCAAGATGGGAAGGACACCCTTGCTAAAGGACACAAGTGTGGCTTTGCTTTGAGTTGATCAACCACCGAAAAGACAATGTTGCAGCTCAGATGAACACAACTCTCTCATAATGTCACAATGTATTGGCAATACACGTCGGTGTAAACTGAGAGCTGTTCCTAGAGGATAGAGGGTGACCTTAGGAAAAGCTGTCTCTACTAGGAGTGGAAGGAACGATCCTCCCTGAGGCCACAAATCCATTTTGACAGAATTGGAAGGGACCTTGGAGGTCTTCTAGTCCAACCCCCACCTCAATCAGGGGACCCTACCAGTCCAAACAGGTAGCTGCCCAGTCTCTTCTTAAAAGCCTCCAGTGGTGGAGCACCCACAACTTCTGGAGGCAAGCTGTTCCACTGGTTAATTGTTCTCATGGTTAGGAATTTCCTCCTTAGTTCTAGGTTGCTTCTCTCCTTGATGACTTTCCATCCACTGTTTCCTGTCTTGCCTGTCCTCAGCTCACCTTCCAGATGCGGCTTTGATCCTGGGAAGGACACAAGAACCACTCTGCACGTCACCTATGGATGAGCCAGGAGCTCCTCTGCACTTCTCCCATCCTTTCTAGCAATTTTCTTTGGAGGACAACTCTATACAGCAGACCCACATGGTGTGTGCAGTGCTCGTGTCTGTATAGCAGAGGTCCCCAACCTTTGGGGCACCAGGGACCGGTTCCGTGGAAAGAAGAGGTTTTTCCGTGGACCGGAGGGTGCGTGGTTTTGTGTGCATCCTGCAGATGGGACTTTGCTTGTTTGTGTGGACCGGTTGCTGGCATCCCGCAGCCTGGTGCTGGTCCATGCAGCTGGGGGTTGGGGACCCCTGCTGTAAAGTTCAGGCCACAATTGGGAACAGAATTCCCATTGCCAAGCAAGCTGGTTCTTAAGTGACTCATGTCCAATTTTACAATCTGTCTTTGCCATGGTTGTTAAGGGAATCTCTGCAGTTGTTAAGTGAATCACATGGTCATTAAGCAAATCTGGCTTTCCTCATAGACTTGCTTGTCAAACTACTTCTGAAAAACCTTGCCAAGAAAACTGCAGGGACTGTTCCTGGCAGTCACTCGGAGTCAACACTTACTTGAACACACACACACACACAGAGAAAGAGAGAGAGAGAGAGACGTATATATAAAATATATGTATGTATATGTTCCTGGCTTGATGTGCAATACAGCTAGTCCTCAAATTACGACCACAATTGAGCCCAAATTTTATGTTGCTAAGTGAAACATTTGTTTAAGTGGGTTTATCCCATTTTACGAATTTTCTTGCCACAGTTGTTAAATGAATCATTGCAGTTGTTAAGTTAGTCACACAGTTGTTAAGGGAATCTGGCTTTCCCATTGACTTTGCTTGTCAGAAGGTCGCAAAAGGAGATCACATGACCCCGGGACACTGTGCAACCGTCGTAAATATAAACCACCTGCCAAGCATTGGAATTTTGATCATGTGACCATGGGGATGCTGCAACAGCTGTATGTATGAAAAATGGTCATAGGTCACCTTTTTCGGTGCCGTCGTAACTTTGAACAGTCGCTGAATGAACTGTTGTAACTCAAGGACTACCTGTATGACCCTAACGAGTTCTTGCCATCATTCACGGTTAATCTAAAGTTAGCTCAGATGCAGTTGCCATGGTTGATTTGGACGTTGCATTGGATAAGAAATTTATTTCCCACTCAACCGGTCGGTCAAAATTCTGAGTTGGATTATATAACCACCATGGGTTGGGAGATGTGACATTACAATGCTGTGTCATCACACCAACAACACAACACACCCAACCTCATTGTGACTTCTACCTAATACCTATTATTAGCAACCACACCCCACTTACTAGCAACGCTCTTTGAAAAGGTGGGAGGGTGCACATCACCAATTTCCTGGATTATCCCGGGGAATCAAGGATGAGATTGAAGGGTAAATAGTAGCTCGTGATATGGGTTCTTTCATTGGAATTCACTGAATAAACTACGGATGAGCGAATTTATTCAAGATAAGTGAAATAACATGGTTTACAAGCCTCGGAGGCTGTGTTAATAAACCTCTGAATCAAACTAATCAGGTTGAGTTTGTAAAACATTAGACTCACACGTGTTTGACTGGTCTGTGGTTTATGGTCTAGCCAAATCATCTTCCATCTGGATAATTATGCATCAGTTTGCACAGCCTAGCAGAGAGTGTCTCTGTTCAAGAAAAAAAAAGAAAAAGATAGGTCAGGAGTAGGATCCTGGGGGTGAATCACAGGAAGCATCAGTACAATGCCTCACATTTAATGGATTCAATCATTCAATCAGATTGAAGGCAAGCCGTTCCACTGGTTAATTGTTCTCAGGAAATCTCTCCTTAATTCCAGGTTGCTTCTCTCTCTCTTTTGCACAGTGTTTACACCCAGAATTCAGTCCCTGGCTGTAAAAGATTAAGGTTATAATTGCGACAGACATTTAATAACAATTGTTACAACTTCAAAGCTCAGGTTTTACACAGTTTCAATATTGGGCAACACCACTTTATTTGTTCATTTATTTCAGGATTCATAATCTGCGTTTCAGTTCAGTCATTTTTCAAAGGAGAAGGCGATATTTTCTAACACAGAAATACATTAAAGCAAAAGACAAAAGAACTCAGCGGCGTTATCTCAAGGGCCGAGGAAATAATACAAATCTCCATCGCATTTGAAATTCGTGTTTTTATTTTTTTTAAAAAAAATACACTCGTATTTTCCCTTTTCCAGAATATTAAACTGGATGCAGTGGGGCTATTTTATTGTTCGGGTTATTTTTGCCACAGGCTGTTGTAATCTCTACTCACAGTACTTAACGATCCATCTTGCTGCAAAAGGGGCACAGAACATTGTAAAAATCAATCAAAAGAAACCAGCTTGACATTCAAATGTTCAATCGTTAATCCTAAGGATGAATTAAAAACTGATTTGGTGAAAGCCGAGCTGCCCAAAGTGAGTTGGGATCACTGAGTTGGGATTCTCTCTATAGGTGTGGAAATAATAAACAGCTCAGCTCGGAAGAATCGCCACGTCATTTTTGCCTTTTGGGTCCGGCATCAAGTCTATATTATTACGCAAATGAGCTTTGAAAGTTTCCATGTTCATCCATTTACTTCTCCCAAATGGTATGTATTTGGGCACACAATGAGCCTTCGTGGCACAGTGGTTAGAATACAATTTGCAGGCTATCTCTGTCCACAGCCTGGAGTTCGATCCTGACTGGCTCAAGGTTGACTCAGCCTTCCATCCTACCGAGGTCAGTAAAGTGAGGACCCAGATTGTTGG
>JAKJMR010000372.1:218826-231483 GCA_024449315.1 Daboia siamensis | reverse complement strand
GCAACCTCGGCTCTTTTAGGACTCATGGACTTCAACTCCCAGAATTCATGAGTCAGCTATGCTATGCTATGCTGACTCAGGAATTCTGGGAGTTGAAGTCCATGAGTCCTAAAAGAGCCGAGGTTGCCTACCCCTGGACTAGGGGAATGATAGGGTAGCAGTCTTCCAGTACATAAAGGATTGTCACCGAGAAGACTGGGTCAACCTATTCTGCCAAGCATCTGAGAGCAAGTCAAGAAGTAACTTATAGAAACCTATCAAAGAGAGATCCAATCTAGAACTAAGAAGACATTTCCTGACAGTAAGAGCAATTAAACAGTGGAAGGACCTGCCTCCAGAAGTTGTGGGTGTTCCATCACTGGAAGTTCTTAAGAAGAGATTGGATAAACATTCATCCTGAATGGTATAGGGCCTCCTGCTTGAGCAGGGGATTGGACCAGAAGACCTCTGAGGTCTCTTCTAACCCAATAATTCCCATGTTCTATGTGAGGGGATGCTGGTATTTGCAGACATTCCATTCCCCAAACTAGGTAACATCATCAGTGGTACCCAACTTGGGTAATGAAACATCTGCAGGAACACCACCACGCTCGGAGAGCACCAAGGACCCCATAATTCAACCCTGAGCTACAAATATTCCCCTTTATTGCTATGTTCTCTGTTCTTCCAGGTCCTCAGCAAAGCCACTGCTATGCCGTCTTCTTTGTCAGACGATTGCAACAGATGGGTTAAAGGGGAAAGGCAGCTTGAGAGCTTGCTTTGCTTCTGTGTCCCAGACTTATTCCTCCCCCAGGCTCCTTGATCTCTGATCTGCTTTTCTTTCAGAAAACAAGCATGGCCTTTCACTGACAACCCCCCCCCCCCACACACACACACACACCAGGCGTACAAAGAGCCCTCCTGCCCTCCAGAATCTGGAAAGAGGGGATAAAGAGACTAGGAAAAGGGCACCTGTCACTTGGATCAAACCCACACAGCTGACTAGCAGGAATCTTATCTTTCAAGGGCACCTGATCTCTGCCCCCATCCTTCACAGGAGCCTGGATTTGGAAGAAAACTTTGGCCCCCTTTTAGTTAGGCCTGTGAGTGGCTCTCCGGAGATAAAGGTAAAGGTAAAGGTTCCCCCGCACATGCGTGCTAGTCGTTTCCAACTCTAGGGGCCGGTGCTCATCTCCGTTTCAAAGCCGAAGAGCCAGCGCTTGTCCAAGGACGTCTCCATGATCATGTGGCCGGCATGACTAGACGCCAAAGGCGCACGGAACACTGTTGCCTTCCCACCGTAGTGGTCCCTGTTTTTCTACTTGCATTTTTACGTGCTTTCCAACTGCTAGGTTGGCAGAAGCTGGGACGAGTAACAGGTGCTCACTCTGCTACACAGCACTCGGGATTCAACCCGCCAAACTGCCGATCTTCTGATTGACAAGCTCAGCGTCCTTACCCATTGAGCCACCACGTTCTTCTCCAGAGAAGGGATTGTTAAAAACCTGAGTTCAATACATCTGTTGTTTCCCAGCCACGACACAGCACTGGTTGGCCATTGCTGATAGTGAGAACAATAAACCAGTGGAAGGTCTTGCCTTTAGAAGAGACTGGACAGCCATTTGTCCGGAATGGCAGAGGGTCTTCTGCCTAAGGATGGAGCTGGACTAGAAGACCTCCAAGTCTCTTCCAGCTCTGTTATTCTGTTACTCTAGCCTTATAGTGCATCGACTACTAGTGTCTTTTGGGTTTCCAGGTTTGATCTACCCTGGAGGGCCGATAGAAACCAATCACGTATTGTTTTAGCTTCCTGAGTGAAGGTCATTGTCCCATTTCCACCAGTTCTACCTTGGCCGTTATTCTTAGACTCATAGACTTCTGCCACTGAGACTTTGGAAGGCACCACCAAGATCATCTATCTAGTCCAGTGATGGCGAACCTTTTAGAGGCCGAGTGCCCAAACTGCAACCCAAAACCCACTTATGTATTGTTGGGTGCCGGATGGGCATGGCCCTTTGAGTGGGCATGGCCCTTTGAGTGAGTGTGGCCCATTGGATGGGCGTGGCCGCGGTGGTAACGGCAGACTGGGTGAGACTAAAAAGTTCAATCAATCAATTCCAACTTTGCGAGATCTTGTTTTTCTCCGCAAGAAGTTGAAATTGATTGAACCTTTTTTTTTTTTTTTTTTGCACACGGCGGAGACCTAAAGCCAAAAGGTTTTATAAAACCCAGCTGAAGGCCCAGGACTGGGGCGGCGGCGTGCGTACCCACAGAGAGGGCTCTGTGTGCCGCCTGTGGCACCCGTGCCATAGGTTCTCCACCACCATTTGCAATATGGGAAAAAAAATTCCATCTTGTTCTTTAAAACCTCTCGGGATGGACAACACACCCGCCCCCATGAATAGACTCCTTCACTGCTATCCTGATCTTACCGTCAGGGGGGAAAAAAATTCTCATAGTTAAACAAAAGCTAGGTAAAAAAGCTCAGTGGGTTAGGACGCTGAGCTTGTCGATCAGAAGGTCAGCAGTTGGGCGAGTCGCATCCCGTGTGCCGCGTAACAGAGTGAGCGCCTGTCACTTGTCCCAGCTTCTGCCAACCTAGCAGTTCGAAAGCACGTAAAAATGCAAGTAGAAAAATAGGGACCGCTCCGGTGGGAAGGTAACAGCGTTCCGTGCGCCTTTGGCGTCTAGTCATGCCGGCCACATGACCACGGAGACGTCCTCGGACAAGCGCTGGCTCTTCGGCTTTGAAACGGAGATGAGCCACCGGTCCCTTAGAGTCGGAAACGACTAGCACGCCTGTGTGGGGGAACCTTTACCTTAGGTAACTAATACCCATAATTCCTGATCTTGACCACCTTCTCTATAGCTTAGTCACCAAATTATGATTAAACAAGCCGTGGCTTAGAGCAGGAATCACCCTCCCAAACTGAGATGACCATCACAATCCAAATAGGGCAGATGGTCATAAAAAGCAGGAATCGCGTGAACTGACGTATAAATGCACCCTTTTATTGAAATCTTTATTTATAATCCCACTCAAGATTACTCCTGCCTTCAGAGCTTAATTGATTGAAAATTAGTAATTAGGTGAGATAGAATTCCTGTGCTGCTCATAATTCTTTGATGCCTGTTCTAGGCACCTTGTTTAAATGTGTTTATTCCCTTGAATTTATAATAGTTGCCATACACCACACACTCATTCTGCCTGCAATTTCTTGCTGGTTTATTGTTTTGTGATTGCTTTTCTACTGCTGCTTTTTTATGGAGACTGCTGCTTGCTGAAAATTTAAAGCCGTTATCCTAATTGCTGTTAGATTTCTACCTTTCCTGCACCACCTTTGATGCTTTTACTGGGGGTGGGGGTGGGGAAAGCCCTAAGAACATGTTAAAGACTGTTTCGATGAATAAAGAAGCACTTCTCATCATTACAGACTATAAATGAATATCAGGTGGGTGACTGCGAATAATTAACATGCCATCAGATTAGCAAAAACAAGGTCACTCAGACTTTTTAAAATATTAGCTTCTGTTTATGCCATTCGGCATCATTTAGATATATTCAGCTGCTACTGCAAATAAGCATTGCGGGCCTGTGCAGTTTTTGTGGCCAAGTTGAAGGAAATCCAGTCTCATTTTTAACTGGGGTTTTTAATTTTTAGGGATGGTTTAATCTTTTTTAATTTTATTTTAACTTTTGTATTGGTTGTTTTAAATACCCTGTAAACTGCCCTGAGTCCTTCGGGAAAGGGCGGTATATAAATCTAAATAAATAAATAAATAAATAAATAAATAAATAAATAAATAAATAAATAATCGGAATATTAATTGGAATAATTAAATTATATCCTTTTGTGTGGAAAGCTGTTACTTGCTTAGGGCTATTGTCCCAAGAGACCATATCCTTCTGAGGCAAATGCTTCATTACAAATCAGCAGCCTTACCTATATAATCAGCGGGGATTTTATATATGTAAGATGCTGATTTGCATGGAAGAAGTGAATGGAAATGAATTGACAATATTTGTCAACCCTTTCAGGTAGGTCAGCTCAAGCAACAGGCCACATGGTTATAGGGCAGGGGACTTCAAACTTGGCCCTTTGATGACTGGTGGACTTGGCTGAGGAATTCTGGGAGTTGAAATCCACAAGTCATCAAAGGGCCAAGTTTGAAGACTCCCTGTTATAGGGCTTAACAATGGAAAGTTTGGTCCCAATTGTGTTTGTAAGCTGCGACTACCTGTGCTGCATTTTTATCCCTCTCTCTTAACTCCATGTCACTTTTCTTTTCCATTTCAGCTGCTCCACTTTCCACAGAATTGCTTCATGACACCCATCCAGGAAGACTTCACTACCCATCCATTCAACAATCACCCCCTAGATTACCACCCTGAGTCCTTCGGGAAAGGGCGGTATATAAATCTAATAAAATAAAAATAAATAAAATACAGCTATCATACCTGCACACTCTACAACAGGGGTCTTCAGACTTGGCCCTTTGATGACTTGTGGACTTCAACTGCCGAAATTCCTCAGCCAGGCACACTGGCTGAGGAATTCTGGGAGTTGAAGTCCACAAGTCATCAAAAGGCCAAGTCTGAAGACCCCTGCTCTACAGTGTCAACCCCAAACCATGCGTGGTGGGGGTTGGGGTTTATAAACTGTCCATCTCTTCAGGAAGACAGAGCTTCTGGGGGCTCTTGCATAGTAGCATCAGCACTCAACGGAGTTGGTCTACGTAAGCAGGTGGGGCAGAGGCTCATAGGTGCTAGAAGCGGATCCAGGAGTAGTCCTGGATATACCAGGTCTAAAATGAAGAGTTACAGGTAGTCCTTGTCTTACAGCCACAATGGAGTCCAAAATTTCTGTCGCTAAGCAGGACAGTTGTTAAATGAGTTTAGCCCCATTTTCTAACCTTTCCTGCCACCGTTGTTAAGTAAATCGCTGCAGGTATTAAAGTTAGTCTCACAGTTGTTAAGTGAATCTGGCTTCCCCATTGAGTTTGCCTGTCAGAAGGTCACTAAGAGGGGATCACATGACCCCGGGACACTGCGACCGTCATAAATATGAGTCAGTTGCCAGGCGGTTTGAATTTTGATCATGGGACTACGGGGACACTGCAATAGTCGTAAGTATGAAAAATGGTCATAAGTCACTTGCTTCAGGGTTTCCTAATTTTTTTTTGCTGTTGTAACTTCGAACAATCAATACATGAATTGTTGCAAGTTGAATTTCTTTCTGGAAGATTTTGCCACCTCTTCTCTCTCCTAGGCCAAATTTAGAAATGATGCATCTTTTCTCCCCATTTCTTTATTCTAATAACCTCATTTCCACGGTCATATTTTCTGCCAAACAGAGTATATCAATCTGTGTGGAATGATTTGAGGTCCAACAGCATGCAGGTGTCTAATTACGACACCTGTGTCTTCCAGGAGGCATTTTCCGGGGGAATCTTTCATGTCAAAGACTTTGTGATTATTTAAGGCAGTCTAACTGGTCCTCAGTTTCTTGAACCGTTCAAGGTAACACTTGCAGGCCAGCCTAAGGGCTGGCTTTGATTATTTTAAATCTTAGGTGCAGGTTTAACGAACAAAGAGGCACTTCAAAAACTCAGGGAGGGAAGAAAAAAGCCAGCTGTATGAAAAGAGCTGCTTTGTATTGTTTTCAAGGTGGGATTGATAGGGACGCGGTGGCTCAGCTGAGCTTGTCAATCAGAAGGTCGGCAGTTTGGCGGGTCAAATCCCGAGTGCCGCGTAACAGAGTGAGCGCCTGTTACTTGTCCTAGCTTCTGCCAACCTAGCAGTTCGAAAGCACGTAAAAACTGCAAGTAGAAAAATGGGGACCACTACGGTGGGAAGGTAACAGCGTTCCGTGCGCCTTTGGCGTCTAGTCATGCCAGCCACATGACCACAGAGACGTCCTCGGACAAGCGCTGGCTCTTCGGCTTTGAAACGGAGATGAGCACCGGCCCCTAGAATCGGAAATGACTAGCACGCATGTGCGGGGGAACCTTTACCTTTACCTTTACAAGGTGGGATTGTGGCTTGAAAACACAGCACTTCTATTCCAATCCGGTAGAATAGCACGCATCTTCATCTTAGGCTTTCAAAGATGCCCGAGCACGTTGTTGACGCTGTTTCACTGTCTCCTAGCTGGAGAAGAAGTAAAGGTGGTCCTCAGCTTATGGCCACAACATAAGGCAGTTGTTAAGTGAATTGTACAACCTTTTTGCCCTAGTTATTCAGGGAATCACTACATTTGTTAAGGGAATCGTGCCGTCATTAAGCAAATCAGGTGAATCTGAGGGCATAGATAAATCTCCAAATGGCCTCAGTGACTCTCAGAAAAAGTGCTAAGAACCAGCGGTCTGCAAGGAGTATAAATCCTCCCATTCCCCACCATCCAGTCAGAGCTGAAGAAGCTTCTTAGATGAGAAGCGAAAGGTCTTCAAAGAAAAACAAGAAAGTCCAGTTGCCTCTTGAAAAAGGCACCTTCGGGTTGCATTTGCTTCCAAGTAAGTATCTAAAGGTAAAAAAGAGGGACACGGTGGCTCAGTGGGTTAAGACGCTGAGCTTGTCGATCAGAAGGTCGGCAGTTTGGCGGGTCGAATCCCGAGTGCCGTGTAACAGAGTGACAGCCTGTTACTCATCCCAGCTTCTGCCAACCTAGCAGTTCGAAAGCACGTAAAAATGCAAGTAGAAAAATAGGGACCACTCCGGTGAGAAGGTAACAGCATTCCGTGTGCCTTTGGCGTCTAGTCATGCCGGCCACATGACCACGGAGACGTCCTCGGACAAGCGCTGGCTCTTCGGCTTTGAAACAGAGATGAGCACCGGCCCCTAGAGTCGGAAACGACTAGCACGCATGTGCGGGGGAACCTTTACCTTTACCTTTAAGTATCTAAAAGGGACAGGGATAATAAAGTCAAACTACAGGTAGTTCTCAACTTAACAACCATTCGCTTAGTGACCGTTCAAAGTTGCAGTGGCACTGAAAAAAGTGACTCATGACCATTTTTCACACTTATCGATCATTGCAGCATCGCCAGGGCCATACAGTCAGACTTTGGATGCTTGGCAACTGGCATAGACTTACGACGGTTGCAGGGTTCCCAGATCCTGTGATGATCTTTTGCAACCTTCTCATGAGCAAAGTCAAGGGGAAAGCCAGATTTGCTTTAGAGCCTTGGAGCAGTGGGCTAATGCCTCCTTAAGTAACACCAGGTGCCTGCAATTAGTGCAGGTTCGAGTCCCAACAGGCTCAAGGTTGACTCAGCCTTCCATCCTTCCCAGGTAGGTAAAATGAGGACCCAGATTGTTGGGGGCAATAAGCTGACTTTGTAATAATGCCGCTTGGGGGGTGGGGGGGGCGTGAAAGCCCTAATAAGCAGGTACATACATAGAATGAAGGCTATTGCTAAGCACATTGATTTGTGCTTTAAATTGTAAGCCGCCCTGAGTCTTCGGAGAAGGGCGGGATATAAATGGGATTTTTTTTTAAAAAAAAAACCCGGTTACTAACTTAGCAACAGCAGTGATTCGCTTAACAAAAGGAGCAAGAAAGGTTGTAAAACGGGGCAAAATTCACTTAACAACAGTCTTGCTTTGCAACGGAAACCTTGGGTTCAGTTGTAGTCGTACGCCAAGGACTACCTACACCAAACAATGGGGTAATAAGTGCAAGCTTAAGATAGTATATGGAGCCAGTCACGGTCTCATCTTTGCACTATTGCACTATTTTACACTATTGTCTCAAGCATGAACAGCTAGCACACCGCCTATTATTTGGGATTCAGGTTTGATTTCTCATCTATTAAAACCCAGTTTAAAACCAAAACCAAAACCAGAGGGTTGCAGAATAATTGAATGTGACCTAACTATTGCAGGATGATGTTTTCAGGAACGGGTAATTGTGCATATAATACATTAGCTCTGCATAGGCAGGATGGTTATGCAGTCCTGGACCTTCTATTGGCTTCCTTGGCGATGCTGAAGTGGCTACTCTAGGACCCAGCTTGACAATTGTTGCCAGCACAGTTCCCACAGTAGATGCTGCAAGCAGGCAGCTTCCACACCGCAAAACGGCAGCGCCGTGGACCCGATAAATTCAGTTCTTGCTGCAAAAGCTTGCGACGAGGGAAAATAATTAAGTTTTTGAAGTGCCACTCCACCCAGCAAGCCAATTAAGAAAACAAAAAAAAAAAAATAGAGCAGCAGAATCATTTCCTTTAAATGCCAGCTAACGCGGTCCATTTGCAAAAAAAAAAACAACCGTCTCCTTGTTTGCCCCCGAAAATAACTAGTTGCAGATGCTGTTTTATGGGTTTGGAGTAATTTCTCTTCTGCTGACATTACACATAGAAAAAGCCTTAACGCAGACACAACATTAGTCACTGTTTTCTCCTAAGGTTGCCTGCTTGTCATTTTAAGTACGCCTCTTAGGATCTTTGCTAAAGTAGGGTGCCTTGAATTTTATCAATGGATAACAAGAAGAGACAAGAACCGTTGCTATGGTCTTGATGTTGCTTAGCATCCACTTTTGCAGATTGGAGATTTTCATCTTTAGAACCCAAATTTGGAAGCAAACAAACGCCGACAGATTTCCACCGAACGATTCCTGAACACATTTTTTTTCCCCAGCAATTTTTGCCTTGACTCATATAAGCTATAGTCTTGTGAAGCCAAGGCTTATAATGAGCAGCGTTTTTAATTATTAATATTGTGCTGGATTTATGGGCAGATATTTGCAATGTAAATGCAGGGAAAAAAAGTCCAAATAGGATCCCCAAAGCCTCTGCATACATCAGAATCTCAAATTATGGGCCATCAGATCTTGATTATGGTCTTTGGCCAGCTTTTACGATTAAAAAAAAAAGATAAATTGTTTAATTTAACCATTCATTATTGTGAAAGGGAGAAAAAACAACAAGACATTAAAACAACGTATCTATTTAAAAGTTCTGTGCAGTTGCATCTCTTCCTGTAAATATTTACAGAATACAGAACAACAGAGTTGGAAGGGACCTTGGAGGTCTTCTAGTCCAACCCCCCAGCTCAATTATGAGTTAAATAGTAGTCCTCGACTTACGACCACAACTGAACCAAACATTTATGCCGCTAAGCAAGACAAAGTGAATTTTGTTCCATTTTACTTTCTTGCCGCAGTTGTTAGTAACAAGGTTAAGTGATTCTGGTTAAACACCCCCCCCCCCCCCCGCTGACTTTGCTTGCCAGAAGGTCACTAAAGAGGATCATGTGACCCCAGGACCCTGTGACCATCATATATATGAACCAGTTGCCAAGCGGTCTGAACTTTGATCACAGGACCGTGGGGATGCTGCAATGTTCGTTAGTGTGAAAAATTGTCATGTCGCTCTTTTCAGTGCCATTTTAACTTGGAACAGCCACTCAATGAAGGGTTGTAGGTTGAGGACTAACTGCATTACCCTCAAGTATGGAGATGATTGGAGAGATCAGACCACATCTTGGGACATTGTAGAAAAGCCATGGCCAGGGGGCTGGATTAGAAGACCTCCCAGGTCTCTTCCAACGCTGCCATTCCGTGATTCTGTCATACTACCTTGAAATTTGTTTGGGTGGATTGCTGAAAGACTGCAGAACACATTGAAATATCTGTAATTAAGACTGTATTTGATCATTCTTTATTTTGCTCCCGGTGGAAATCAAGATCATTTTAACCAGGAACCAATTCTGGGAAGCTAATGGAATAAAGTAATCTCTTAGAAAATGCAATTTTCTAGGAGTTCAATGTATGCTGTAACTGAAGCAGTGATATTCAATTAGAATTCCTAAACTGTATTATTATAAAAGTTTCAATGCCAATTTCTAACCCCTATTTAAATTATTTATGAATAAAAGATAATATTGGTTAATTGTCACTGGAAGTAATTTTCAAAGAATTTAGGGAATGTTTCACCAACCTCATTCAGTTTATAACTGCTATACAGTGAGCTAATCTTATTAACTATGTGGTGTTTATCAAAGGATGGAAATTAATATGTGAATAGCAATTCCTGATAGGTCCAAACTGCTGCTTTTTAATAGGAAAGGATGTTTAACCTCCATAATTCAGAAGACTTCCAGAATTATATATAACTTTTTAAAATTAAGAGAAAATGTTTAAATCTTAAATCTCTGTCAGTGGCTGGTTCCTCATGTTAACCATAACTGAGTTATCCATAATCTTTGAATTATGTCATAAACCATACAATTTCCTATACAATTTCCCTCAATTGCTATGTGAGAATTTCCAGATATATGGCAAGGCTAGTGAATTATAGATTTTGGCAGTATATTTAAAAGAAATAATAGCACATATTTTTTTCTTCCAAATTTGGCTTCAAAAATATTTGGAAATGAAAAAAAACACCTAACTAATGAATAAACATTTCAAACATACCCAACATATGATACTTGTAGGGCAGATTCTGGACTGTAAGTTATGGATTATTCTGTTTGTGACTTTCAGACTGGGTATTGGAAATTATGTTCATATCAATACTATCCACATATATAAAATGCCACAGCAGTTTTTATTTTCCACCAACCTTGTCCTGAATTTAAAGGCCATTTATATTTCAGAAGGAAATTTAGCATCAGGATAAATTGTAGAAGTGGGACCCCTGCTGGGCAATTTCATATTTGTTCTTCGTACAGATACCGTAGTCCTCGACTTACAGCCACAACTGAGTCCAAAATTTCTGTTGCTAAGTGAGACATTTGTTAAGTGAGTTTTGCCCCATGTTACGACTTTTCTTGCCACACTCGTTAAGTGAATCACTGCAGTCAAGTTAGTAACACCGTTGCTAAGCGAATCTGGCTTCCCCATTGACTTTGCTTATCAGAGGTGATCACATGACCCTGGGACACTGTGACTGTCATAAATATGAGTCAGTTGCCGAGTGGCTGGATTTTGATCATGTGACCACGAGGATGCTGCAATGGTCATTCAATGTGAAAAACAGCCTTAAGGTCACTTATTTTTTAGTGCCCTTGTAACTTTGAGCAGTGACTAAATAAACCGTTGTAAGTCGAGGATTGTACTCTGGGAACTGTTAGGGAAGCACTGTCTTCACCCTCTTTCTCTTACTCTGGGACACTGCAACCATCATAAATACAAGTCGGTTGCCAAGTATCTGAATTCCGATCAGGTGACCATGGGGATGCTACAGCGGTCGTAAGTGTGAAAAATGCTCCTAAACACTTTTTTCACTGCCGTTGTAATTTTGAATGTTCACTAAAACAAACGGTTGTAAATCAAGGACCATCTGTAATGGAAAGTGGATCCATGTAGCTGAAACAGAGTCAGATCCGATTAGTGCCTGAATGGAAAATCTGCAGAGAATCCCAGCCTGGGCTGGAATGTAAGTTAGCTAGAAAAAAGCAGTGGTTAACTTCTTCCCTTACAGCTGCCAGTCAAAGGAAAAGTAATTCCTCCCCCATTGTGTTTGACTCAAGGATATTTGTCTTCTTGATGCAGTTGCAGCTTTTGGCTTGTTCACATATTATATTCTACAAGTGGCGTAGCATGATCGTGATTGCCACTGTGGAAAAAGAATTTCCAGACACTATGGCAAGGCTAGTGAATTACTCACAACCCAAATTGGAACCCGAATCTCTGTCACTAAGCAAGATGGTTAAGTGAGTTGCGCTCATTTTTAATGACCTTTTTTGGGGGGGGGGGGGGTCATGGTGTTTAAGAGTAGCATGCAGTCACTGCCTGAAACTATCTTTCCCCCATTGATGCTAGCCGAGAAGGTCACAAATGGGGATCACATGACCCCAGGAGGCTGCAGCCGTCGTAAATGCATGCCGGTTGCCAAACGCTCCGATTCTGATCATGTGACCGCAGAGACGCTGCTGTAGTTGTAAGTGTGAGGACTGGTCATAAAACCATTTCTTTTCCAGTGCTGTCTTAAGTTCTAACTATCTTTAAACTAATGGTTGTAAGTTGAGGACTACCTGTATAGTTTTTGGCAATATATTTAAAGGAAATAATAGGACACTTTTTTTTCTGAATATAACGAAACGTTCAGAAACTCAATTGAAAGAGGCTTGGAGAGCAAAACACTGCCAACACATTTTTTTGTCCCCCTCCAAATTTGGCTTTGAAATATTTGGAAAGGAAGAACACTTACTTATGAATGAACTTTTCAAACCCAGCATATGATACTTGTATGAAGGATTTGAAAGCATTTTTTAGCCTTGATTTGCTCCAAATTTGGCTAAAGGCTGAGCTGGTCTGTCAAGGTACCTGTCCCACTTCCAGGCAAGTTGTCCATCTTCAAGGACTTTCATGCTCTATTACACCTGCAGCACTTCCATTTTGGGTCTCCTTTGAGATAAAATCCCTGGCCATTTAATCAGGGCTTTCCAAACCTTTCAGCTTATTCCAATATATTCTATAAATAGTTATTCAAAGGCAACATCCAGAGTCCAGCCTTAGATTCACCTCTGCTAGGTGGTGGTTTGTTTTAGCCATAGTTTGTGGGACCAATCTGATTCACCTGTAATGGTGAATTACCCTTTGATAGTGAAATAGGCGGCATATAAATTTAATAAACGAATAAAATGCAATGCAAAACTGTGCACTTGGGTTCATGAAGTACGGAGACTGGATGTATATATGTCTATGTCTATGTGTATATATGTATGTATGT
>JAKJMR010000372.1:170103-185812 GCA_024449315.1 Daboia siamensis | reverse complement strand
GGGAGGGAGGGAGGGAGGGAAGGAAGGAGGGAGGGAGGGAGGAAAGGAAGGAAGGAAGGAAGGAAGGAAGGAAGGAAGGAAGGAAGGGTTTATTCTCTATGTGTGTGTGTGTGTGTGTGTGTTTGTGTGTGTCCCTGTCTCTGTCTGTCTGTGTCTGTTCTGTGTCTGTACATATACAGATAGTCCTCAGTTTACAATCACTATTAGGACCAGAATTTCCAGTGGTAAGCTAGGCAGTTATAATGGGACCCCGCACCCAATTTTACAATAGTTTTGCACAAGACTTTTTTTTTTTTGCCACGGCTGTTAAATGGAACAGTACAGTTGTTAACGGAAGACGCTGCAACTGTCACAAATATATGTTGGTTGCCAAGAGCCGGAATTTTGATCACCTGACCCTGGGAATGTTGTAGCGGTCATAAGTGGGAGGACTGGTCATAAGTCCCTTTTTCAGTTCCGTTGTAACTTTGAATGGTTGCTAAACTATTCGCTCCAGGGGTTCCCAACTGGGCGCGTTTGCACCCTCTGGGGGTGTGAGACGATATTCCAAGGGATGCAAAAACTTGGGTTTAGAAGTTTCAAACTGGTAGTGTATATGCATAATTCATTGCTGTTCTTTCGAATTTTTATAAGGGGGTGTGAAAATATATCAGAAGCGTTCTAGGGGTGAGGGGTATAGAAGAGCTTGGGAGCCGCTGCGCTACACAGTCGCTGTACAGTTTCAGGAGCTGAGGGGAAAGCATGTAGTATGTAAGGATTTCAATCGGATGTTCTACAAAAGATGGACAGTTGGACATTTGGACAGATGGACATCCAGTGTGGGGTCCATGCGGTGCATTTAACTCTTGTGGCCCTGACAGGCTTGAAGACTCTTTAGCAAGCTCCACCTTAAGAATCCCTGCTCAAATTGCCCCCTTCCAGGATCTCTTTAGCATTTGGGGCTCCTGCAGCCATATGGACCTTCTGGAAGGTTGTTGTTGTTAGTTGCAAAGTCATGTCCGGCTCATCGCGACCCCACGGACAATGTTCCTCCAGGCCTTCCTGTCCTCCACCATCTTCTGGAGTCCATTTAGGCTCACCCTCCTGCTTCAGGGACTCCATCCAGCCACCTCATTCTCTGTCGTCCCCTTCTTCTCATTCTCTGTCGTCCCCTTCTTCTCTTGCTCTCGATCTTTCCCAGCATTAGGCTCTTCTCCAGTGAGTCCTTCCTTCTCATTAGGTGGCCAAAGTATTTGAGTTTCAACTTCAGGATCTGGCCTTCTAGAGAGCAGTCTCTCTAAAGAGCAGACTCTGGAAGATCTAAGGATCCCTTTCCAACTCTCCCCACTGGGTTTCTGGCTGGTTTAGCCCAGGAGATCTCCCCAATGATAGAATCCTTCTGAGCAACAGCTGTGGGCTTTCCCTAGCTGTGATCTCCTCCCGGCTGGAAATAACATTTAGTGTGACTTGCAAGTTTTTTTTTCTTTTTGGGGCTGAGTGACGTTCTTTGCAGCTGTTGGAGAGGGACATCCTGGATTAAAGAAATGAGGCACCTGCTTCCTTATATCTACCTACGCAACCCACTTGCATTTCTCTACTCTTAGTTGCAAAGCAATCCAGTCTTTGCACTGTAACGGAACAAGCAGCCATCCTATTTTCTGGCTGGGGACATCATCCAAGCCAAGCAACTATGTTTTAGCACCAATCCAAGCAACGTTTGTGTCATAAGGTTAGAATTTAGGAAGAGCCTTCCTTTGTTGTTAGTTGCGAAGTCGTGTCCGACCCATCGCGACCCTATGGACAACATTCCTCCAGGCCTTCCTAGATCTGATTAAATATAATCTGATAGGAGAGAATATTTGTAGCTCTGGGTTGAACTGTGGGGTCATTGGTGCTCTCTAAGCTTGGTTGCTTTCTTGCAGACGTTTCATTACCCCATTGGGTAACATCATCAGTGCTAGAAGGGAATGGAATTTGCGGAGAGGAGGAAGAAGGAGGAGGTGGTAGAGGACTGTGGGGTCCTTGGTGCTCTGTGAGCTTGGTGTTTTTCTTGCAGATATTTCACTACCCAACTAGGTAGCATCATCAGTGCTAGAAAGGAGTGGGCTTTGTGGATTGGGACAGGAGGAGGAGGACTGTAGGGTCCTTGGTGCTCTCTGAGCTTGGTTGTTTTCTTGCAGACATTTCATTACCAAACCAGGTAACATCATCCGTCCCAGTTTTTCAGGCTGGGGTTAGGATTTTTAAAATGAGAATTAGAGCAGGACACACACACACACACACACACTCCTAGCAGGAAAACAGCTTTCAATCCTTTTTCTCTAATGTCTCTAATACTGGGTTTTGGTTTTTTTTAATCTCTTACATTTGATGATTTTGACACCAGATTTCAATCAAAGGAAATCAGAGAGCTGAAAATGACTGCTAGGATGAGTAGGCCCTTAAATGTCTCCTGGTAAATTACATTTCCCCCCCACCCACCCCTGCCATTACTTATCTTTAAAAGAACCGGGGAGAAGAGAGAGAAAGGTCTGTTAATAGTCTGTAAATCAAATGTGACTCCTGTTTCAGGGAGATTGTGCTATTAAACCGTGGTGAAGATGTTCTTTGTCTACATCACGAAGAGAGGCTGTTTTTCTCCCGTGCTCTCCTTATTGTGGCAATTGCCTTTCGTTAAAATAATACCTTATATGGTGACTTTCATTTTCTGTCTGGATGAATAAAAGAAAAATAAAGCCTGCCTTGACTTCAGAAGGGACCGCTAGACATTTCATGGACACATCCGTGTGGCTTGTTTAGCAGAAACATGGACCTCGGTCTTCTGAAAGAAGCTTTTTAATTTCTCTGTGGGAGAAAGAAGAGTTGGGCTTTAGAGCAATTTGGGCATCTTCCACATACACAGGACTCCACCTTCCATGATTCTTAGTTATCACGGTGGATAAAGGATGATGGGAATGGTAAACTCGCAGCTCTGAAAGGCAATCAATGAGGTCAATTGTGCAATTAGAACTTTGGAACTATGGATAATCCTCGACTTACAAATATTTCTTTAGTGACCATTCAAAGTTAAATCAGACTGAAAAAAGGGACTTATGGCCGTTTTTCACACTTATGACCGTTGCAGCATCCCTACGATCATGTGACTTACATTCAGATGCTTGACAACTGACTCACATTTACAATGGTTGCAGTGTCCTGGGGTCATGTGATCCCCTTTTGTGGCCTTCTGACAAGCAAAATCAATGGGGAAGCCAGATTCACTTAACAGCCGTGTTCCTAACTTAGCAACGGCAGTGATTCACAAGGACTGTGGCAGGAACGGTCGTAAAATGGGGCAAAATTCGCTTAACAACCGTCAGAACCTCACAAGAGAAATTTTGCGTCAATTGTGACTATACGTTTAAGGTCTATCTGTATTCTTGGGTGCCACTGCTAGGCTAGCATAAATTAATTAAACAGGACCAATTTAAAAAGTGGCTTTTTAAAAACGGATGAGCACTAAAAAAAGAGAAATTCACTTGAATCACAGGCAATGTAGACCATAAGCTAAAAAAAAACAATGGCATCTTCTCCAGCCCAGCTCCATTTGTCAAGACCTGGTCACATCCCAACTGGGGACCTGTGCTTGAAAAGTGGTTCTCCCAAGCGACAGTTTCAGCTCCTCCAGGAAAATAAAAATATTTTTTTTTCTTCCAAAAAGGTGTCAAAGAAAACACTTTGGGAGGGGGAAAAAAATTGCTTGGGGATGTTTAGCCTTTAATGCCCTTTGGAACCAGTTACCCGTAGAGCTCAGGACTGCCCCAGATTTTCGTTCGTTCCGCCGGGACCTGAAGTCCTGGCTCTTTGAGCTTTCCGGCCAGGACTGAGAACTTTTAATTTTTAACCTATTGTAATTGGGTTTTTAAATTAGAGTTAAGGGTTTTAGATTTAATTAAGGATAATTTAATTTATTTTAATTTGTTATTAACTTTTGTATTGTTATATTGTTTTAATCGCCTTGTGAACCGCCCTGGGTCCTACGGGAGAAGGCGGTATATAAGTTTAAATTAATAAATAAATAAATAAATAAATAAATAAATAAATAAATAAATAAATAAATAAATAAATAAAAAATAATGCTTGTAGCCCACATCAGTCAGTAAGTGTGATGGGAGCATTAACCGGGTTTGAAAGAGGTCAGCCTCTCAGGCCTGTCCTGAAGCAGAAGGGGGGGGTGCGGCGTTGCAAAGGCATCACTGCATCTTAGAAGGAACCGCTGTGGATTCCTCATGTCCTTACTGGTTTGTGGCATGGAGTGAGGACAGTCCCCTGGTCAAGACTGCGGTCAGGTTTCATGGCCAGTCCGACAGGTTCCTGGATGCATGTGGGTGGTAGAGGTCATAGCCCTCTTATCCTCTTGCTCAAGTAACAAAAGCATCCTTGATTCTAGGAAGACTGCAGCGTGAACCCATGGCAATCCCGGGTCCATCTTACAAGCCGGATGGATGGAAAGATACTACGATTATTTTTTGTTGTTGTTTTTTTGTTTTGGAGGAGGAGATGAACAAAGGATCAAGTGCTACAAAGCAATTCATGGACGGGTGGAGAGACAGTCCAGCAGACTGGGAGGTAGGCTTATAAGGGATGGATGGATGGACGGACAGAGAGACAGGGAGAGAGACATTTAGGCGAGGGATGGATGAAAAGACAGATGGGCAGGCAGATGGCTGGATGGGCTGGCAGACGGACAATCAAGTACATCTAGAGGCCAACAGATAGGAGATGGATGGATGAACAGATGGGCTGAGGCCGACCGAGGGGAGGATGCACAGGTAGCAAATTCTATTGATCGCCACGATGTAAAAAAAGATGTTAAGACTCTAGAAAGAGGGCAGAGAAGAGCAATAAAAATGATTAGGGGACTGGAGGCTAAAACATATAAAGAACGATTGCTGGAATTGAGTATGTCTAGAGGGACGCGGTGGCTCAGTGGGTTAGGATGCTAAGCTTGTCGATCAGAAGGTCGGCAATTTGGCGGGTCGAATCTCGAGTGCCGCGTAGCAGAGTGAGCGCCTGTTACTTGTCCCAGCTTCTGCCAACCTAGCAGTTCGAAAGCACGTAAAAATGCAAGTAGAAAAATAGGGACCACTCCGGTGGGAAGGTAACAGCGTTCCGTGCGCCTTTGGCGTCTAGTCATGCCGGCCACATGACCACGGAGACGTCCTCGGACAAGCGCCGGCTCTTCGGCTTTGAAACGGAGATGAGCACCGGCCCCTAGAGTCGGAAACGACTAGCACGCATGTGCGGGGGAACCTTTACCTTTACCTTTAGTAGTTTAATGAAAAGAAGGACTAGGGGTGACATGACAGCAGCCTTCCAATATCTCAAGGGCTGCCACAAAGAAAAAGGGGAGTCAGCCTACTGTTCAAAGCACCTGAAGGCAGGACAAAAGAAGCAGCGGATGGAAACTAATCAAGGAGAGACAAACCTAGAACAAATGAGGAATTTCCTGAGAGCTAGAACAATTAATCCGTGGAATGGCTTTCCTCCAGAATTTGTGAATGCCCCAACGCTAGAAATTTTTAAGAAAAGATTGGACAACCACTTGTCTGAAATGGTATAGGGCACGGGTCTGCAACCCGCGGCTCCGGAGCCGCATGCGGCTCTTTCAGCCGTCTCCTGCAGCTCCAGTCCTCTGCCATGTGCAGTCCAAAAAAAACCCCCAATCAATCCAAATATGCAGGGTAGGTGCATATCTCGCCTTGGCTCCACTCTTCAGTCAAACCCTGTTCTGGGCATGCGTGCATGTACGGACATGTGCACACATTTTTTGCGGCTCCCAGTTTTTCCTTTTGTGTGGGAACCGGTTCTGAGTGGCTCTTTCACTGTTTCAGGTTGCTGACCCCTGGTATAGGGCTTCCTGCCTGAGCAGGGGGTTGGACTAGAAGACCTCCACGGTCCCTTCCAACTCTGTTATTCTGTTATTATTGCCCTGTGGGGGAGATGGGTGGCATAAAAAATGTAATAAGTAAGCAAACAAATTGCATCATGTTTTGCAGATTCCACAAGCCTGAATTTAGTGAAGGCACTCTGGTTTTCTGAATCCGTGAAATTAAATAGGAACGGGAGAGACTTAACTGCAGAAGAAGGAACATTAATTCTTGAGAGAGTGATCAGCACGGGAAGGCAGGTCCCTTGGGTTCCAATCCTTCTCTGAAATGGAGCATAACCGGAGTTATGGCACCATCCAAGACCAATAAGATAGCGAGCAGGGTTGTTGTTGTTGTTTTTTTTCCGGAGATGCTCAACTTGCCTTCCCATCAAATGCGCCTCAAATCTCACTCTGCACGCCTTCCATCTGTGTGTTGTTTTTTGCCCTGCATATTTCTCCGACGATATCACAATCTACTTCTCTTTTTCTTCTCTCTCTCTCTCTCTCTCTCTCCTCTCTCTCTCTCTCTCTTTTAATGCAACCTTTCCCCCACACACACACTCCCTTCCTCAATTTTACCAACATTGGCAAGCGAGAGGAGAGCATAAAGATAGTAATTAAGCAACGTGCTATTCTGAAAGGAAGATGCCAGAGAAGCGTGGCATTTAAGTAACAGCTCGGTGAACTGCCTGGAGCTGGTGATACAGCATTAAACCTCCTACCCTTTTGAGAAGTGAGGGGTTGTTGGGTTTGTTTGTTTTGGGGGGGTTGGTGTTTTTTGGTTTTTTTTTTTTTTTGAGTTCTCTTCCCCTTCCCTTAATTGCCTAGTTATCGCATCCTCTCTCGGATGATATCGTTGGCACAAACGGGAAAGATCTGAAATGGAAAAGCGGTGAAGAGGACACTTAAGAGAAAGGGTATAAATTTGCAGTTGGCTTCTCCTAGCAAGGAGAGAGAGATAAAGACTGCCTTATGTGCAACCTTCCTCCTGGTAGCTTCAATGACTCATCCACATAATATTGTAGGCAGCAAGAATTCCGTCTCACGGCTGTCTTGAAGATATGGGTAGGACTTTCCGAACTAGCTTACAGCTCATGGGCTTCCTGGAAGTCCCACCTTCCAAGAACGAAATCCGACATAGAACATAGGGGGGTCTTCAAACTTGGCCCTTTTGTGGACTTCAGCTCCCAGAGTTCCTCAGCCAGGAAGACCCCCGACATAGAATATCAGAGTTGGAAGGGACCTTGGAGGTCTTCTAGTCCAAGCTCTGCTCAAGTGGGAGATTCTATACCATTTCAGACTGTCCAGTTTCTTTTTCAAAAGCCTCCAGTGATGGAGCACCCAGAAACTCTGAAGGCAAACTGTTTCACTGGTTGATTGATCTCGCTGTCAGGTAATTCCTTCTTAGCTCTTGATCGGATCTCTCTTTGATTAGTTTCCATCCATTGTTTCCTGTTTGGCCTTCAGGTGCTTTGGAACATATATTGACCCTTTCTTCCTTGTGGTTGCCCCTCAAATATTGGAATGCTGCCATCATGTCACCCCTAGTCCTTCTTGTCACTAGACTAGCCACATAAACAGTCACTCTCTTCTAATCTTCCTAAATGGATAACGAATTGTGTTACATCCTTGTCACAGCCTTCATCCTTACAGACCTGTTTAAATAACCATGTTTTAACAACTTTCTGTCCATTAATCCTGGGAATGCCGTTATTACTTATGAAGAGCCATTATTACAGAATTAAGAGCCGTGGTGATTCAGAAGTGCAGGCGAATTCTGCTCACAGCCTGGAGTTCGATCCTGACCAGCTCAAGGTTGACTCAGCCTTCCATCCTTCCGAGGTCAGTAAAATGAGGATCCAGATCACTGAAATGAAATGTGCTGGCATTGCAAACTGCTCAGAGCATGCTGTAAAACACTGTAGGGCAGAAGATACCTCTAAATGCTACTGCTCTTATTTCTAAGGACAATGGGCCCATCAGGAAGGGAACTCCAGCAGAGAATTTTCATCTCTGAATCCTGCTGGACATTAGGAAGGTGGGAAGAATAAGTGCCCCCTGCTGAAAAGCAGGTTTTGTAAGCACTCTTGATAGGGCTTTCTTGGTCATTATCAACACCTTGAACCACAGCTCAGTGCCAGCCGTTCTTCTTACACCAGCCATTCTTCTTAGAACGATTTGATTTTCCTTGCAGTGATTCATTTCACTCAGCTTGGCATATCCACCTTAGAAGGCATGAAGCATCATTGCTCAGGGGACCTAAACTTTATACTGGGGACACCAAAGAGTCTTCTCTTCAACTCTCAGCTTAGCTGCCTGCTGTCCAGCTGACCTTGCAGCCGCTAGTTCCTAGTGTCCCAGTGGTAGATGATGCACCCTCCCAGGACTGCCAAGTGATGGTGATGGTGAAGATATCCATTCAGTTGTGCCTGCCTCTTTCGTGTGACCCTGGGGATGCCGCCATGGTTTTAAGTACAAGGGCCAGTCCAAAGTCACTTTTTTCACTGCCCTGGTGACTTCAAACTGTCACTAAACAAATGGCTGTAAGTCAAGGACTATCTATGATGTCTTCCTCCTTGTGTGGTGATGCTCTGTATTTTTGTTAAATCATTGTAATTTTTTCTCAGCTGGCTACTATGCATTTCTTAGAACACAGAATGACAGTTGGAAGGGACTTTGGAGGTCTTCTAGTCCAACTCCTTGCTCAAGCAGGAGACCCTATACCATTTCAGGCAAATGGCTGTCCAGTCTCTTCTTGAGAGCCTCCAGTGATGGAGCACCCACAACTTCTGAAGGCAAGATCTTTCACTGGTTAATTGTCCGAACTCTCAAGAAATTTCTCCTTAGTTTTAAGTTGCTTCCTTCCTTGATTCGTTTCCACCCATTGCGTCTTGTTCTGACTTCTGGTGGTTTGGAGAAATAGGTTCTAAGACAGAACATAGAAGACAGAACAATAGCATTGGAGGGGACCTTGGAGGTCTTCTACACCAACCCCATGCTCAAGCAGGACACCGTAATACCATTCCAGACAAGTGGCTGTCCAGTCTTAAAAAGCTCCAGTGATGGGGCAAGCTGTCCCACTGGTTATTTGTCCTCACTATTAGGAAGTTTCTCCTTGGTTCTACATAGACCATAGAATAAATGTGTCATCTTGTGTCCTTTTTTGGTGAAGGCAGAGCTGAACACCCCCCCCCCCCCCACACACACACACTCAGAAAACAAGGGCAAAGTGGTTGAAAGGCATTGTGCATAAACAACAGGCAGAACCTCAAATGCATGTCACGTCCAACTCAACATTTTGACCATAGCCTAGAGCAGTGATGACGAAACTTTTAGAGACCGAGTGTCCAAACTGCAACCCAAAACCCACTTATGTATTGTCGGGTGCTGGGTGGGTGTGGCCCATTGAGTGGGTGTGGTCAATTGGGTGGGCGTGGCTGTGGTGGTAACGGCAGACTGGGTGGGACTAAAAAGTTCAATCAATCAATTCCAACTTTGCGAGATCTTTTTTTTTCCCCGCGAGAAGTTGAAATTGATTGATTGATTGAACTTTTTTTTTTTGCCCACGGCGGTGGCGGCCTAAAGCGAAAAGGTTTTATAAAACCCAGCTGAAGGCCTAGCACTGGGGCGATGGTGTGCGTGCCCACAGAGAGGGCTCTGCGTGCCACCTGTGGCACACGTGCCATAGGTTCGCCACCATGGGCCTAGAGAGACAGACGCAAGCATCTCTACCTTGTTCTCCTTAGCGCCCAGGAATGAGCTATCCCTCTCTCAACAGTGCTGAAAGAGATGGGGGGGGGGGAAGCAAAGGCCCTTTTAGTTTTAAGCGCAAGCGAATATTATGTAACCTTGAGATCAAAGCGCTATGAAAAATCAAAAGAGTTATCTATCAGCTTTGCTCTCATTAAGGGAGACGAACGTTTGCTCAGTAGGACAGGCCCATCGAATGCTAAACTCCTTTTTAAGCCCTGCTGTTTCTCCTCTTCGTGTGCAATTATATCTCTAGAATGGCTACCAGCTGAGTTTCTTTAATGCATGAACCCAGCACTGGAGGGAATAAAATGCAGATCAAGAGTGGAGAGAGCAAGATGGAAAAGAGGAAAAAACGTAAGAGGAGAAAAACAGATTAGTGATGGCGTACGGGTGCCTTTGAAATCGCCCTTAAACAGACGAAACTGTTGAATCGCTTTAAATGGCACATAAACGTGTATAATTTACAATGTTCTCCTTAATCCAAAGATGTCAGAGCACCAAATTCCATGTACGTGAGGCATAAAATGGGGAGGTTAGTTTCCGAGGTCATCTAGTCCAACCCCCTGCTCAGGCAGGAAACCCGATACCATGTCAGACAAATGGCTGTCCAGTCTCTTCTTAAAAACTTCCAGTGTTGGAGCATTCACAGCTTCTGGAGGCAGGTTGTTCCACTGGTTAATTGTTCTAACTGTCAGGAAGTTTCTCCTTAGTTCTAGGTTGCTTCTCTCCTAGATTTTTCCTCCCCCCCTTCCTCTGATTTATAGGTAAAGTAAAGGTAAAGGTTCCCCCGCATACGCGTGCTAGTCGTTTCCAACTCTAGGGGCCGGTGCTCATCTCCGTTTCAAAGCCGAAGAGCCAGCGCTTGTCCGAGGACGTCTCCGTGGTCATGTGGCCGGCATGACTGGACGCCAAAGGCGCACAGAACGCTGTTACCTTCCCACTGGAGTGGTCCCTATTTTTCTACTTGCATTTTTACGTGCTTTCAAACTGCTAGTTTGGCAGAAGCTGGGACGAGTAACAGGCGCTCACTCTGCTACGCGGCACTCGGGATTTGACCCGCCGAACTGCCGACCTTCTGATCGACAAGCTCAGCGTCCTAACCCACTGAGCCACCACGTCCCTTCCTCTGATTTATAGTGCTGCCCATTTCTTTGCCTTGACCCTTGGGTTCAAGCCAACATGATGCATGGCCAACTCTGCCCAATTTTTACTTTCCGGCACATTCCGCATTGGCGGTTTTATAGCATGATGGATTTCTGCTTCTTTATCAGAAGGCTGAATATTCTGCTGGCCCCGTCTACACCATGCTTCATGGATTCTCTTGGCATCGCTCAAGCTTCGAGGATGAGTGTTTTTTTTCTTTTCACAGAGCTGTCAGCACCGTGTTTCAGGACTTGGCGTTCCGAAAGTGACCTCCAAATGACAACTGGATCCTTCCACATCAGGCATCTCACCAGCGTCAGTCTCACAGCAGTATCCCACACAATGTCCGCTGTTCCGGTTTTGGGTTACGCCAGAGGGCTAAACTGACTCATGGGAAAATTCCAACAGAGGCTTTTGCACAGAGGCAGAAGGTCAGGAGCTAACCAGAGATTTCCCAGACCTGGTTTATCTCAGTTAATGCCATCAACATTTCAGCTCAGGCACTCTCAAAACCTTTTTGGTTCTGCAGGTTTTGGGATTTAGATGTGTGAATCGTTCACAAAGTTCCCGGAGTCTGGCTAAGGCATAGTTGTGGGTGAAGGTTCGAAACTCCCGAGCTTGTGGGTTGGTTTCTAAACCATTCATTACCAAGCTAGATAACATCTTCAGCAGGGCTAAGGGGGCATCACTGTCCGTGTTCTGTTTATAAGGGCTTCAGGTGTGGGTGTGTCAAGTGAGGGTCTTGTGATGGGTCAGGTATGAGTCATCAGTGAGAGGCTTGTGATGGGTTTTGTGATGGGGAGGTTACTTCATGTCAGAGTCATTGGGACCTGTTTTGGTGGGGTGAGGGCTTGCGTGGATTGATTGAGGGTCAGTCCTGTCTCTGGTTGGCTGTGTGGTTGATTTGGATTCTGAAGGGTTTGTAGGCCTAGTTGTAGGTCAATGTGTCTGTTGATGGAATTTAGAATAGAATAGAGCTGGAAGGGACCTTGGAGATCTTCTAGTCCAGCCCCCTGTTCAAGCAGGAGAACCTATACCGTCTCAGACAGGTGAATGTCCAACCTCTTCTTAAAAATCTCCAGTGATAGAGCATCCAAGATTTCTTGGGGTGAGCTGTTCCACTGGTTGAGTGTCCTCACTGTCAAGAAGTTTATTTTTGATGGATTCCTTCCATGCTGCTTCTTCATCAGAAGGCCGAATATTCTGCTGGCCCCATCCACATCATGCTTCATGGATTCTCTTGGCATCGCTTAAGCCAGGGGTCTTCAAACTTGGCCCTTTTATGACTTATGGACTTCAACTTCCAGAATTCCTCAGCCAGCATGCCTGGCTGAGGAATTCTGGGAGTTGAAGTCCACAAGTCATAAAAGGGCCAAGTTTGAAGACCCCTGGCTTAAGCTATTCCCTTTGAGTCCCAGATTTTGGGTGCATTCTGTACAATCGACCATGTGAGTTACCCTGGTTTAAAAACAACTGGGTTAATTGATGGGCCTAATATTTTCAACCCAGATCTTTTCAACTTTTGTTTTTTGACCTCGATCAGATATCTGACATTCTACAATTCACTGCCAGACTCAGATTTCTCTCCCCCACCCCCCCCCCCCCACCCCCCCCCCCCCCCCCCCCCCCCCCCCCCCCCCCCCCCGCCTTTTAACAGATTTATCCCCTTTTCCCCCCCCCCTCCACACACATTCTTCTAGAATTACATTTTTATTTTATTAAATCTTGAGATGAATTTTTTTATTTTGCTGCTGCCGAGGTGATTTTAACGGCTTTTACGATGCCGTTTCAACCGTTCTACATTTATCTTGTTTTATTTTATCATTCACGTTGCTCTTTGACTGGAAAAGGACTGGGAGAATATTATTAAAACGAAAGGAGATGAAGGAGAAATAAAACTCCTTGCCAATCGCACGCCACCCAAAATCACAACTCCTCACTGGCAAGGAGGCCCTGCAATAACTTTGGAGTTAAGAGTTTCAATCAATACGTTTGAAATATTATTTTCTTCTGTAACAGAATTTGAGACAGCAAAATCAGCCTGAGTCAGAAACGCCCTGTGCTGTAGCTGGGGTCAGGATGCCTTCAAACTGCAAATCTTTTATCCTCAGTGTTGCTCTACACAACAATGGATCCAGAGAACAGATTCAGCTAGTGCAGGGGTCTCGAAACTTCACAACTTTAAGACTTGTGGATTTCAGCTCCCAGAATTCCCAATCAGCATTTCCATAAGTCTTAAAATTGCCAAGATTGGAGACCCTGGCTGGGGACTTCTGGGAGCCGAAGTCCATTTAACGTTGCCAAATTTGGAGACCCTGGCTGGGGACTTCTGAGAGCTGAAGTCCACTTAAAGTTGCCAAGATTGGAGACCCTGGCTGGGGACTTCTGGGAGCTGAAGTTCACAAGACATAAAGTTGACAAGTTTGGAGATCCTGGCTGGGGACTTTGGGAGCTGAAGTCCACTTAAAGTTGCCAAGTTTGGAGATCCTGGCTGGGGACTTCTGGGAGCTGAAGTCTATAAGTCTTAAAATTGCCAAGATTGGAGATCCTGGCTGGGGACTTCTGGGAGCTGAAGTCCACAAGCCTTAAAATTGCCAAGATTGGAAATCCTGGCTGGGGACTTCTGGGAGCTGAAGTCCACAAGTCTTAAAATTGCCAAGATTGGTGACCCCTGAGCTAGGGCATTCAGCCCTGCTTTTCTTAACTGTGCTTGCTTGTATGGGCTACAGTTGACTGGTTTCAGGAAACACTCCAAAGCAAAGAGACCATATTATGATTGACATATTCCTTAGCCATGTCCAGTTGCTCGAGAAAATCTGTCATCTGGGAAACGTATTTGGTGATGGAGAGGAAAAAAGAAACATTTCCTGCAGATTAACTGCCTGTCTACACCAATCTGTCTCTCCTCAGCCAAGTCAGAAGAGGAGGAGGAGAGGGGGTGGGTGGAAATAAGAAAGGTCTTGTTGCAGCATGAGTCAGAGAAACAACCTTACGGGCTTGCTGGCTGCCAGAAGCAATTTATGGGTCTTTATTTATCGACCCATTTATATCTACAATCTTGGCAACGTTAAGACCTGTGGACTTCAACTCCCAGAATTCCTCAGCCAGCCATGGGAGTTGAAGTCCACAGGTCTTCTAAAAGGCATATTATATTATTTTATAGCAACAGATGTACTCAAGCTCTCTTTCTGAGTTAAACTAGCCACCAACAGCATATCCTTAATTCATTTTTTCCAGTTTAACCCCATATTCTTATGAGCATACTATAATAATAATAATAATAATAAAGTTGGAAGGGACCTTGGAGGTCATCTAGTCCAACCCCCTGCTCAGGCAGGAAACCTTATACCATTTCAGACAGCCTCTTCTTAAAAGCGTCCAGTGTTGGAGCATTCACCACCTCTGGAGGCAGGTTGTTCCACTGGTTAGTTGTTCTAACTGCCAGGAAGTTTCTCCTTAGTTCCAGGTTGCTTCTCTCCTTGACTAGTTTCCATCCATTGCTTCTTGTCCTGCTTTCAGGTGCTTTGGAGAATAGCTTGACTCCCTCTTTTTTGTGGCAGCCCCTGAGATATTGGAACACTGCTATCATGTCATGTCTTAACGTTGCCAAGTTTGCCCACCTCGGGTTTAGAGCCTGGGTAAGTCTTTGGACATAAGCCATCTATCCTAAAGATGCTTTTTGACGAGGCAATTGGACTTGAGTTCTTCTTCCAGTTGCCTCGTGAAAAAGCATCTTTTTGATGACCTGGATGATTGAGAATCTGCATAGACATAAGCCATGTATGCTGGATTGGACCTCTGGCCTTCTACTCCAGCAGTTTGTTCTCACGGGGGGGGGGGGGGGGGGGAGAACAGCTAAGTGCAATCCACTTTTCCGTGTTTGGGGAAATTGCAGCACACCTGGAGTGCAATGATTAAGCCTCACCCTGGAAAACCTTCTTCATGCTTGAAGGCATCTCTCCTGTCAGGTAAGTCAGCAGTTAACCAAGTGCCCAAGGAAGTCCACCTACCTCCCAGCAGATGGCCTTCAGAGCTAGTTCCTCCAGCATTTTTAAAATATAAAGGTAAAGGTTCCCCCGCACATGCATGCTAGTCGTTTCCGACTCTAGGGGCTGGTGCTCATCTCCGTTTCAAAGCCGAAGAGCCAGTGCTTGTCCGAGGACGCCTCCGTGGTCATGTGGCCGGCATGACTAGACGCCAGAGGCGCACGGAGCGCTGTTACCTTCCCACTGTAGTGGTCCCTATTTTCCTACTTGCATTTTTACGTGCTTTCGAACTGCTAGGTTGGCAGAAGCTGGGACGAGTAACAGGCGCTCACTCTGCTACGGGGCACTCGGGATTCGACCCGCCAAACTGCGAACCTTCTGATCGACGAGCTCAGCGTTCTAACCCACTGAGCCACCGCGTCCCTTTTAAAATATAGATATCGTTAAAGTTGATCTTAATATAAAATGAAAATGAAAATAAAGACAATAGGGAGAGGGGGAGAGATGTGGAGGAAAGAAAAATAGCAAAAAGAAGCCGTGAGTTCCAACTTTCCCTGGGGCAGGAAATTGCAAAGTCAGCATTACAGGATCAACTTTTGACTTTCGCAGAATTATTAAATATCAATTGCTTGCAGCGCCCAGGAAGGCAACAGAAAACCTTTCTGAGATAGTCCTGCAACTTTCCTCTTCTCAAGGGTCTAGGACAACTTGCCACGGCCAACCCGCCACAGCCAAGTCATCACAGCCAAGTTGATGCAGCCACCTTGCCACTGGGCAACTCGCCATGGGACAAGAGCTACAGGGATATCGAAGAAATAGCGGAATAGAATCAGGAAAGAAAGGATGCCAAAGGAAGGACAAAATAATAATAATAATAATAATTAATAATAATAATAATAATAATAATAATAATAATAATAATAATAATAATAATAAT
>JAKJMR010000372.1:146196-158683 GCA_024449315.1 Daboia siamensis | reverse complement strand
TATGACTCATGGACTTCAACTCCCAGAATTCCTGAGTCAGCTGACTCAGGAATTCTGGGAGTTGAAGTCCATGAGTCATAAAAGAGGCGAGGTTGCCTACCCCTGGGTTAGGGGTTAGGGATTAGGGTTAGGGTTAGTGTGAACCAGTTGCCAAACATATGAATTTTGATCATCATGGGGATGCTGCAAAGGGGGGTCACTGTGAAAAATGGTGATTAGTCACATTTTTCAGTGCCGTTGTAACTTTGAACAGTCACTGAATGAACTTTTGTAAGTCAAGGGCTACCTGTATCAACTCAGAGAGAGCCAGCTTGGGGGAGTCTTTCTCCCCTTCTCTCTTTTTACTCTCCGTAAAACTGGGGGGAAGGCTTTGCCCTCTGTTGAAGTTAAACCGCTCCCCCCCACACACCAACACATACCCAACTTAAGGAGCCAGCGACTGATAAGACCAGAAGGACCTGCTTGAACATTGCACATAGCCGAGCTTAATATACTAAGTGGAGTAGCATTTACAAATCCCTCTGTTGTCCTCCTTAAACTAAGGGGATCCTTACAATTGTCTTTCTCCCTCTGGCCAAGTAGCACCGCACAAGTGACTGTATAACTTTTAATTTTAATTGGATTTTAATGTTTTAACTTTTTAAATTTTGGGCCCTAAATTTAATTAATTCTTTTAATTAACTGTTTTAAATTTTTTAACTTTTGTATGGTATGATTTTAATTGCCCTGTAAACCGCCCTGAGTCCTACGGGAATAGGGCGGTATATAAGATAAATAAATAAATAAATAAATAAATAAATAAATAAATAATAACTGACCCTGCAAATTGCATTCATAAGTCATGTCAGTCGTTAAGCAGGTCATCATGCTCAGACCGCACCTGATTTTACAAACGTTTTTTGTTTGTGGCAGTCGTTAAGTCAATGCTGTTGTTTGTTAAACGAACACCACGGCCGTTAAGCAAACCAGTTGTTTCCAATGGGCCTATATTTTTTTGCTGGAAACCAAAAGCAAACATCATTTTCTGGCAAAAAATACATTGTGAATCACGGTACCATGCTTGCCGGATGCCGCTAATGGTCAAGTTGTGAGCATCCAAAATACAATCACACGACTACTGTGGTGTGTGTGTGTGTGTGTGTAGCTGCTGGAACTTCAAATCAAACACCTGTTAGTAGCCATTGCAACTTCAAATGCTTGCTAAGCAACTAGTCATAAGTTGAAGACTACCTGTACTGCTCTATTTGAAGCATTGATTGATGCTCCAGAGGGCACCCTGCACATTTTGCGCACCGCTCAACAATGCAGAACATAGAATCATGGGGCTGAAGGGGGAATCTCAGAGGTCCTCTAGTCCAACCTCCTGCTCAAGGCAAGGGACCTTTATACCATCCTGGTTAAATGGTTGTAAGTTGATGGTCCTCTTGGGCTCACAAGGCTTATTTATGTGGTAAGTTTACCACAGAAAGCTTTCTTTGCTTCTTGGTGGTTTTTCCTCCAACATAAGTAAAGAGACAGTTCGGCGTTTTTAGCTGGTTTGCATTCAGGTTATAAAGAGGACGCGGTGGCTCAGTGGGTTAGGATGCTGAGCTTCTCGATCAGAAGGTTGGCAGTTTGGCGGGTCAAATCCCGAGTGCCGCGTAGCAGAGTGAGCGCCTGTTACTCGTCCCAGCTTCTGCCAACCTAGCAGTTCGAAAGCACGTAAAAATGCAAGTAGAAAAATAGGGACCGCTCCGGTGGGAAGGTAACAGCGTTCCGTGCGCCTTTGGCGTCTAGTCATGCCGGCCACATGACCACGGAGACGTCCTCGGACAAGCGCTGGCTCTTCGGCTTTGAAACGGAGATGAGCACCGGCCCCTAGAGTCGGAAACGACTAGCACGCGTGTGCGGGGGGGGGGGGGAACCTTTACCTTTACCTTTTATTCAGGTTATGGAAGAATGGGAAGTGATATGTAAGACCGTTTGGATTGGGCGCCCCCTGGAGGACAGCTGATGCCAGTGAAGGGTTTGGTGATTTGCAGATGGAGCAATGATTACATAAAGCAATTTATCTCCATTTTTTTCTCAAGCTTGGCAGCTTTCAGATGTATGGACTTCAACTCCCAGAATCCCCCAGCCAGAAGGGGGAATTTCCCTCCACCCCTTCTGGCTAGGAGAATTCTGGGCATTGAAATCCAGACACCCCAAAGTGGCCAAGTTTGCAAAGCACCCAATTTGGATACTTAGTCAATTACTTTCCTTGTTTCGTTTTTTTTCTGTTTTCTGTTTAGATTGTATGAGCTGTTCTTTGTTTTTGCATTGTTTCTTTGACTTTTGCAATCATGGGGTTTTGGTTTTTTTGGACAATCTTTATTTTAAAATTTATATGCCGCCCATCTCTCTTCAGAGGCGGGTTACAATCAACTTGGGTTTTAATAGTATGTTATAACCTTGATATAACACTATATATCGTAATATAATTTAATATGTCATAAAAAGCATAAGCCTTGCTAAAGCATCAGGTGCGAATCCTCCTACTATCCTCCTCCATCCCCAGGCATTGCATCGGGATCGGGAAACCCATCCTCTGTTCCCTTCAATCGAACCCACAACCCTGAAACAGCACCGGCTAGCCCAGGATTAGGCAACCTTGGCTCTTTTATGACTCACGGACTTCAACTCCCAGAATTCCTGAGTCAGCTAGTCCCACCCCCGGGAGGGGGGACGGCTAGCCCGAGCAGCTTCTGCGCCTGCGCCGCAACGCTGCGCGCGCGGGGATTCGAATCGTCTCCGCGAGTTGACGGCTTCTTCCCCCCCCGCCCCTCACCCCCACCCCGCTCCTTCCTCCAGGCCAGCTAGCCTCCTTTCCCCGCTGGCCCCGCCCCCGCGCCGCCCTCCGTCCAATCCCCGCTCTCGCTAGGTTTGAAAAAGAGGGCGCGAGGCGGCTGGCTTTCAAAGTGGAAAGAGGCGTGGCCCGGCCGCCCCAGGCGATTGGCTAGTTCGCTCGCCTCCAGGGGCGGGGCCTCGGGTTTAGAGCGGCCGGCCGCCGGAGTAACGGGGAGGAGCCTTCTCCAGGCCCCGCCTTTCCCTCCCTCCCTCCCCCCCCACCCCGGCCGCTCACTGCGAACTAGCCGCTTGGCGCCGCCACGGCTGTTTTGCGAGCGCTGCCCGGGGAGGCGAGAGGATGAAAGCGGGCGGTGAGTGTCCAGTAGACTCTTTGCAAAGCCTGGCAGTGGCCGTAGGGCTGGGCAGGGGGTGTAGCCCGTATTGAGCTTCTACCTTTTCAAGTGCAGCTTTGCACGGAGGGCTTGGCACGGTTGGGCTGCCCTACACGGGAGTGACTCATCCCCACGACCGTTCATCCCCGGGACAGGCTCTCCAGTCCCTCTTTCCACCCAGCCGGTCCGGCTTGAGGGTCGGCAGCGCTTCGGGAGCTGCCTTGCAGGTTGAAGCGGTGCTGCAAACCCGGGCCAGGTCGGAAGGGGGTGGCGGCGGCGGCTGCTGCTGCTGCTGCTACCCGTGCAAAACCCCGCGGCGGGTGGTGCGTGGGATGCAAAGCACCCACCGGCTCCCTCTCCTCTCTTCCGTGCAAACCGGCGGATAAGCCTTGATCCGGGCGGCAGCTAACGTGTGAACGCAGCCCCAAGCTAGATCGGCAACTCGGGTGGGAGAAGCGGAGTCGTGGGGAAGGAGGGGGGGGGAGTGCCCGCTTTCCCCCCTTCGCCACCGTCCCGGAACCCCCCCCCCCGTTGCTCCCCACCCTTCAAACCCGTCCGGTGGAGCGGCGCCATCGGGATGCCTTGGCAAAACTTGGGTTGGAAAGTTGCGCTTCTTGTTGGCTTGTTGGAGCCTCTTTCAACTTGGGTGGTTTGTTTTTAAACACCCCTTTTGGGGGGGGGGGGTTGGTTACTGTATACCCTCCTTGTTGGAGTTGGTTTATTCCTCCCATTTATATATATATATTATATATGTATGTATGTATATATATATATATTAAAACCTCAACGGGAGGACGTCCCTGGTTTTTTTTGGGCGGGTGGATTTAAAAAGTAAGTGGAGCCTATAAAAGATCAGAGCTGGCCTTTCTGCGGAGGGGATTGGCTTAAGATTTCTTTCATGGGCTCCACCAGACCATAATACAAGATTTCTCCTTTACCCCAGGAATGTCTCTTGTCGACCCAGAACAAAATTTGATCTGGGGAAAAAAAAAAATTTAAATCTTTGAAAGGAGTGTAATTATTTGTTTTTTTAAAGCAGAGTTAAAGGCAATGTCTTTTTTTTTTTTAAACTGTGGTAAAATCAGAAACTCGCTGATTAGAGGCATCAAAGAAAAAAAAATTTCAATTTTGTATATTTTAAACAGCTTCTTATCTTTCTTTCTTTCTTTCTTTCATTCTTTCTTTCTTTCTTTCTTTCTTTCTTTCTTTTTTAAATGTAAACTGCTGGCTTCAAAGATGTTCCACGAGGCTTCACTCAACCGAATTTTGCTATTTTATCTCCCTTTTACAAAGAGAAATGAAATTTGGGAGGAAAGAATAAATAGCAGCAGGGTTTTTTTTTTTTTTTTTTTTTTTGCTTTGGCTTCCCTGAAGAGGTTTGAATCCAAACCTCTTGAATCTTTCCCAGGATGAGTTATACTAATACAATTTGAATACAGGAACACCTCGGAGATAATATGGGCTCAGTTCCAAACCACTGCAATAAAGAGAATATCTCAATAGAGCCATGTGAATTTTTGGTTTTCCTGTACATATAAAATTTATGTATACACTATAGTCTATTAAACTGTGCAATGATATGATGTCTTGGGGGGGGGAAAAACAATGCACAGGAGTTAAAAACTTTATTGCTTTAAAATATTAATTTAGTATTACTAAAAATAGGTAGTCCTTGACTTACGACCACAATTGATCCCAACAATGCTGCTTCTAAGGGAGACGGTTGTTAAGTGAATTTTGCCCCATTTTGCAAACTTCCTTGACTCGATTGTTGAGCGAATCACTGCAGTTGATAAGTTGGTAGCCTGGTTGTTTAATGAAGCCGGCTTCCCCATTGACTTTGCTTGTCAGGAGGTCACCAAAGGGGATCACATGACACACACACACACCCCGGGACGCTGTGACCATCATAAATATGAGTCAGCTGCCGAGCATCTGGATTTTGGTCACGTGACCACGAGGATGCTGCAACGATCATAAGTCATTTTTTTCAGTGTTGTAACTTTGAATGGCCACTAAATGAGCTGTGGTGGTGCAGTGGTTAGAAGGTGGTATTGCAGGCTAATTCTGTCAACTGCCAGCAGTTCAATCCCGACCGGCTCAAGGTTGACTCAGCCTTCCATCCTTCCGAGGTCGGTAAAATGAGGACCCAGATTGTTGGGGGCCACAGGCTTACTCTGTAAACTGCTTAGAGAGGGCTGTAAAGTGCTGTGAAGCGGTATATAAGTCTAAGGGATACTGCTAAGTCTGAAGGAAGGAGGGAGGAAAGGAAAGAAGGAAGAACGAGCTGTGGTGGTGTAGTGGTTAAAATGCAGTACTGCAGGCAAATTCTGCCCATTGTCAGCAGTTCGATCCTGACCAGCACAAGTTCAACTCAGCCTTCCATCTTTCCAAGGTCAGTAAAATGACCGAGATTGTTGGGGGGCAAGAGACTGATTCTGTAAACCAGGCGTTGAAGAACTTGGCAACTTTTGGACTTCAACTCCCAGAATTCCCCAAGCAGCATTCTGGGAGTTGGAGCCCATAAGTCCTAAAGTTGCCAAGGTTGGAGACCCCTGCTATAAACCACTTAGAACGCACTGTGAAGCGGTATATAAGTCAGCCCAACCCAAATTACAGGGTTTTTTGGGGGGAAAACAGGAGGCAGAAGGAACATTACGTGTGTTTGCTCAGCTTGAGCTATTTGCACAAATAAAGGCAGGATATAAATGTATAAAACTGCCAATTTTGCCCACTTTAAAAGTCCGCTGAAATTTGGCAATCCTCCTTTAGCAATGATTTGCTCTTGCGCAATCTGGGGCGATCCCATAATTAGCAAAAAGTCGCTTTTCAACAATGGCTTAGGAGTCTGATGAAATCATCGTGTCTCTCGCAACCTTCCTGGACTGGAGTCTCGTCCCACTTTGTTAAAATTCCAGGCCAGATCATTTTACAAAGGGTGGGTCAGGTTTGCCAGCTGGACAAGCTTCTAGCATAAGAGATCCAGTTGATCCGTCTGATGGTTGACATGGGCAGGTAAAGAATTCGGAAGGGTGGGGCTGGATTCTCTATGTTTATAAATGGTGACATATGTTCCTGCTTCATTCCATCAGTCAAAGAAATGGGTCCAATTCAAAGCGGTGCGTCTTCACTCAGAAGAAAAGTCACGCTGAATTTGGCAGAGCTTTCTCTGCGATAAACAGGCACGGCATTTTTATGCTACTAGTAAATCCATTGTGGGAATAGTTTTTAAAAGAAACTCGAGTCCTGGCGATGTCATCCAGCTTGGGCGTCATAGTGCATCCATATCGGTTCCTATAGGAGAGGAGCAGGCAGAACTGTGGGTGGAGTTAAGCAAGTCATTAGCCAGGAATCGTTACGTAGCCACAAATATTCCAAATTCAACTCCTCAGTTCCATTGACCCTCATCCTGGCATCAATCTTAATATTAAACTTAAGTTGACTAGGTTCTTGTTTTCGGGCTTGAGCAATAAATCTTTTTTTACATAATATTTATTAATTTTCCAATTTTACATTTGAATATTTGAAAAGAAGCGTGCTGGGTTAAACAATAATTCAATAACAAAGTCTTCTCTTTTTCCCTTAACATTTACTGTCTCATATTCAAATTGGTGCACTTCTAATTTTAACAACTCAATAAAAACATCATTATTACCTTTATCAATACATTTTTAGCTTAATGCATATCTTAAATGACAATCTTCATAAACAATCCATATCCTGTTATTAATTTTTACTCATCAACATTCCAATTCAATCTTTGATATTTATAATTTTCAGACTTTCAGATTTCACTTATCTCACTTCATAAGGTAAAGGTTCCCCTGCACATGCGTGCTAGTCGTTTCCGACTAGGGGCCGGTGCTCATCTCCGTTTCAAAGCCGAAGAGCCAGCGCTTGTCCGAGGACGTCTCCGTGGTCATGTGGCCGGCATGACTAGACGCCAAAGGCGCACGGAACACTGTTACCTTCCCACCGGAGTGGTCCCTATTTTTCTACTTGCATTTTTACGTGCTTTCGAACTGCTAGGTTGGCAGAAGCTGGGACGAGTAACAGGCGCTCACTCTGTTACGTGGCACTCGGGATTCGACCCGCCAAGCTGCTGACCTTCTGATTGACAAGCTCAGCATCCTAACCCACTGAGCCACCGCATTCCTATCTCACTTCATAGCAAACTATAATATCCAAAATACACATTTTATCTATTTGAATATAATCTGGTTCCATTTCCTAAGAGCAATAAATCTTCTGAACTGCACTTTAATGGAGGGTTCTGATTCTTTGCGCCTGGTAGTGCCTGTCATATTTTCTCACAGCGGCTTTTTTGCAGTCACCCACTGCCGATGTTCCCGGTGCTTCTCGGTCCCTTCTAAGAGAAGGTTGAAGAAGAGACCTCGAATCCTGACCTTGCTGTCTCTTCCGGAAGACGTTCTCTTCCATGTTCTCAAAGGCCTTCCTATAGAAGACATCCTTTCCCTCCGAGCTGTAAGTCCAAAACTTTTTATTTTGTTTTGCATTTTCCATGTGGGTGTTCTTACCATATAAAGGTAAAAGGTAAAGTTTCCCCCACACACACATGGTAGTCGTTTCCAACTCTAGGGGCCGGTGCTTTTCAAAGCCGAAGAGCCAGTGCTTGTCCGAGGACGTCTCTGTGGTCACGTGGCCGGCATGACTAGAGGCCAAAGGCGCACGGAACGCTGTTACCTTCCCACCGTAGTGGTCCCTATTTTTCTACTTGCATTTTTACGTGCTTTCGAACTGCTAGGTTGGCAGAAGCTGGGACGAGTAACAGGCGCTCACTCTGTTACGCAGCACTTGGGATTCGACCCGCTAAACTGCCGACCTTCTGATCGGTGAGCTCAGCGTCCTAACCCACTGAGCCACCGCGTCCCTTGTTCTTACTATGTAGGTAGTCCTATATTACGACCACACTCGAGCCCAACGTGGTTGGCCTGTTTGCATCACGGTCTGTTTCCACGACGCAAGCAGCATAATCTGTCCTTCCAAGTCTTGTACAATTCTTTCCCAGGTTATTCCACCTGGCTGAACGTTCATTGCCTTTATTTGAGGATTCCTTGGCTATTACGGTCTGCTTCGCTCTCTTCCAGGTGCATTCTCATCTTAAGTATCTTATAGATAACCACACCTGCATTTGGGCCTGTGCAAGCTTTCAAGAAGCGTGGCCTTCCCCGAGAAACTTGAAAATCTTTGAAAGGTAACTTTGCAGAACTTGGGAAACCTATCCGCTGCCTTGCCAGCACGCAAGGACAGTTGCTAAGAGGCCGATGGTTAAAGCGAGGATTACCTGCATGTATTTACACCTAGAGATTTATCACTGGACAGAACAATGAGTTTTCGTCCCCATCTCTCAGGTGATGTTGGTAGGCATTAGTTAAAGATAGTTAAGGGGAGAATAATCCCGCAGCACAAATGCCCAGATTTATTCTACACCTCCCTGTATTTTACTGAGCTCTGAATTCCTCCGAAATACGAGTCTGCTTTTTTTTTTTTTTTTTTTCCCCTGCAGGGCTGCGGAAAAGGGGAACTTTGAAGCTGCTGTGAAACTTGGAATAGCATACCTCTACAACGAAGGCCGTAAGTGTGTGCACCTCACTTTGGGGACTGTTGTTGTTCTGGGGCTGCCAGGTTGAGCCAGGCCCAACTTTGCTTGACGCAGGACCTTGGCTGTGACTTTAAATAAGTTGATACGTAGCTGAGTTTGGTGTACGAGTCTGAAAAAGAAGGCTTCAGTTAAATCCCTGCCCTTCCCTTGCTCTCCTGCTTTTCTTTCTCTTTCTTGCATCCTCTCCTTTCCGCTTCTTTCTCCTTCCTATCCTCCCTTCTCTCCTCCCTCCCTCTACCCTCCTTTCGTTCCTCTTCCCTCCCTCCATCTCTTTTCCTTCCTCTTTCCTTCCTCCTTTCTCAATTTTTTTCTTTCCTTCCTTCCTTCCTTCCTTCCTTCCTTCCTCCTTTCTCAATCTTTTCTTTCTTTCTTTCTTTCTTTCTTTCTTTCTTTTTTTCTTTCTTTCTTTCTTTCTTTCTTTCTCTTCCTTCCTTCCTTCCTACCTCTTTCTTTCTTTCTTTCTTTCTTTCTTTCTTTCTTTCTTTCTTTCTTTCTTTCTATCGTTCTTTCCTTCCTTTTCTTTCTTTCTTTCTTTCTTTCTTTCTTTCTTTCTTTCTTTCTTTCTTTCTTTCTTTCTTTCTTTCTTTCTTTCTCTCCCACTTACCTACTTTCCTGGAGGCCAACCAAGTCAGGGCCATCCAAATCTCTAGCAGAAGGCATGCGTCCAAGGCCCCACCAGCTGGCCCTGTTTCACCAAAGAGGCCACGAAAATGCCCACCTTGCCAGACCTCATAAGGTGGGCAGAAAACACCAGGCCCTGCTTTGTGGATCTCTTGCACCTTACCCTATAGCAGAGCCACAATTATGGAACTTAAACAGTCCACAAGCTGGTAATTGAAATTTCATCCTGCATCCAGGTTGATCATCTCCCCCTCTTTTTTTTAATACATATATAGCATCTGTTTCCGATGAAGGCCGTGCAGAAGTGAATGGACTGAAGGCATCCCACTTTTTCAGCCTGACCGAGTGCTTGAACGTCTCCGCAGTGCCTTTTGTCTGGCTGTTCATACGTCCCCCGTGGTCTCTGGGCGGGAGCTGTTGCAAAGCCGTGGTGTATGAGAGCCTCCGGAAAGAGTGTCAGCAACGAAAAGTACGCTGCCTTTGTTCTGTGTCTTTCGGACTTTGGTTTGCCCTACTTGCAGAATTTATTTTTGCCTAGAATGGGCACAATAATCTGGATTCAGGGAAGGTAACACCAGTATGATCAAGGCATCAGTAGTATATACCAGGGCTTTTCAACCAGGGGTACGGGTACCACCCGTGGTACATTGCCACCTGGCAGGTGGTACGTGACCATCCTAGAAAAGTGGTAGCGGGGGAGGGGAATGAGCTGAGCTGGTGGCAGCACCGCACACAACCTGAGCGAGAGACGGCTGGAGCTGCAGGGCTGTGAGGGCTCAGCGGAAGCAACAGGATCAGTGCCAGGCTTCAGCTGGAGCTCAGCACTGATCCTGGCGCTTCTGCTGAGCCCAGAGGAAGCGCTGATCAGCTGGAATGTTGCAGCATCTCCAGGGTCTTGTGGTTTACATTCAAATGCTTGGCAACTGATTCATATTTATGACAGCCACAGTGTCCCAGGGTCATGTGAAGTGACCAAAACCTGTTGCAACCACCCAGCAGACGGGAATAAAAACCAAACATCCCCCCCATCCCACCCCCGCTGCCAATCCTCAACAGAAGTGCTCACAACAATGAAAACCTCAGACAGGAGGAAGAGCGCCGCCAGGCGGGCAGGCAGGTGTCTTGCTGGGCTGTGGCTTGGGCGGCACTTTTTCCAGTGCCATTGTAACTTCAAACAGTCACTAAGCGAACTGTTGTAAGTCGAGGACTACCTGTACTTCATCACTTTTTTCTTTTTTTTTTCCATCATCAAGTTTTTGACACCTTGCTAGGCGACTGGTGGTACTCGGATGTTGCCATATCCTAAAAGTGGTACAACGGGTGAAAAGGTTGAAAAGCCCTGGTATATACCAGCCACACAGTGCAAATACTGAGAATCTTTAAGTTTCTAGTCCTTGTTTATTTCAGAATATAGACTGAAAATTTTTCACTAGATCAAAGGAGTACAAGCATATCTTCTAAAGCTAATAAATGCGTAATCTAAATCAGTACCAGATGCAAACAACAAGATCCATGCGTAAAGAGTTCAGTTAGCTGCTTTCTTGCTCTAGCATTTATATAGAAATATTCTCTAGACTCAGTTTTTAAGGTTCGGGTGGCATTCAAGGGGAGGCAGACTTCACTCTCATGCCCATGTAGAAATTCCATACCAATTCTTCATTTAACTCCTGCCCTTGACTCAGCCAGTCTTTCTGCAACAATCAAGGTTTTTAAATTTTTCAGGCCCCGGAGCTTGTTACATGTTTTTCCAAAAAAAATCAATCTATCTTAAAAAGTTCTCTCGAACTTCTGAACAGGGGCAATATTGTTTTGAACTAGAATGGGTTGGCTCATCCCAATAAACATCTTTGCCTGATTGTCAGCAGGTTAATTTGCAGTAGTAATGAAAAAGAATCTTTCTTTGCAAGCTCAAAAGAAAAAAAAAAAGACAGTTCTGAAAATGTTAGATTTCTAGCTTCTCTTTATACTAAATATGTCTTCCACACACCATCTGACTTTGATCTTTCTGTAGACTCAGCAAGGATCGATCCTATACTGTTTGGCAAAAGTTCTGAATCTCTTCGAGGTAAGGATGTGTGTATAGCCTGTCATTATCTTGTCTAGTATACAAACACGAGTTGAAAGCATCTTTGAGTTTTGATGCTCTAAATGACAATAACAAAATAAGTTGCCTCTTGAAAGCAACCATAACTGAGCAGCAACCTGATCATTGTGTGAAGCAGTTGCTAGTTGGAAAATCACACGAATGTGACAGCTTTTGGTTTTCTTACTCCTGCTGACCTTTGAAATACTAAACTCTAGCGGCCAGGATAATTAACGAGAGGTAATCGCTGTATTAAGGGACGCGGTGGCTCAGTGCGTTAGGACGCTGAGCTCGTCGATCAGAAGGTCGGCAGTTTGGCGGGTCGAATCCCGAGTGCCGCATAACAGAGTGAGCGCCTGTTACTCATCCCAGCTTCTGCCAACCTAGCAGTTCGAAAGCACCTAAAAATGCAAGTAGAAAAATAGGGACCACTAAGGTGGGAAGGTAACAGCGTTCTGTGCGCCTTTGGCGTCTAGTCATGCCGGCCACATGACCACGGAGACGTCCTCGGACAAGCGCCGGCTCTTCGGCTTTGAAACGGAGATGAGCACCGGCCCCTAGAGTCGGAAACGATTAGCACGCATGTGCGAGGGAACCTTTACCTTTACCTAATCACTGTATTTACATTTATTGGAGAGGAAGGGATTAGAAGAGACTAAGCAGGCACACAATGAGGAATACACATCCACAGGAATCCGTTGGCACCAGCAGCTGTGAACACGATGCAAATCATTCCAGTGTATTCCCCTTTGTGTGCCTGCTTACTCTCTTGTAATCCCTTGGTCTCTAAACTCTATACTCTGCTGGGTGGGGTGGGGGAGAAAAATAACAGCTCAGGCACAGGACAACCCATTTTGACTAATGGTAATCTCGTGATGAGGGAAGATTAACTGCGAGCATTGATAGGGAGATAATTTTTTTAGCACCATCATAGCCATATTCCTGTTCCCAGTATCCCTATAG